>JARHVA010001224.1:1615000-2215000 GCA_037957365.1 Torreya grandis | reverse complement strand
TCTTCTATTCATCTCTTTCATCACTTTGTGCATCCTCATATCCCTAGTTTTTTATCACTATTTTAATCATTAGACCATCATATCTATGTTTTCACCTACTCATATTTTATATATTAATAGGTTATATCCTTGAGTTATTTCTTACCAATTTTCCCTAAAAGGGCACAACATTTGGATCAACCTTTGAATCAAATCAACCCTATAGGGGCAAACCATTCTTTATCAGTGATCAAAATCAGCCCTATTGGGGTAAAACTATTTATCACATGATAAAATTTGATTTATAGGAGCACATTATTATTTATTCTCTCTTTGGAGACATGATTCTTATTTTCTTCTAATTCCAATCTCTACGAACTTTTCCCTCATTTTGGAAATATTTTAGTGTGTAACTTATCTCGATATTGATCATTCTATAAGCACACAACTTTCACCTTAGCTTTGGGTGTGTTCAAAGTGTGTTGTTTATATTTTTGGATTATATCCTTCCCCTTCCCCCCATCATTGGGGCCATTTTATTATAATTATTTTTTTTAATCATTGATGGAATCAATGCATGCAAGCATTATCTCATTTGGATTTAATCTATTCCATGATTTCATCTCACTTTCTCTCTCTTTTCAAGAGTCCATACTTCTCTTTCATCCTTGATGTCCTCTTGAGGGGAATCATGGGTCATTTCCAATTTATTCCTAACAAATATTTTCTTTGAAAAGACTTTGCTTCACTAAATGTCTCAATGTACCTTCTTAAATAGGGGTCAAATGTAGACATCTAATTCCTAACACCATTGTGTTGAAATTGTCAATATTATTCAAAATTTGTAAAAATGCAAAATTTAGGCCAAAATCACTTAAACACACTAAATGGTTCAATATTTTCATATAAAAGTGCTAATTTAGGTTAATGTATCCCTAAACAGGGTAATACATTTTATGTGATTATTAACTTTGATCAAATAATTTCAAGTCACAATGATAAAAATGCATTTTGGTGCTCAAGATCACTCTTTTCTTCTAATTTAGAAGCACATGACATGTGCATGTGTTATTTTATGTTGATAACATCCTAAATAAGATGACAGTCCATACAAAACTAACATCAATTTATAATTCTTCTTTAGTCAAATTATGATCCAGTTATATGACATTCTGACCAGTTTTGATTAATGAAGTGCACCAATTTCCAAAGAATTTCACTAAAATTGATTAATCTTACTTAGGCAAATTAAAACAAATTATGAGATTAAATAATATTTACATGGAAGTTATTGAATATTTATTTATTGGAAATTGATTCCTATTAACTTCACCATTAAGTGAGGTCTTTTTTGGCATGGCATTCATAAGCCATAAATGCAACAAATATCAAGATTATGGCTTTCCATGCCTCTTTAATTCCCATTCCTCTCAAATATTTATGAGGATATTTATGGATATTATTTACATAATTAGATTAATTCATGGCTACACATCTTGATCTCAAAATGGATGATCATGGTTGATCCTGATCAATTTAGAAAATCTATAAATAGGAGGCCTCTCACTCACATTTTTAAGCTTAAATTATGTAAAATTATAATAAAATATTATCTTCACAACCTTTATTTGTGTTGATTATAATGATTTATCTGAAATAGGATAGCTTCATTGATAGGCTTAGCATTGATTTTATATCATGATATTAGATTATACTTGGTGTTCTTGAGATGGTGGAGGAGATTGCCTTGCACCATTGTTGAAGACTTAAGCACCAAATCAAGGGGGAAAACATGTTTGTAATTGCATATGGATGGTGGGATGCTCTTTGGAAGGTAATGTATGTTTGCTTTATTTTATTGAGTTATTAATTATCATTTTCACACCCCATTGAATAGGTTGGCCTAGATTGTTATGTTCTTATGTATTTCTTGTGTTGTTCATGAATAATGCTTGATATAACCATGTTTGTAATACATATATACAAACATAACATGCAAGTCCCTTCCATCATGCATTAGTATCAATTATTTGTGTTCATGTGATAAATCCTTATTTCTATGTGGCATGCTAGTGGAACTCTTTATGCTTATGCTTATAAATACCTAAATATATTACAAGACCCTTTTCCATGATCTATTTTCCTCATTTTTTCATAATTTTTAAACTTATATATATTTGGTTTCTTATAGGATATATCCTACCCCGCACTAGTTTAAGTTTGGCTTGTTAGCCTTTCATATGTTTTTAACATTAACCACAATTATTTTTTTTCAAAATTATGCCTAAATAATTCATTTTTTTATAGATAATTTACAAATTATATGAATCTACCTCTCGTGCGATTTATTTCATTAAATTTTTCATAGGGTGGATTTTACAGCCCACAAAACCATCTAGTGTATTTTTGTGTGTCTTTCCCACGTTGGCATGATTTATTATGCCATGAGTTTATCTTATCACATTTTTCCATGGTTGGCCTTAGTATGTGTGTTTTATTATATATCCATATACACTAATTATTCCATTCTAATATATCAAGTATTGATGAGGTGTCACATTTTAGTAAAAGAGTCCTCAATTCATCAAAATTGAGCTAACATTTATGTATACGTTATTACACTTTCCAACATAGTTTCATACCTTTATACCTAGAGATTTTTAAAGTAATATGGCATAATCCACTTGAACCAAAATAAGTTTTAGTAAAATTTTCATGTCTTTAATTACATGTCTTGGGAATATGGGAAAGAGTCCTTACTTAATATTTTATTTACATGTCATAAGTAACTACATTAGTTTTGATTCCAATATGCACGTTATGTAATTATAACTCCACAGAGGTTTCTTGAGCCATATGAACTATTTTGTTCTTCATTTGAGTTTTTATTGAAAAATAAATCAAGAATATAAATAAGTGACCAGATTAAACATTTCACCCATGAATTTAGAAAATTAAAGACATGATTTCATAATATCAAAAAGGGCACATGAAAAATAGAATCTAGAATTTACAATTGAGCATAGTATAAATTTAGAATAATAGAAAATATTTGGTGGAAACATAGTTAGGTTAGATTTAGTGGTTGAATCCTTAACATGGCACATTTAATGGCATGTAGATAGGATATGAGTCCATCCTTTGATAGTGAGACTTATATATTTCACACAAAACTACATAATGGATAACACAAACCAAATTTAGTCTCAAGATCCCAACATATTACATATGTGTTTTTTTATAATTTTTTTGGTCATTACTTGTCAAATATTTTATTGATGCTAGTGTATTATTATAGAATAATGGTTAAATTTGAATTGGTTTTTTGGATTGTTTCATGTTAGATCTAGACTATGTTAAATCACCTTAGTGTATTCAAAAATTAAAAAAATAGTTAACAGTTCCATTATTCTAACACTTACACCTTGTATATTTTTTCCCTTAGGGTTTATAATTTAATTATTTAATGTCTAACATATCTAAATTAATGGAAATTATGCACTAATTTAAATTATATAAAATATATAAATAAACATAATAATCTAAAATGAAAATCCTAATTTATAATTCAGCTAATTGATTTAGAAATGACAAGAAAAGAGGATGAAGATGTACTTAGCTATTTCTTCATGTCATTTACTCAAATAAGATGCCATAAAATTTATAAATGATCTATATGTTCTTCATCAACTACTCAGATTAAAAAAGGTTGAAAACTTTATTGAGGATGGTAATTGATGTTAGGTTGTCATTGATGTTAAAGAGAGCATGAGATACTAGTGCATTAATGACAAATAAGTTGTTTTTGATAGATTTACGATGTGTTCATGTTAAAAATACCATATGGGGTGTTATGAGTGCTAATGAAAGTGAACCAAATTCATTAGAACAATCATATGAATGTCTAAGCTCAAGAATTCATCTTGATAATAAAACTGAGTAAGCATTTTGACGACATCATTTTTGACATGTGTGAAGGTTTTAGGAGTAGTTTGATACATGGATGAATTCCCTTATGAGAGGTGATCATGTGGTTCAAATTTTAGGTCTAGACATTGAGCGTAGAAAACTTTATAATAGTGCAAAGTTGGCTTCTCAAACAAAGTTCACTAAGTTTCTATACTTAGCCAAATAAGCAAGAGGAGATCCAATGGTGAGCATATGTTTGTGTAGATTTTGATCAAATGATGCATTTGAAGTCAAATTATCAAAGGATACATAGATTTTATGTGAAAATTCCAAGTGAATCAAGCACCTTAACTAAATGAAGAAGGGTACTTAGAAGACATGTGAGGGTGCCATATTAATCGTGGAAGCATAAATCAATGATTAATTGTGCATATTAAGTTAGTATAATCAAGAACAAGCTCAGAATAAGATCATGTACTTAAGATTTAAGGTTATTAAGGATGAGTGCATCAATCTCAATAAGGAGCTAGAATCCTTGAAGGTAAGCTCAAGATCAAAATATGATAAAGAGAAGATCTACATTCTTGAGGATCAATTAAGAGTTACAAATACTAATCTAAGTTCAAAAGAGGAAAAATACAAACATCTCAAAACTCAATTAGAAGAGACAAATTCTAATTTGGGTTCAAATCAAGGTGAGCATGATGATTTGAAGTCTAATCTTGATTCTATAAATATTATTGAATAACAAGCATATAGATTAAAGGATGACATGTCTAAAGAAGCTAAGAGGGATAAGGAGTCCATCCAAGATCTCATAATTTAGTTAGAGGCTACAAGTTCAAGTATGAGAGCTAAAGAGGATGAGAGTGTTTAATTGAAGACCAAGCTAGATTCATTGAAGGATGAGCATGAGCAATTTATTTTCAAGGTAAACAAGATTGAAAAAGAGCAAGAGAAGTCAGCTCAAGACAAAAAGGTGAAAAGATTGACTAGGAAACCAAACACTATAAGGTATGAAATTTCATTTCATGGTTATTATTTTACATGTAAGATTTTTGGTTATAAGGAAAGAAACTATAGAAGGAAGAACAAATAGTCAGCTAGAGGTATGGATAATATAGTCTACTATAATTGTCATGACATGGGACATATTTCTAAATTCTACCCCAAAATGCATGGGAAAAGACTAACCCAAGTATGGAGACCTAAGATAATTAAGCTTGAGCATAATGAATCTAAGAGACAAGATGGTATGTTTACTGAGATTCATAATATTCATCAAGTAGAAGGTATGAATGATGTTAGTTATTTTAGTTGTCATCAAGTTGGTCATATTTCAAGATATTGTAAAAGCAAGATCTTAAGTCATAAGAAGGTGCATGGACATCCTAGAGTAATCAAGAAAGGTAAATCCTTGGTATGGAAACCTACAGAAGTGAAAACCAAGAAAAATAATCTAATTAAGTTGAAAGATCAAGGTGGACTGCCTGCTAAAGCAAAAGAGGAATCAAATATGAATACAGTTGAAGAATTATAAGAGAATATGTCATCTATCTAGATAGAAAAGGAGAATCAAAAGTTAGTTCAAGTTGAGATCAAAGAAAAGACCAAGGTGATAGTTGAGGCTAGTTCTGAGGTGTGTATGGATACACGTGAATATCTCGTTATTGTTAAACAAGTTTCATATGAAGAACATCAGTTGTTAATGTCCAGTGATGAGGTATGTCATGAATATTTGTTGTCTCCATGTATTGTCAATTCATTCTTAAAAGAAAAGCAAAATATTTTAGTGGATGAGGAATTTGATTCTCTTAAGTCTAAGAAAAATAAGAACTATTGGTTTCAAATGACCAAAGAGAAGGAATATGAGGAGTTATGGGCAACTCCTAGTTTCACATTATTCTAAGACATTGTGAGTTAGGGTGTCTCTATCTAAGATTCAAGGAGACACTTAACAAGAAAGAATACGCATGGTGGATGATAGTTTAGCTTTGGTTGATGTTACAAGACAATATCATTTGAAGATTTTTTTGGCTAAGGGGGGGATAACTTAGTTAGCTTGAGTGGATTGAATAATATATGCATGATGTGAGGGGGAGCATATGTGAATATGTCTACTACAGTTATGAATTCAAGAAGATTGATATGATGTCTTGATCAAACCAAGTCATGTGTTTTGATAAGGTATTGAGTATTCATGCATGAGAAAAGAGATCTTATGAGTTTTGTAGGTAGACAGGTCCAAGGATTAAAGGAGCCCAAGTTAAGATTGGTGTATGTCAAAGAAAAAATGACATGAGATAGAACTTTATGTTAGGTGGAGATTTATAAGCTCTATGAGAAGTTTTTTAGGTCAATGATCAAGTTGGAATATTGAGGAAGAGACCCATTTTCATTAATGTCAATGGGGGAGAAAGATCAGAATGAAGGAGTTTAAATGAGTAAGAAGTCATTTCGAGGGTGTTTTGGCATCAATGACAAAGGGGGAGATTATTGAGCATGGTCATTAATGTTAAGTTGTCATTGATGTCAAAGAAAGAATGAGATACTAGTACATTAATGAAAAATAATTTGTGTTTGATAGATTGATGATGTGGTCATGTTGTAGAGACCCTATGGAGTGTTATGAGTGATTATAGTGCATATGAAAGTGAATGGAATTTATTAGAATAATCATATGAATGTCTAAGCTCAAGTAGTCATCTTGATAGAGAAAGTTGAGTAAGAAGTTTGATGACATAATATTTCACACGTGTGAATGTTTCAAGAAAATTTTGATACATGGATGTATTCCCCTATAAGAGGTGATCATGTGGTTCAAATTTTAGGTCTGAACATTGAGCATAAAAAATGCTATAATAGTACAAAGTTGGCCTCTCAGATAGAATTCACTAAATTTATATACTTAAAAAAAATTGCAAGAGGAGATCCAATGGTGAGCATATGTTTGTATATATTTTGATCCAATGACATGATTGAATTCAATTTGTCAATGAATACATAGATTGCACATAGAACTTCCAAGTGATGCAAGTGCATTAATTGAATGGATTAGGGTGCTCGTAAGGCACATAAGGGTGCCCAATGTCTTAATTACAGAAGTGAAAATAAATGATAAATGGTGAATATCAAGTCAATAAGTCAAAATAATGTTCAAAATTCATGCGTGGATACCAAGTGGTGAAATATCATTGAAGACTGACTATAGGGTACATAGAAGGCATGTAGGGCTACCACGTGGCACAATCTCATAAGTGAGGATCAAAGATCAATAACGAGTGATCACAGTTAAAGATAGGAAACTCCTAAGGAGGTAATTAAAGTGAAATTTATCTGTGTTTAGGTTTAACAATATGAAAACATGTGTCTATAATATTTTCATTTACCAGTGACCATTGGTATTTGAAATTAACAAAGGAAAAACTAGTACTAAGTATTTTGCTTGTATCTTTTGATATAGGACAAATTTGAAGGTGATGTAAAAGGAAAATTTATAAATGAATTTAATTCACATATATAAAAGTTTATTACAATATTTTAATGTTCCTAAAGTTACATATATTGATCTCCAAAGTTGACTTTGTGTTTTACCATGTTTTATTGAGTGACCATGTTGCAAGAGCGAGTTGAAGGTGTTACGAGTAAAATTGAATAATAAAATGAGTATGGAGATGTTATATAATTATCTAAGGCTTATGATAAATTATTTTATGTCATGATATGCCCCTGATCAGATATGGAGAGTCAAAATAGTATAACTATATTTTGACTATGTGTGACTAGCATGAGTGGTCACTTTGAGAGAGTTATTTTTAGTTCTTAAAGATTGTGTTGAAGTGTCTAAATAAAATGAATGTGTTTCATAGGTCATAAAGGGTTAAAAAATTTTATCTAATCATATGTATATGTGAAATACTTGAGTGTTTTCTTTAGAAGTTTGAGACTATGTTTTCTGTGTATGAAGACCTGAAGAGCAAGGAGACATAATTGGTAGGTTCAAGTATTGTGTTGGTATTCCAAGTGTCATGGAATAGTGAGGGAGTGATAAATGGTATATTGGACATATTTTTGAAGTGTTTTAATCATTTTTAAATGATGAATATGGTCTAATTAGTCTCACATGTAATGAGTGAGTATGATGGCCTAATTGTTTTAGGTCTCACCAAGACCTAATGGTGGTTTGGGGATAATAAGGTAATGATCGACCTATGAAGAGTGTGGTTATCAAATTTAATGTGTGTATGTATCTATTTTAAGTTTGGTTAAAATATTTAAAGTATATTATTTGACCAAGATGGGTTAAATAAAGAGAATGGTATAAGTACAAGGTCTAATTGGACTAATTGTGCTAGTTATGGAAGTGTAGATTCAAGCGAAGGAGAGAACCTTTGAAAAAGAAGGTATAGGTCATTGAGGAAAAAAAAGAGTGAATATTATTATTCATTATTTTATTACCAATCTGATGTAGGAGGACTCACATGTCATTGGACCTAATTAACCTAGAAGAGGTAGTTTGAGTGAGTTAGTCCTAGAGGTAGCTTGAGAGAGATTGGAGGTGAAGAGTGCAAACAAATGTGGTCATCATCAATTTAAGAGAATAAATAGGTGTTTAAGATTATATATTAAATTTATTTTAGTGTATTCTTAATTTCCTATGGGATTATTTCCTCCTTACAAGATAAATCTTGTTAAAGGTCTAGTTATTGTGAGTGCTCAGCTAGACAGGGTCAGTAGCTCCTTATGGGATTGGTGTCTCACTAAAATAAGGCATGGGTGTTACTTGATTAGTTGGTTTTATTATAAATATTGAAACTTATTATGATAGGACTGTAGTCCATATTTTAGGGTTAAATGGGTTTTATCCCCCAAGAGGGTTTCACACATATATCATGTGTTTTGTGATTGATCTTATTTTATCTTCCATGTTCATTGTTATGAATGATGTGTATGCTTCATTATTTTATGTGTTGAATGGTTAAGGGTTTAAAGTGTTTTTAATTATATTATATATATATATATATAATCACTAATTCACCCCCCCTCTTAGTGATTGTACCTCTAACAAACTTTTTTTGGATGCTACTAGAAAATTTAACCACATATGTTAGGGTTTATTACCAATGTCCCTATTAAAAGTGGGGATCTAAAATTTATAGGATTATTTTAACTAAAATTAAGTTTTTTTTATGTGCACTTATTTAATCCTTCAATAAAATACATTTTTATATTATTTCATCCCAATCCAATTTATTCTAGATTTAATAAAATATGCCTTGGAAAATAGGTTAATATTTTGGGTTCAACAACCCCAGGTGCTTGTAGGTATCCCACTTATGTGTGTGTACACAACATTATGAAAAATATATAATAAAATTCTATATTTTTATGTTTTATGCTTATCACCATGCACCTTTGAATTTTCATATTCAAATTTCAATCTATTGACTGGTGTAGGTATTTTTGTTTAGATTTTGAGATGTGCATGTCTTTTCATAATGTTCTAAGAAAGTGATAGGTGATTTACAAATGTTTCAATGAATTCAAAGTGAGTAATAATATTGGGTTTGATATTTATTTATAGGTGAATCTTAATTAATTTATTACTATGACCAACCCATGAAACATGTCTAAAATGGCCTATTGGATAATTTCAAATTTGGAAATTAGTCATGAGGGTGTTTTCACTTTTTTAAATTTATATGATCTTATAAGATATAATTTTTTAAATAAATCAAGCTATATGAAGTATAAAAATAAACATAAATATAAATGTAAAATTAATAATACAATTTGAAAATTATACTTTTTATTAATAGAAAATAAATGAGGGAGTAATATAATTACTATGTATGTGTTATGTGTAGTTTTGAGAGTAAATGTAGGTGGCATAAATAGCAAGATGTTAGATCAATAGTCACTTAGTTTAGAAACTATGTCTTTGGAAGTGCGTAGACAAAATATTCATATTCTGGATAGTATCAACAAATGTTAACATCTAAAACATAATGGATTCATTGAGTATATTTTTATTCTTTATCTTTTAGAAGTCTTTATGTCTACTTTTAAATTGTATTTTTGTGTTATCTAAGGTGATAGGTATGTGTCTAGTTATATAAAGTTATTTCCTTAACTTTAAAACCCTAGTTCCACTTTACAAACTAGTTTTAGACTTTCAAAATGGGGAAAAAGGTAAGTTGAGCTATTGCTAACCACTTTCTAGTTAATGGTTGAGTATATATATATATATATATATATCCAATACTATAAATAAAAATTAAAATTGCATGTGTTCTCCCTATTATGTGCATGTGTGCAATAATACTCCTACAATGAATGAAACCAATGATATAGCTTGAAAATGACAATTTTTACTTGCTTAAGACCTAATCCTTGTTACTGATGGTTGAATTAAAAATAATAGGGTAGTTCATTTGAATGTGTAGATGTGTATAGTAGGTTTTATTGATAGATTCTAAATGGGGAATAAGTTTAATTTATTGTGTATTTCTATGGGACTATTTGGGAACTTTATCATGCCACCATCATGTAAAACATATGGGCCAAACCATAATATTATTTTAAAATTTTAACAATGTTCATTTCTTGACATGGGATGAGTTCATAAAATATGGATAAGCTCATAATTTTAGAACAACTTGAGTCTGACAGAAGTGTCCAAAAATTAGTAATATTGATCTGATGATCTATAGATAGTTTGAATATGATTTTAAATAGGTTATACATAGAGTATGGAATTCATATAGGTGACTGATATAAATTTAATAAGGTCAAACCCAAAGAAATCATTTGAATGTGAGATCAAGGTGAATAAGAGCCATATCTATATGTGCAAGTCATGCGAGGTGAATTATGGTAAAAAATAACATACCAAGCATCTAATATAAGGATTTAGTGTTCATAAATTCCACCCTTTTATTATAAATTGAAATGAAATACAATGTTAGAGTAAAATGATAAATAAATTTACATGAGTTTTTATAACACACTTTATTTGTGAGAGGAGGCTATAATTTTTTAGTGTGCTCCATGTAACCTAAAATGAATATGATATAATAAATTTCCATGTAAGGATCATAATTTTGAAATTAAATTGAAATTTATAAGGTTCAATAGGAAGGAAGGACTAAAACTATAATTGGGTGAACCATGTTTCCTTATGCCATGTCATTGTATATGATGCTTCTTTATTAAATAACTAGAGAGTCATGCTTCCTTACTAAAGCACTTGGAGAATATTGTTGTTATCATGCCCAAAATATATGTACTAAGATAAGGTTATGGATTGGTAAGATAAATTATCAAAAACCTAATTGAAAAGTGAATAGTTCCTAGGCTGCTGAACATAATTGAACCTCAACTGAACTATTCAAGAAACTAATCTTAAACCCCACAATGAAATGTGGGAGCTACACATTTTATTCAAGGATTAATGCCTGGGTCATTGAGTGCCACTAAACCTTAACCAAACTATTAATTGAAATCAATTAGCCACTGTATAGGGACTTATATAGTTAAAGTTATCACTTATAGTGTAATTGATTCTAAAAATAAAAAATTGTAAGTGTATATGTTCATGAAAAATGTCCATTTACAAAAAATATGATTAAATTAGTAACAAAATGGTATAAAATTTTATGCACCTATATGTAATTTATCTTAAATATGAAAAAAAAGAAAACATTTAACTTGTGTTCATGTAAAATGTGTGCATATACATTTCATATTCCCCCAAAATCTATATGAATTTGTAAGTATCTAAAAATTGTAACTTATGTTCTTATAAATATGTTTTAATATGAAAACATGTCCCATATATAAACCAAAGTGATAATTTGAACCACTCTAAAATGTTTGAATTGTGTATTATTTGCTAAAATCTAAATCAAAATATTAATCTGAACTACTCTAAACCTTCTAAATCCTATAATATGTGCCAATATCAAAATTAAACTAATAATCCAAACTACTTTAAGCCTTATAAATCCTATAATATGTGGCAGGATCTAAATTCATTATTCATGGAGGCTTGAATATATATGATATTCCTACTAATATGCCCTCATTTTGAGGTTAGGGATGTAACCTACAAATTACTCATCTCACAATAAAAGATTTAACTACATCACATAATGTAATAATATGTAATCATATAGAAACATTTGGAGAATATGTTATCATAGTAATGAATAAATTTACAAAACATATATGATACATGTATTTCAAGGTATACAAGTGTCATGTCAAGATAGATATATTAATTAGGCATACAGTAAAACCCATCATTATTATAAGTATTGAATAATGAACTACATAGTCCTAGGTGTATGATGTTAATCATGAAACTACAAAAAATGGGGATTATGTCACCACAAACTTATAAAAATAAAAAAATATCAATATACAATCCTATATTTATCTATTCATAATCACACAATGTCATGGACATAACACAAAAAATAAAACCATAAGAAATGACACTAAATTTCATATAAGGCCAAGGTCTACACAAAAATAAAAGTCATAAAATTAAAATCATAATTAGAATAGTTTAAGAGAAAGAAAGGGCCCAAGAAAAATATCATGGAATGAAAACTCAATAAAAAAACCATGGAAGGAGGATAATGGCCAAATAAAGAGGCATACAATGATAAAATAAATATATAAAATATCATGTACTAAGAAACAAGTGAATACCTAAGATTTATTCTTCCCAAACCACCCCATCCTCTATCATCTAGTCACCTAAATCCCTAAGATACCCCCCTCCGAGTTCCCCCAAGGGGGTCCCCCCAAAGTAGTCTTTCATGTAGGTTAAAGGACAAAAGTGTCCTCACATGCTCTTCCCTAGTGAAGTTACTGAAGGCCTTAGGAACCTCACTCAGGCAAAGGTTTCCAAGGTAAAATAGATCATATTTATGAATATTACTAAATATGTTGATGACCCACCAGCGAGGCTTTCCTCCTAAGTTTCTATCTAGTTTCTTATTTTTTTGGTTATCAGTTTAATGTTGTAGTTTTTACTATTTTGGTTTTTTGGCCTTATCTTGGCCTATTTAAACTTATCTACTATATTTTAATGGTTCTAGGATCCCTTTAAAACCTAATTTTTACTTTATCAAATAAAAAAGAAAAAAGAAAACAAGAATAATCAATTATATCATATTAAAAATTAAACATCATCAATAAATTATAAAATAAGTGAAACTAATCTACACTATTAATTTATGTCAATGTCACAACATATTAAAGTATTATATCCAAAAAATGTATCCCTGTAAATAATATAAAAATATGACATGCAAAAAATCAACATAACTCAAAATTATAAATGGAAATATCATAGAAAGATATAACCTATAATAATGTAACCTATAGAATGAGATTCACCAACATTGCAATGGTTGTATGGTATAGGAATGTTGTGCATATATTCATCTATGTATCATGTGTAACCTGTATGCCCTTCATATCACTCATATATACCATTAAATCTATGTGCATATGAAAAGGATATGTAATTTATTAAACATGTGATAAATAACATAAATTAAATAATGCAACTAGTAAACATGTCTTTCTTAAGTTCTAATTTTTTATATTTTAAATATTTTAATCTTTTGTATTTTTGGAATATTTCACACAAATATAAAAAATGATAACTAATGAACGCATCAATGGTATAATAATGTGTAGGTATTGAATCTAACATAGTAATGATCACTTTATGTAAGTTAATATTACCATATGTAATGGTAATTATATCTAAATCTAAATTAGGACTCATAGGATCTTATGTATGATGATTGATTTTATATAACATAGTAATTATTGAAATTTATTGTATATTAGGATAAACATGTTAATTTATGTATTTTATAACTTGATAGACTATCTATAACACTATCCTAGGATGTGGATTATATAGTATGTGTCTTGAGTTTTAAATGATCCTCAAGTGTGATGGGTGTAAAAGTATTGGTCATCTATGAAATTCAATAATTTTCATTAAACTGTCTACATAGAATGAAAATTAGTACATTTTATAAGCAATTGTGTAGAATGAATTTAAATAAGTGGAGTAAGTTAATACATTTAATCAATTTGAATAGGTCAAATGACCAACTACATTGATGTTTGGGGTGGAGAAGGAAATGCCTTTGGATGAATAACATACTCATAAAAAACACTTTAAACTATGGGCACTTCCATGTATATACTAGACACATATATGTACTAAATATAGTAATTCACAAATCTTGTGTATATAATGTCATCCTAAAAACATGTCAAATAATAATGTGTTCTATAAGATTAGGGATAATGGAGAAATTATTGTGGTTCATACCTTAAGAGGTAGCACAATGTGTCCCAAGGGGTGTTGTTCATTTCCATAAAATATTTTGAATATCCTTACTATTCCATATAATCCTCATTTCTATATCTAATAGTATGAATAAGTGTCATTATATAATTATTTTTTATTGAACCATTGTCTACCATGACATTAAGGATATGTTATGAATCAACGTATACTTGAAATAAATGATGATGCATAAGGAGGATCATCATCCATAATATCATTTTCATCATATGTTATTTTAATTCATTATATAGGTCTACTTATAAGTATACATATAATATCACCAAATGGGTGGTCATAATTCAGGGAAGGATGATGTGTATTATATGTCATATTCAACTTAGTATTATCTTTAGTTTTTGTTGCCTCATGATACATAAGGAAGTTGAACAATATTTTAAACTTTGGAATCCAATTTATTTATTGTCATGAATCATTCATAGGTTTATTAAGCTCAAAATGTTTTCATCAATGAGATCTTGTATATTTTTTATCAACTTGATGTATCTACTTTTATAATGTCATTCACATTGACAATAGTTGTTATATGCATTATTGTCATATCCTCTAGGTGCAAGTATATTTAATAAACTAATTTTGGGGGAGGGAGAGATATAAATTTACACTCTAATAAATTCAATATTAGGATATGATGACATTAAGGTAATCATAAAATTGTCTCTTTTATGTATTGGATAAGTCAATTTGATTAGTTGAATATGATTTTCATTAACTAGTTTATTTACTTCAATCTTGGTATCATTTAATGTATCCTTGTAACTTGGTTTTTTATGAAATGTTTTAGTACTATTAATATACTTGAGCTAATTCAAATATATGATCTTAACTTTTTGATCTCAAAATTAATGTAATAACTCATCAAATGATTTGAATTTATTGAAACAATGGATTCATAGAGAGGAAAAAACAAAATTTTATTGAATATATCTTGTAACTCATTATTGGCCATATCATTTTTCATCTTATAAATAATGTTATTATGCCAAATTGAATAGTCATTTATTGACTCATTATATCCTTGTTTAACTTTTGAAATTTGAGCCTTAAAAAAATGCTCACTAATTTGATAAAAAAAAATATTGAAAATGATCATCCAAATGATTGAATACCTTAATTTATTATAATGAGAGATCACAAAACCATTGTAAAGTATATCCCTTAATATTTCATGGAATTCACTTAGTTATAAATTTGTCATTAGATTTATATTCCAAACATGTTGCATGATATGATTTTATGTGTTTCTCTAGATCACCTTTTACCATCATAAAATATAAACTTAGGAGAGATGAAACCCAATAGGTAAGGGATAAGCTAAAATATAAACAAACAATATATTATGATGCAATTAAGATAATCCATTGATTGACTTTCTCTAGAAACACATGACACTAAATACAACACCTTATATTTCAGATTTTTAATAGTCTACTTGAGATAACATGTTTATATAGCAGGTGAGGATAATGATGTCAAATGGATTGTCATCATGTTATATACATCAGTTTACTATTTAGGCATATGCATAGTAATATGAGAATAACTTGTGTTTCCCTTACACCTTGGGTAGGCATCACATGTGCAGCCAAAGGTGTAAATTTAGGAATAATAGAAATATTAGTAATATAAACACCTATGGTGGTATAATAACTTTGATAGGTTAATTATTAATAATGAAGGATTCATGTTATTGTTCCTCAGATGTGAAAACCTTATATTTGTGTATATATTTAGCATATAGGATTAATTTTATATCCTTATCCAATTCATTAGGATTTTGAAGAATTCAATTTAAAAAATTAGACAATGATTTAACTTGTGCATGATATACCCCATTATGATCACTAGGATGAATTATATATTGGTATTCATGATTATCATGACTAACATGTTATAAATCATGAATTACAACATAATCTTCTATTTTTATATATTCTTCAATAATTATTACATCACAAGAAGAAGGAAAATGGGAATTCATTCTATTTATTTTAACCATTTTAAATGAAACCAAAGGAATATTATTATGCTCAATATGTGCACCACTTAATATAACACTTCAATTTGGAGGGACAAAGGAACTAACCTTATTAGATAACATAGAATGAAAATATACAGAAGGTTAGGGCTAAGGTAAACACTATTTTATTTCCTTTGTATGTGTAAATTAGAAATAATAAATGAAACTATAAGACAAAAATATAAAACCTTAGAAATACATATGGAACCCTAAGAAAAACTTAGGGTTTTTTATATGTTATATAAAAAAATGTTTTGCACTATTTTTTATTTATAAGTTATAAATTTTAAAGTAATTCAAAATTTATGAAGTGTGAAGATAAACAAAAATTTGGATGTAAAATTTATAATATGATTTGACAATTATTCTTGCTATAAATGTAATATACCTAAGGGAATAAGATACTTCACATTTGTATAGTATATGGAGGTCTAAGACTAAATGTGGGTGGTTGAAATGAAAAAAACTTGGTCAAAAGTCTTTTAAATTAGCAAGTGTGTATTTAGATGTGCCTAGATAGAATCACCAACTTATAGATGATACCAACTAAGGTTAGCATCTAAAATGTAATGGATCCATTTGATTGTCTTTTTCTTCATTATTCCTAAACATGCAATTACTCATGATTGTCAACCATCTCTATGAGTGATCCCAAGGATTATTTTTGTGCATAATTATAAAATAGTATATCCTATTTTAAACCTTGGTCCATTTTTAGCATTATATTTAGTCCTAAAAAATGTGGAATAAAATGTTTTGAGCTAATCCCAACCTATCTCAAATGAATGTCTAAGCACTACATACATATATGATACTTTGAAGAGGGAAATAAAATTACATATAGTTCTCTCTATTAGGTGAATGTGTGAAATAGTTCTCCTTGAATAAAAGAATATTGTGATTTAACTTTTTATATTTGTAAAATAAAAAAATGTACATGAATATGAGGTGATTTAGACTTTGATAAGACATAATTCTTGTGATTGATGGTTGAAATGGAAACAATAGGGTAGTCCCTTTGAATAAGCATATGTGTATGATAGGATTACTTCACAAATTATAGATATGTAATATGATTATAAATATTGTGTATTTATATGGGAATATTTGGGTAATTTCCCACACCAATAACATGCAAATGTATGATCCAACCCATCAGATGCTTTTGAATCTAAAATGTAATTGTTGCTTAGTGGAGGAAGAGTCTTTCAGGTTTGGATGAGTCTAGAGTTCCAAAATAGTCTAAGTCTAATAAATTTGTATAGAAGGTAGGAACACTAATTTTATGATCTGTATATCATATTAATATCATTTTGAATAGGTTAGACATAGACTATGGAATTCATGTAGCTGAATTATAGAAAACTAGGAAGGTCAAACCAATGAAAAGTATGCATGTGAGATAAGGGAAAATAAATAGACATTTTTGTACATACAAGTAATGTAAGTTTAATATAGTTAAAAAAAATATTTATAAAAATCTAATCCTATATTTTATTTTTTACAGAGGGCTCCTGTACACTACCAATAGAGTAAGGCATCTATAATAAGTAAAACTATTTGGGTTTAATGGTATTATCCTAGAAGTTAAAATCAAGTATATGAAGTATGGATAATACTTGTTTGGGATTCTTAATGTTTCCTAAGTTTACTAAAATAATGATAAATAAATATTTTTTTGTAAATATATGTGGCTAATAAAGTGGATGGGTAGATGGATAGCCAAATTTTTTCTCAAGAGTCAAATATATGTCCATTGTCCAAGTGTGTCAAGTTTTTACAATTTGATGTTTTCAAAGCTCCAAACACCAAATTTAGGTGTCCAAAAATTCCCTTATTTCAATATAGTATTTAAAACACTAAATTAAAAGGATAAAATAAATAAATATGGTACTTGTGATAACTATGCTTAGTGTTGATAGGTGTAGCTGAAAAGTGTCATTTACCCAATATGAAAGCTACAAGAAACATGTATAGATCAATGTCCTCTCATAATAATATATATGTAATAATATTAATAATAAATAAATATTTAAGTTAAAAAGATAATGAATGAATACACCTAATGTTATGTAAACCAATTTCCATTTATTAAACTTGATTGGAGAATATCATGGGGTGAATATGCCTTAAGGTATGTGATTATTTAAGTTTATATATAAAATTAAAACCCTAATATCAAGTTTATATATATAAAGACTACCCAATGTAGATGTATATATAACTAAGGTGCTCATGTAGTACCATAATTATTCATTTATAAAATATAAAAGTGTCTGCATGATAAAATTTCATTCCCTATATGATCTTTCTATTCCTTAAATTCATGTAGAAAATTAAAATATGTTTTAAAATACCTTACAATGTCTCAATTTTTTCTTAAAATTTATGTATAATGCCAAAATTTATCATATAAATAATGTTAATATATCTCAATATACTATATAACCCATTTAAACCATAAAATGTGTCTCAGAGTGTGAAGTGTTGTGTCTAACATATTATAAATCTTTGAAATACTACCATTGTATGCCCCTTTTATTATATGAAGAATGAAGCCTGTGAATCATTCATCTCAAAATAAATAGTTATGTGCATAAAGTTTCATTCATAAAATTTAAAATCATTTAAATTGCATATCTAAAAATGATAATATATTTATGTATGTATGTATGTGGTTGTGGTTGTGTCCACACACACACACACACACACACACACACACACACACACACACACACACACACACACACACACACACACACACACACACACACACACACACACACACACACACACACACACACACACACACACACACACACACACACACACACACACACACACACACACACACACACACACACACACACACACACACACACACACACACACACGCGCGCGCGCGCGCGCGCGCGCACACACACACACACACGCACACACGCACACGCGCACACACACACACACACACACACACACACACACACACACACACACACACACACACACACGTACGTGTGTGTGTGTGTGCGCACGCGCGCGCACGCATGCACGCGCGTGCTCATGTGTGTGGGTGTGTGTGTGTGTGTGTGTGTGTGTGTGTGTGTGTGTGTGTGTGTGTGTGTGTGTGTGTGTGTGTGTGTGTGTGTGTGTGTGTGTGTGTGTGTGTGTGTGTGTGTGTGTGTGTGTGTGTGTGTGTGTGTGTGTGTGTGTGTGTGTGTGTGTGTGTGCGCGTGCGTGTGTGCGTGCGTGCGTGCGTGCGTGTGTGTGTGTGTGTGTGTGTGTGTGTGTGTGTGTGTGTGTGTGCGCGTGTGCGTGTGTGCGTGCGTGCGTGCGTGCGTGCGTGTGTGTGTGTGTGTGTGTGTGTGTGTGTGTGTGTGTGTGTGTGTGTGTGTGTGTGTGTGTGCGTGCGTGTGCGCGCGCGCATGCACGTATGTGTCATCATTGTAAGAATCTATGAAACATGTAATCCAAGAAAAGGGTAGCAATTTTTTAATAGCACATAATATTTAATCATGTTAATTCATTTTAGACACAAGTTTTGGATTTATATATATGTTAATGAAGTGCATAATAATCATAATTTTACTATATACATGATATAAATCATGAAAATGTCAATATAAATAAATAACACATGGTATATATATTCATAATGGAAATCACAACACCAATAACACAATAAAAGCCAATGTTTTCCATATAAATGATATGTCAACGTACATAATATCATATTAAATAATACATAAAAACATGTATGATCATATTATAATCAATAATAACACAAACATATAAGATATGACACTAATGAAACATCACATGATAAGATATATTAAATATACACATATTATATATAACAAGTATCATAAAACATAGTAATGATAAATCAATTCCACAATCATCAACACCAAATATCCATAGAGAAAACAAAGCTAGTCTACATAATCATTTAATGTCATGATCTAATATTTAAAAAGCACAATATCCATATAAAATAGCAATATATAAATTATTAACAATAAAATATCATGTAAAAATACTATAATTGGATCAATACAATCAATATACTAGCATAGAAATATATAATCTAAAATATGTGTGAAGATTATCTTAGCATAGGATTGCATCTAAATGTAGAAAGTTTTCTCATGTTTTTTATCAATATCATGTATTTATATGTCCATGTATCATGTTTAACCCATATATCATGCATACAACTCATGTATACCATGAAAATATTGTGCACAAATAAAGATTATTAAATCACCATATATAAGATACATGACATTAAAAATTATGTGTACCATCAAATCAATTCATTTATAGGTCCTAGTTTTGTATTTTTGAATATTTGAAATAGTTTCATTTTTGAAATATTTAAATTTTTTGTATATTTTTAATATTTATTTAAACAAAAAAACATTTAATGAAATAATTATAAGTGGAAAGTTTAGAAATAGAAGAATATGATAGATCCAAAAATTTAATAGCATAGGTCAATGTATAGTCTGCACCAAGTGTAGTCAAAAAGTAGTCTTAAAAATGCAAGTGATATGCCTATCATATATGGTAAGGAGTATATGATATAAATCAGAATAGGTGCATGCCCTCAATGGGCAATAGTAAGTGTGTAAATGCCATAAAATATGTAGGCATAGAATAAATGTGATTATGTAAGTTGAATGTGTGTTATGATAAAAGGAATAATAAATAATCAATGTGGAAAAGTGGGAAAGTAGTATTTCCCATAGAGTTATAACATGCCTATAAAATATGTACTAAGTTAAAATTATTGTAAAGTTTGTGTGTGCATGTGTCATTGTATCATAGCTAGTATGAATTTATAGACTAGTACAAACACAAAAGGTAATGCATAATGAAACACAATAATCAAATCAAATTCAAAGCCTAAAAAAACTAGTGTGAAATCATAAGTACTCATCTATGACAAGTTAGAAGAAATAGATGAATCAAATGTTCAATATAGGAGAGGGTGATTACGACAAAAATCATTAAAAAAATATGTATAATAAACTATGTTTGAGCTAACATGTGATCCCATAAAGTGGATAATTGAGTGTAATTTTTGTATTGATTAGTTTAAATGTCACATGTCATGGGTGATCTATACCACGCATATCACTATCTTAATAAAGGAATGGTCTATATATATATATATATATATATATATATATATATATATATGTATAATAAACTATGTTTGAGCTAACATGTGATCCCATAAAGTGGATAATTGAGTGTAATTTTTGTATTGATTAGTTTAAATGTCACATGTCATGGGTGATCTCTATCACACATATCACTATCTTAATAATAGAATATATATATATATATATATATATATATATATATATATATATATATATCATCGTCATGGTCAATATGATCATGTATATTATGAGATAATGGATACTTTGAATGTCCAAAAAGTGGCTTGTATAGATCATATGTTTCACATTCATCAAAAAAATTACGATGGTCATCCATTAATTGTTGCATGTCATTATAATCAATATCAACTTCTACATTTGTAACAGGGTATATAGAACCAACCCTGCCATATTTTATTATTTTGTGTATTCATCACTATCAATATCATTATAGTTAGATCTTTTTAATATGTAAGAGTATGATATATGGGATGCCATTCTTCATTTTTTATTTTTATATCTTAGGAAATGGATATAATTTTATCTTGGAACTAAATGTAATGTTAGCATAAGACTCGTTGAGTGAACATGCATCTATTAATCATAACCAAGTGATTATTAATACAACATTGTATCATGGGTAAGAGAGTGTAATGCAAAATATAAATAAATAAATATTCAGACTAAGAGATATATGAAATTGAATGGATCCTAAATTTACATGTGTAGATAAATAATTATTATCTAAATATTCCATGCCATATCCAATAGACATGATAAATGACATACTCCATGACATTAATTGTAGATGTTCTATCAACCTTGAAATTCTTGTATTTATTATTATATAAGCACAAAATAATGAAGGAATGTTTTATTATTGGATTAGAAGCCATGGTTAGTATATTATAAAACTTTTGGGTAGTGTTAGAATTTTTAATTATGTATTTGATGACCTTTTTAAAGAAAAATCTTCTTTGTAAAACTCGTTTGTAAGAGATGGAATGATAAATCAAGTAGGTTTCTTTATGTTTACTTATTATTGTTGTAATTTATTATTATATACCAATTGATTTCATTCTGATCAAAAAATTTCCAATTTAAGATTATTTATTATTATTTTTTTATATTTTGATGATTTAACAAAAATATTAACTTTGGTGCTTTAGAGGTTGAATCGGTGCTTTGTATATATATAAAATTCCATATTTTAAGGTGTTATTTAATTTTGTGATGCCAAAAAAAAGTACCTATTTCAAGGTGCAGTCACTAAAAATTGGTCATGATCATTTGATAATGTCAACTTTAGCCCATTTTTACTTTGATTGAATTGAGCACTTAATCTTGACCTATTTTTCCACCTCACTCTATCTTAAGTACCTATACATACCTATCAATTTATAAATTATTATCTTATGCCTACATTTATTTTAATAATAAATAAAAAACTATCAAATAATCTATGCATACATCCTACATCCTCCATTTCAAACGATGCCCTTCATGATAAAATCAACTAGTGTGGGTTAGTTGTTGTAGTAAGTTTTAACCCCAATGGGTCGATTCTATCTTTAACCATAGCAAAAACTATTTTTAAAATTTATACCCTTCCTTAAAGGTTGGTCCATATTTTTGGTATAGGTAACATGGGGTTTTCCCTTTTGGATTTGTATACAAAAACATCTAAGTCACCTATTATATCACTTGGTAATTTTAATATTGAGGCACATTTATACTATTACACAATAAGAAAAACTTCCATATCATTCCAAAATATTATTCTACTCATTTTTAGTATCCTCTATCCAATATAATATCCTACTATATCTAATTTATATAAAAAATTATCAATCATTCAGTCCATATTTAGATGCATACATGTATAAAAAGAAGCACAATTGCACAAAACACTATAAATTGTAAAACTACTTGGGACTTATTTCCCTCTTTGGAGTATTGGATATGTAGGTAATGATCAACCATTTATAGGGGTGATTGGGTTCATATTATCCCATTACACTCCCCCATTTCTATTTTTAGACTTCAAATTTTCTAATCCCTATTAGGTTTTTAACTTTGAATATGTCATTCATAGGGCATATTTGTGAATCAAAATGCCAAATTTATTTATGAGTGCTTATTTCAAGTAGGCACATGTGATTTTTCCCTAATTTTTATTTATTTATATTAAATATAATAATTAACCAATAGATGAAAGTAATGGTAATTGATCCTATCTCATTCCACTTGATATTCACCTTGATTAATGATAGTTAAGTTTTTGTTTCACATGCTTAATTTAGTCATATATGATATTTCATATGGGTATCATTCAAACACAATCAACCTACAAGTAGAAAAATATCGATATTATTGTGTTTTCATTTAATTTTATTTCATTCATTTGTGATTATTCTATTTTAGTAATCTACTTTAATTTTACTTATTTTTAAGTTATTTTAAAGCATTTTCTATTTGTGTATTCATTTTATTAAAATTAGAGTTAATACACTAATTAATTTCAAATTTTGATAAAACATATTGGTGAAACCACACATTTTATTCAAGCATTGATTTATAAAATTTATCTTAGGGTTTAGATATAATTCCCAAACATTTGACACTAAATTAAATTTATCTTGACCTTGGATCTAAAATCTAACACTAAAATAATTTACTTTCACCCTTAGATTTAATAGTTAACACTAAAATCCCTTTAGTTTGACCTCATATATGATATCTAGTACCAAATTAATTTATTTTTTTTAACTTGGATTTTAGGGGAATCTATTTATCTACATACCAAAAAATCATTCTTATTTTTCTATCATTCCATTTTTAGTTGTTCTTTATAATATCTTATCCATGTTATTTTTCTATGCCTTCTAAAAATCATACCTCTATTATTTTATCCAAGGCATAGTGCTAGGTAAAGTGGGGCCCATATTAATAACATTTAAATCCCTTTGACCATATCTAAAATGTACTCCTCTAATGCAAATAATGGTTATTCCTATTTTTATGAACAAATTTCTTATGAATAGTTTCAAGAATATTATCACAATGAGTAAGCTAATCAATATGATCATAATGCACAAGATAATTATGAGGGATCATATAGGATCCAAAATTATGAACTCGGTGGTGTATATCATGCAAAATTTTAATGTTTATCCACATTAAAAGAAAGAGTTACTCATATGCCACAAGATGCACCCAAAGTAATTAAAGTTATTTTAGCTTATAAAAGTGAACAAAAACTAAAATGTTATAATTTTAATGCAAAAAAAAAGAACCATTGTTTCACATTTTAAACCCTACCATAGGTGTTTCTACTTATACTATTGATACTATTATCATATATACACTTTTGAGTTTGGGGTTAATATAAGGCTTACAACAAATAGCTTTTCCCTCATAGTTATGCATACTTCATCACCTACTTTGCCTACTAAAAAATCACTTGTTCAAACTATTTCAATTTTTCATGCTAAGGTGTTGCAGTTAGAATAAGGTATACCAAAATTTAGCTAATAAATGGATTCATAAACTTTGCTTCATAATTTGGTAACACATGAGATTGTAGCATAGTCTTTACCTATAGGATTTTTAGGTCCTAAAATTCTATTATATTGATGTAAAGGATATTAATAACAACACCTATGATCTTTTCATGTGGCATGTTTGGATTTTTATTTCAATGACATGTCTATACCCAATTTGTTTCCAAGAATCCTAAAATATTACACCTTGCATTAGTTTTATGATATACCTATTAAATCAATCAAATTATTAAATCCACTAACTTATCAATTTCTCAAACATTTTTCTATCAAAATTGATGAATATATTTATTATGTGAAAAGTTATAAACTTAAGAAAGTAAATAATGAGCTATTAGTTACTAAGTACTTTATTATAACACCATGCTTGAATAAATGATAAACACCTTATCAGATAATGAATTAAAAGATATCTTCAAATAGATTTTACATGCACCTTTAGATGATTCAATTATTTTCAATAAATTTAGATAATTTAAGGAATTTTTCTATCCAATAAGATAAATATGAGTCAAACTTATTGCTTTAAACAAGATCAAATATTCACCTACATCTAATTCAACTTCCACAACAAAGTTTCAAATCAATCCATCTTACAAAACTAGGACATAATATACTATATTTGATAGAAATATCATGGTTGATGCTATGTTTCATCTTTAAAAAAAAATATTTTTATCATATCAACTAAGAATGCAATTCAATATATTACCACAATTGCCTCATAATTCTTTACAAAAGTTGCTTGAGTGCAGTCTCAATACTTTACCTCCATCATTAGAGGTTTATAGGAGTATACCTCAAAGTAAATCATATAAATATAATGCATGTTAAGATTAATATAGATTTATTGGCCACCCTACTAATATATGTTAAATCTCAAACACCATATTCAAAATCTTATTGATAACAATGTCATTGATCTAGGAACTCATACAAAGGAAACTAGGCCTCAACAAAATGAAAATTCTAAATTGAATATTTTCAGTGATCCATTCCCAAATCATGAAACAAACAAGGATAATTTAATATTTCATCATAAATATAATTAATAACCTTATTATGAGTCATATTAACACCATTAGATGGATTTAAAGATAAAATTGTTCAAACCTCACAACCACATTCTATGATCACCTTTGATGATGTGAAATAGTGGATGATGATTATGATTTTCATGTGTTATTTATATGAGTATTTATTGATGAAAAACACATTCAAAATGTAATATTTGATAATGTATCAAGTGAGAATACATTAACAATGAGATTAATCCATTTATTGGGTTGTACACAACTTCATATACAAGCAACATCTCAAAGTGTTAAACCATTCAATGGGAAACAACAAACTACTTTGGGACACATTATGTTTATTTTTTAGTTGGATTAAACTATATTATCCATTATTTTTATATATCTACCACATAACGGGGTCTTTGATATGATGTTGGGACTCCCTTGGCTATATACTCTATGTGTTAACCTTCCACAATACATAGATGCCTAAAGTACATTAATTAAAATCAAGTGCTCATAGTTTTAAGATTAAAATATAAGTACATTCTAAAATATATGGTAATTACTCCTCCCCATACACTACCATAGTTCATTGATATATATATATATATATTTAAAATAAAAAGAGGGGTAAAAAATTTATTAAAAACTTAAAAAAAACAAGTACAAGGCTCCTACGAGCCAAAAGCCGAAAAACAACAAATACAACAAACACCACTCCCTGAACCACCTTCACTCCTCTATACCATACCTATCTTCCTCTAAAATTCTCTCCAGATTTTCTTTAACCTCTAGTGGCAATAGCGTGTCCTCCACTACCATCCATTCTCCAGTCCCTTCCGACGCCCATCTAGCCAGGCAGTCAGCCACCCGATTCCACTCTCTCAGAACATGGGTAAAAATCACTATCTCCATGAGCATACTAATCTATAAAATCTGCTGAACAATCAAAGATAATTTCTAGCTAACCTCAGTAATTTTTCATTCCCAGATCATATTAATCATTATCAATGAATCTGCCTCACATATCACTTTATGCCATTCGAGCTCGTAATCTCTCTGTAAAGCAAATAAAATAGCCATACCTTCCATTTTGTTAACCATCTGTACTCCCTTGTGAGCCAAAAAAATAAAAATAACCAAACTCGAGGCATCCCTCGTAATCCCACCAATACTAGCCTACCTTGGGTTACCTCTAAAAGACCCATCGGTATTGATCTTCAAAAAATTGCCAGGAGGGGGCGTCCACTTACCATCTCTCTGCACCTTCTGCCTTCTTTCTCCACTTCTTCTCACACATGCTACCCCTAGAATCAAATCTTGCATTCCTAATCTATTTGCCAACTCAGCATCCCTCCTATCCATCGACAACACAACCTCACATTTGGTTTCAACTGATTCCTAAATCATCCTGATGATTCGATTCCAAACTTGGTCAGCTTCCATCCTCTCCCCCTTAAAAATGCATCTATTACGCTCTAGCCACACCTGCCATAGTAAAAAAATGGCCCAACAAACTAAACTTCTTGTAGGAAGCACATAGCAGGGGGTGGTCTTCCAATTCCACACCAAAATTCAGCTAGTGTGGGGGCATGTACATAGCTGCCACCCCAAACGCCCCACCAAGCGTGCCATATTGTGCTAGTAAACTGGCAGCTGAAAAAAAGGTGGGATGAACTCTCCTCCTGAGCGCCACACAACACACACCTTGAAGGACCTTCAAAACCTCTCTTCCTGATGTTGTCCCATGTTAAGCATCGATTCTAGGCAAGCGTCCAAACAAAACAATTACACTTTGGCCACGAAAAGCTGTTCCATGTCTATTTTCACCAAGTTACCTCCCTTTCCTCCCCTAGCTTCTGCACCACAAGATCCTAGTACCCCATTGAAACAAAGTATTTCCCTTTGGGATGAGGGAACCAAGCCAGCTCATTCACACCAACAAGGGTGTAATAGGTGTGCCCTACCAAAATCTCCTTCAGCTCCATGCACTCCATCTCCATTCCCCTAAATGGCCACTCTTCCTAACTTTTCCAGCTTGCTTCCAATAACTGATTTTGATGAACAAAAGTTTTAAAATCACTTACCCTCCACCATCTAGCCTCACAAAATCTTTGTGCCAGATTGTGTAAGTGAGGGTACTGCACCACAATGGGCAGAAATCCATCCCATGAATCATACTAGAACTATGCCTCCCTCTCGCTTTTGCAAATCTAGAATAAGCCTCTTTTTATTAAATTTGCCTCCTTCTTCAACATATCCCAAATCACCGAGCCGCCTCCCACCAGGCCAAATCTAGGAATATCCTTATGGCTATTCCCTAGAAAATACTTATGTGCCACTATTTTAGCCTAGCTCTGGTCCTGCTCAGTGCACAATCTCCAGTATAGCTTGGCTGCCAGAGCCGTACGTGCCATCATAGCTTGTGTCAATCCCAATCCACCAAATCTCTTCAGACTGCAAACCACCTCCCATCTGATAAGACTCCATTTTGTAGTAGATAAGTTGCTAGCCCACAAGAACTACCTTGCCAAAGAGTCCAGCTCCCTCACAAAACTTGCTGGCGCCACCTACAACATACATATGTACAAGGGAAGGGCTTGGACCACCAATTGGATTAGTTGAACCCTTCCCACAAATGATAACCACCTATGAGTCCAATGGCTAACCTTGACTCTAAACTTGTTTAGAATCCCCTTCTAAGACTCTGTAGAGTGTCTACCTGAAGTAACTGACATTCCCATATACATCACCAGAAGGTTGCCAATTTGGAATCGGAGAACATCAGCCACTCTCCTTTGAATAGCCTGAGGAGTATTGAAGAAAAAAATTGAATATTTCTCCTCATTGATTACCTATCCTGAGGCCACTAAGTAGGTATCTAGGTACCTACAGATATTATTTACCTCTCTCA
Source organism: Torreya grandis (assembly GCA_037957365.1). NCBI lineage: Eukaryota > Viridiplantae > Streptophyta > Pinopsida > Cupressales > Taxaceae > Torreya > Torreya grandis. Next base: position 2,186,023 of record JARHVA010001224.1, on the reverse strand, counting down.
TGGAGGAAGCTCCCAACAAAGCCATGTCATCAACGAACTAAAGGTGAGAGAGAACCAGCAGGCCACCACCCCAATTCCATCCTTGAATCTCCCCATTTCTGGTATAATCTCTGATCCTCCACCCTAAACCCTTTGCCAGGAGAAGAAACAAATAAGGGGACAATGGATCTCCCTGTCGCAATCCTCTAGCAGCCTTGAAAAGGTTGGAATGTTCCCCATTGACCAGTATAGAGAAAGAGGTGGAGGTAACACAACTCATGACCCACTCAATCCAATCTATCTCAAAGCCAAAGGCCTCCATCACCTTGTGTATGAAGGTCCATCTAACCCTATCATACGCCTTGGACATGTCAAGCTTCATGAACATTGCCTTTTCTTTGGATTTGGACATCAAATGAACTGCTTTCGTAGCCATCATGATACCATCCAAGATCTGCCTTCCTTCCACAAAACCACTTTGCTCCTCTGAAATCAGCTCCTTTAAGCACTTCTTCAACCTTTCAACAATCATCTTTGAAAGAATTTTGTAGATGACATTACAAAGAGAAATGGGGTGAAATCGGCTGAAGCGATCAGCCCCTTCCTCCTTTAGAATGAGGGCTAAAAAAGTAGAATTTAGCACCCTCAACATCTACCTATTGGTCTGGGACTCCTGCATCACGGCAAGCAACTCACCCTTAATAATTTCCCAAAACTCCTAGTAAAACTCTATCAGAAACCTGTCCAGTCCTGGATCCTTTCCTTTCTTCATCAAAAAGACTACTTTCTTTAGCTCTTCCTCCGATATAGGTCTTCTCAATTTCTCCTTCATGTCTTGAGTCACAATGGAGGGAATACATGCTAAAATCAAGTCCTCTGCCTCCTCATCCCTCCGCCCTTCTTCCTGGAAGAATGAGCTGAAATACCGTTTATCCTCATCACATATTTCTCTAGTTGATGATACTATTTGCCCTCTTTTCGTAACCAACAAACTAATAACATTGCCATGGCACCTTGCTTTGACTGAGTTGAAGAAAAATGCAGTGTTTCTATCTCCTTCTTGCAACCATTCAACCCTGGATTTCTGTTTCCAAAAAATTTCCTCTCTCAACTCCCACTCTTCCAAGGTTTTCACTGCACTTGCTTCTTCATTCAATAAAAATCCTATAATTCCCTCTTCCCTAATTAATCTGGTAATGTCATTTAGCTCTTCATGCACCCTTTTCTTCTCCTAGAAGATGTTACCGAAGCTGTACCTGTTCCATCTCTGAAGCTGGTATTTGACGAATTGAAGGAGTTTGGCAAACACATACATGGCTATCCCAGCTGCTGGACAACCTTCCCTCCACCATTCAGTGATCTGACCATACAATTCTTGGTCCCTCAACCACATCATCTAGAATTTAAAAGGTGGCTTCTGATGCCGAAAGGTGGAAGAAATATTCAATTTGATCAGCCAGTGGTCTGAATTCCACCAATCCAGGATCTCAAAGCTAAGCATCCATCTGCCTCCCACCCAAAAACAAGACACCATAAATCTATCTATATGCTCAGCAATGTAACTGTTACCCAGCCTTCTGTTATTCCAAGTGAATTAGCCATTACTCAGTTTGATGTCCACCAAATTTAATTCTGAGATCTTGTCCCTGAGGAGACAAGAAGACGGCTCCAATCTGGTGTTCCCACCCATTTTTTTCAAGCTGTCCAGAATCGCATTGAAATCTCCCACAACAATCCAAGGTAAATAAGGAAACTCATTATGGACCAGCCTAATGTTATTCCAAACAAAAATCTTACCTTGCATATCACTAGGGGCGTAGACATTCGAAAGCAGAGCATACTCTCCTGAATCCAAACATAAGGCAACCAATGATAAAACTGACTTGAATGCCATCCACACCACCAGTTTGACCTTTCTTGGGTTCCACAGGCACGCTAAACCTCCAGTAGTCCCCTGGGCCCCAATGCATTGGTATGACCCTTGTCCCCATATCCTCGAGGCAATGTCCATCATGAAATCCACTGACACTTTGGTTTCTTGAAGAAAAAGAATATTTGGATGTTGACTTCTGACTAATTTGTGAATAACTTTTTGTCTATGCCTGCTATTTAGGCCCCTCACATTCCATGATAACACAATCATTTCGAGGGAGGAGGAAAATGTGCTTCTAAGGTCCTTATCGACCTCGATTCAACTAAGTTCTCTCCAATCATTTTGAGTCTATCTAAATCCTTCCTTCTTCCTACCTTGACATTTTTGTCTGTAGCTCCTTTCTTGCTGTCCTTTTGAAGAATCCCCAAGCACTGTGGGGCTTTCCCTTGCTTGTCCACCTTATCCTCCCCTGCCTGTGAAGCCTTTTCCCCAATTTTTGCACCTTGTCCCCTTGCTACTATGCCTACCGCTAAATTCAGCTCTTCCCCCTGCCCCTACATGATAATCATTAGAGTAGGCAGTTCTGCTATCTTCTTTGGAGAAAATGGCATGACACTACCAGCCCCTTCACACTCCTCCATCCATTCCTCTCCACTAGTTAGACCTGGCAAAACCTCTTGCTGCCCCAATTCCTCTAGCATCTCAAATCTGTTGTAAGAATCCTCCCCTTGTCACTCTAGAAAAGTCCTATTAAGTCCTTTGTTTTTGCCCTTGGATTTCACTTGCATGAATCCCTCAGAGTCCTTTTTTCCTCCATTTCCCATCTTCTTTCCTTTATCTTCAGGAACTGCCCTATTCAAGGGAGGCATAGGAGAAGGATGTTGGTCTATCATTTTATTCTTTGGGCACCTTTGAGCCAAATGTCCATACTCATGACAAAGGCAGCATCTAAAAGGTAGGGTCTCATAATCTAGTTGCTACAACCACGAGTATGTTCCTGCACACATTTCTACCACATCTAGCAGTGGTCTGCTCAGGTCAACTTCTACACAATTCTTGCATATGTCATGATTTTCTTCCCAAGTGTTTGTGTAGATGCACCCACTGATTTTCCTATTATTGAAGCAATCATAAGCAATACATCTTCTCGACAACATTCAATCAGCATTCGAGGTAAGCGCACCCACACTGGAACCCTGCTAGGTAACTCTTCTGTGGGATTAAAACTAGCTTGCCATGGTTTCATGAAGAGACCAACTTGATTATAAAAATATGGACCTCCTTCAAACACTCAATTTCCATCCTCCAAACAGTTGAAAGTCACCATAAAAAAGTTGTTTGCCAGCAATATCATCTCCATCTCTCCAGCTGGCTCCCATACTCTCCTGGCCTAATTCTCTAAGAAAGGGAGAGAGATTTTCATCCCCAGGAATTTGCAGTACAGAGAGTGTTTAGAGTAATACTCCACATCTTCCACAATCATGTCAAAAGGAATGACTAGTTTTGGCCTTTCATTGCAGCGCTCCAGACGGCCATTCACCTTATTAATTCTGGAGCCACCATTCGAGTCACTACCTTGCATCCTTGAGAACTAAATGGCATCAGCAACCTCCTTCAGTCTAACATCTTGCCCTTGAAGTCCCTTTCCTACCACATCTCTAAAACTCCTATCTCCCTTAAGGATGCTCTATTCTACTTGTTCCATTGTGATGCCTACTGTCCCTACTCTCCCTCTTCTGAAAATGCAATTCAGCTTCCCACCTAGGTTCTATATAGCTGTGGCCTTCCAATATTTTTTTCTTGCATTCCACTCCATCTCAACCTCCACGCACCAGTCGACCAAGGCAATACAGAGCTAGGGCACGGCTGCCCTAGCTTCCCAGCGAACTGCTGCGTTCACCCATCCTCCAATTTCATTGATACATATATTCAATAATAAAGAACATTTATAATTTTTTAACCTATGTAAAATCTTTATATACAACAAACTCATTGCAAAAGTATCGAAGTCAACCAATGTTAAAGCAAGCATATTATAAAAATGCATCAAGTTTATAAATACACCATCACAAGAAACATCTTATAAATTGGTGATACATATATGTATCCATGTTTCAAAAAGATTAAAATATTTGGAATAATATTATAATATTTATCATTAGATTTTAAATCATTCTAAATCTTCTAGAGCTACTTCTCCCACATGGGATTATACAAGCAGTGATCTAGATAGTTTCATTACATCACCTAATGCATTTTTTTTTATTATGAATCATGCACATATAAAATTTATATCCACCAAATGTTATCCTTATACAAATTATTATAGATTATTATTATTACTATAATCTTGATGGGTTCATTGGTTAACATTTTGAAATTTTAAAAATTCTAAAAATTTAAATAAAAATTTAAAAATGATTGTACATATTTTCTTGACTACTTCATCATGTTATTATTCTATTTCTTACACATGCGATCAATTTTAAAAATATCATAGTGCTTGTCTATTTGGTAATTTTTGGCCTCTTGTCTCCAATTTCTCATTTTCAAGATTTGAATAGTCCAACACAATGATCTATACTACCATCATTTTCCATTTACCTTACTATTTTCATAGTATGAATAAATCAAATTACATTTTGCTATCATAGATAGTATTGACCAATAATAATCAAGGTTAATTATTTATACTCTTGAGTTAGTTCATGTTGTTGTGTAGTATTTTTACATAATGAAATAAAGATTTGAGAAAATAGAGCCTTAATACATCCATTTTTTTTAATATTACACTCATTTCTAGTTTACATAATAGTATTTATTCATCTAAAATTATTTTATTTATGTGTTATATTCCTCATAAATGTGCATTACATATTTTTAAAAGACATATTCAATGAGATGAAGATGTAAAATTAGTCTACATATCTATTATATCCCATGCATGCCTTTAAAGTTAAAATTCACATCTCTATTAAGAACATCTTACTCATCAATGGAAATGCCATCACATTTAATGCATGATTTACATTGACACATGTTGTGTATTTTTATTATCCCTTGAATTTATTCTAATTTCAAACCCATGGTTACCTATTTTTATGATTCTTGTTGAAAATTCAAAAAATTACAAAAAAAAATTAAATATTTCAAAAATACAAAACAAAAATTAAAATATTTTGTTACAATCAAGACTTGAACATGATTATACATTTTTATTTTACATCATTATAATATGATAATTATCCCATGAAAGATATATATCATACTCTTTTACTATCACACATGCATTACACTGGTATTTATGAGTGTTATATAGGATATGCATAGAATATGATATTGGAATTACCTCTACCCAATGGCCATGTTAAACCAAGCGCATATTATCCATAGGTTACAGTATTTGTAGATGTTATCATCCTATAAATCATATACTATTGATCTATATCCTTCTTACAAATGTATTACTAAAATATCTGTCTTAGATTATGTGCAAGGATATTTTATTTTCTAGGTATGATCACATTACATATACATGGAGTAGAATATATTTAAAATTGTATGCTCCACTAATGTTATTAATTGTAAATAGTAGACTATAATTTTATCATCTATTTTGAGTGGCCCTTGACCCTTGAGTGAAAATTTAGTTAACATCTCTATGAGATATTTTTTGGGTATATTCAACATTTGAACATGTCTATTACTTATGGCCGTTGGTCCTATATTTTGTTTGAAAATTGAACATTTCCTTTGTTTGTGACATTATTTATATCATTTTCATGTGGCCCTTGGACTTGTGTGTGAAATATTTTACTATGACAAATTTTAATAGGTCCCTTGTATGTGGCCCTTGTACTTATTATATGATATTTTGCTTGTTTTGTTTTTTCACTTTTTGAGCTTGTTAGGTTTGATGATTTACATGATCCATATTATTCACTAGTTATTTTGTAAGATTATACTATAACTAATACTATGAGCTTCACTAATAAATTTGTTTAGATTTGAATTTTTTTTCATTTTTGCATATGTTACATACATGCTTTTAATGATAAATATCTTACTATGATGACATACATGTTAAAATATGCTACATTATTCAATGATTACATCTTAATATGCATGATATAGTTAACTTTTCTTTTTATATAAGTGACTTTCAAGACATATTCCATCACTTCACAAGTGGGGTATTTCAATGGTATTTTCATACATGAGATAATCCTCTATGAGAACAAAATAAATTTTGAGTACAAAATACAGTTTAAAAAAATAAAAGGATTCAAAATTCAATCAATGATATAAATTATAGGTGTATATTCCATGTACGTGCACTCACATTACATGAACAAAGTATAAATTCATACATTTTGGATGCATGATATAGATTCATACACAAGTTTTGAATAAAATTTGAATATTTGCATCTATATATAGTTAAATATTTTAAATTATTATGCATGATACAGATTCATGGAATACTTTCTATACTATTTTATATCTATGGTAATGGTAGAAGCATGGATGTTCTCCATTCTTATTTTATCATGCATATAGGAACTAAGGAAAAAAGTGACAATTGAATCTAAAATCCATCTATAGTGATTTATTTAGTTAAGTTTCATGGTGCATATCATCGATATTTAACACCTCTATCACTATAGCTTATGAATTCATTATAGATTCCAACCTTTTTCCATATTGTTGTTACAAAGACCAAAAATGAAAATTGATGTTTCTACATCCCTCAATGGGTTTTATTTTATAATCAAATATTCAATCCAAATTTAGTCTTGATCACCCTTATTCACCAATGGTTTAACTAATGAACCAATCATTCTAAGTGCTTCATATGAAGGACCAATTATCTAATGCTAAAAAGAACCATAATATTCAAGTAAAGTTAAAAAATCAACATTATTTTCCCACATACAGGTGAATTCCTACCTTACTATATTTTCAAGTGTTTTAATTTTAAATGTTTAATTTTTTTCAAATTTTAAATGGAAAAATTAACTAGTTCATGAGTTATTTCATGATTTACTAAGTTAAAGTGTCTTGCAAAAATAAAGTATCTTCTCAAATGAAAAGTGTATTGTACATACTCGGGTATTTCTTTCTTTTTACTCTATTTATTTCATTTCTAAGATAAACGGGAAGAAAATGTAGTCACTCAAATTTGGTCAAGAATACTTGATAATGCTAATTTTTTCCCACTTTTACTTTAATTAACTTCAACACTTAATTTGGACCTATTTCCCCACATCATTCTATCCTAAGTACATATATGAACCTATCCCTTTCCAATTTTTTATCTAACACCTATAGAGATGTTTTTAATTTCTAAAAAAATATTTAAGAATATGTATAGAAGTACCATATTCTTAATTTCAAATTTTACCCTTCATGACAAAATCAACTAGTATGGGTTAGTTTTGACAATCAGTCTTGACCCCTATGGGTCAATCCTATATTTCACCTTATAAATGGTTAGTTTTAAAATATATACCCTCATTATAGTTTGGTACTTATTTTTAGGATAGGTAGCATGAATTTTTACCCTTTTGGATTGATATAAAGTCACATCTAAGTCACCTATTCTATCATATGGAAACTTTCACCTTTGAGGCACATTTATGTTATTGCACACTAAGTAAAGCTTCCCTATTCTTTCCAAATATTATGCTAGTAATTTTAAGTATTATTTATCTAGGTGAAGATCCTATTCCATCTAATTAAAATCAAATAATTAACAAGTATTCAAGACATATTTAATTACATACATTTATCAAAAGGAGCACAATCACTGGAAACACTCTAAGCTAGAAAACTACATGAGATTGATTTCCATATTTATAGTAATAGATACATAGGAAATTATTAATCATTTATGTGTGTAATTTTGGATGGTTCAGTCTATTACACTCCCATCTTTAACTTTATAGGTTTTTAGTTTTTGAAATCCTATGAGATTTCAACTTTGAATAATCTATTTACAAGTCATACACGTATGTCTGAAGACCAAATTTATACACATAATAATATATAAATCAAGCATAGGTGATTGTTATCTATTTTTATTAATTTTCAATATAGGACATCATACTCCATTAGAGGACAATAGTGGTAGTTGATCATGTCACATTCAAGTCAATCTTTACCCTGATAAGTGACAATTAAATTTTTTGTTGCATGCATTGAATTCAATATAATCTAATATTTTAGCCAAGTCTTAGTCAAACTATAAGCATGAAATAGTTAATTATTAATGTGATTTCATATTTATTTTCTTCATTCATTCATTTTTCAATAATTTTATTTCATTCTCCATAATTACAAGTTATTTTACAACATTTTCTATCTTTTTATTCAGTTTATCCTAATTAGATTTAATACAACAATTAATTCTAAATTCAAATTAAATAAAATATTAACACTATGGATAATATATTTTAATATATTTTTCAAACATCAACATTCATTTATTCTATGATCATTTATTTTATGATATTTTAAAAAATATTAGAATGTAATGCATGTGGTACATAGATCCAATCATAATGTTTAATATAATGCAATGTACATATGTCCTAATCGAGTAATATTTTAAATATTAAGTTTAATTTATTTAGATTTTTTTGAATTGTTTTAATCCATTAAGGGAAGGCAATTACATGTTTTAGTTCTCTCTTTATTTTCCACCAAGGGCTCATCATTTGGTTTGATTAGCACATGACTAGTAGTAAGACTTGTATAAATAGTAGATTAATGTGAATATTGATTTTTATTGTCAAATACATTTGATTGTGAAATTTGATCTTCAAGTGACATAACCTTTAAATATAAAATTTGTACTTTTTTTCAAATAATGCATCATAATAATAATCTCACGTGTAGGCATATCCATAATATGAATATGTTCATTCAAAGATATCACTTAATAACTCACTTTGAATATCATTAAGGGTATAATAAGATTCATGAATTACATTCATAAACATTCACTGATCACATAAAATGCATACATAAGTTAGCTACCTTTTCATCAATAAAATAAAAAAAATTCAGACAAAATTTTTATTAAAAGCATCTAAATAAAGAGTAGAGACACAATATATTATATTCAAACCATAATTTTCAATATTTTCACTTAAAATAGGGGTATAAACACAAAAAAATTCATTATATTTTGTTTATACATTAAAGTGAAGAGTTTATGTATACAAGCATTTTTATTATTCAAAAACCATTTACCTTTTTCTTCCTTCTTAATTGATTTTTGTATAAAATTTGGCATTTCATTCTCATGACGTGTTGAAAAATAATCATTATTTAAGAAAATTACATTTTTAAATGTGAAATAGGGTTAATATTAAGCTATCTTATCCTTTCATCTTCATAATAATATTCTTCATTAGTTTCATCGTCTAAAGCATAATAAATATTAAGAGGCATATAATTATCATCTATCATAGAAGGATTATCATCATGAGATACCCTACCAAAAAATTAATGAGCAATTCAATCCATTATAAATGTAAAAAAGAAGCACATGATTTTTTCTCAATAAATCATGAACAAAAAAGAGTTATTTTTATCTAAAAACATATACTGATTGGGAAAAAATCAATTTTACAAGGTTAAAACAAATAAATAGATATTCTCAGAAAATGATGATGAATTTTAAGGAAAATGGGTTATTTATCGATATCAATAGATGGATGAAACCCAAAATGTGTTTATAAAATAAATATATCATTAGCTCATTAGACCTATGTTTGGTGAAAATAATGAAACCCAACTTCCAAAAATTGTGTGATGAATTTTAGAAAAAAAATAGGGTTTTGATTAAATTAATAAAACTAAGAAAAACCTCCAAGCATTTTGAAAATAAAATTGTTTACAATCAGATATCATTCCCAAAGTAATAGAAGCGACAATCCTAATATGAGATTAAGGGTAATATAAAGTAAGTAGATTTCCTAACGTAATTAAGGGGATATAAGTTATTAGATTATAAGATCAAACCCTAATCACCAATAAATCTTAAACCCTAAGATAATTTTTAAACCCTAATTTATAAGGAAACCTATGGTTTTTTATGGGGAAAACTATTTTACATCAAGATATTCTAATATGAACATACAAAATTATATATATAATTATAAGAATTTGTTATGATCATAGTATTTAAGATAAAACCTTTATCTCCTATTTATTATTTTACACACTAAATGTAATCTACGGAGATTATAACAACATCCCGTGAAACTCCTCACAACTAATGCCAATATAGAAAAACATAAGATTATTGCATTAAAATATGATGTACTAACCTAAAAATATTAACATTATCCCCTTAGTAAAAATATAATTCAAAGGGAAAGAAATGATATTTTAAGCTAACTATGACACACTCTACTTTGAGATGAAAATTTTTCAATGGGAACATATCACCAATATAAACAAAAGTGGTATGAAATAAGACATACAATGAATTATTAAAATGTGAAACTATAGTGGGATGACCTGAATACAACATTAATTATGGACAGGGAAAACAATTCACATCCAAGATCATACAAATGGTAATAGGTAAAAACACACAATGTAAAACTATGAATGGAAATACCTAGTTCATAATTAAGTTAGTCAAGTTGAGCATTATTAACCTTTATAAAAAAAAATTAGGGACATTAGTGATAATCACTACAAGTATGGCAAGGGTCTCCATTTCATTGATGCTCCTTTGGTTAGTTGGGCCATCAATGAGAAGGTACATATCATAATATTGGGATTAGGTCCTTACTATGTACTTATTAGGTGTTGACCACCTCTTGGATAACACATTTTCAACCACTATACTTTATCATTATCATTTGGTCATTAAAAAAATGGTTACCACTCCTATTACACACCATTTTTACATTTAGTATTTTTGGTAAATGTTTGAAATTATCTTCATCTAGAGTACATTATCACTGCCACTAATGACTAAATACTCTTCAAAATATAAAATATTTTGGGAACATTTATTTTGTCACTATAGGAAATTTCAAATTTTTAAGTTAGTATAAAACTTGATATTGTGACTTTCCTTATTATTTTGTTTCCTCAAATGTCCTTTTAGATCAAGTGGCTCAGTCTAAATACACATTCTTCCATTGGATGTCATGCATTAACTAGATTTACACCTACCCTCCCTTACAATTGGACATACACATTAGGATGGATGTTATATTATTATAATAATGTGATCATAAAATAAGTAATATATTTCATCTTTACTAATGACACACACATGACTTTACCAGGGCTAACAAGACTCATGACCAAAAAAACAATACTATCAAAGATAGTTAAGCATTTGAAAACTTGCCTTTATTGACTACAAGTAGTAAAACATCAACACACTTAATATTATAAATTCTATAATATAAAATATAAAATTTATTTAAAGAAACATCTAATAAAATTAAACACTAAACTATAGATTACTAGTATAATAACTAAGCAAAAAAAAATTAAAACCTATATAAGACTTGGATTGGAGAGCATAATCACTATTTGTTACAAGTAAAATATTGTACATATTAATCGCATAATAGTTCCACCTCATGGATTAATGTCCATACCCTAAATGATTTATATTGGGTATAACATTATCATATTATTCTTTAACCAAGATAAGATAAAAATATGGTTGGGTACTTTATAACATTTTTTAGAACTATGGGTGAGCACCTTATTATTTTGTCAAATTTTTTAGTAAAGATATTTAATCTTAATTACATAAACAACTATGTAAAATAATAATGTATAAGATAATAAATAAATCAAACATATACTAATTTGAAACTTATTAATTTTGTAAATTGGCTAAAAGAGGAAAATATATAGAAATAAGTAACTTAACTGGATCAAGTATGCAAGATTGTGATATAAACTCTGAAAATGTTTATGAGGTTGAATGAGTTTGATGTGAATCATGAAAAGGGATTCACATCTTCCTATACAAGGCCACATTATTCAAAAATGGTTATCTTGTGTGACATCTATGTGGAGTTCCATAATCTAGTACCATTTTTTCCCTCTATGTGAAATTTGACACATGTGACTTTGCCTATAGGTCATGTGTGTGTGATCTTAGTCAATTTTTTGTTGAAGTCATTTTGTACCTTAATATTCACTTAGAACCCATATCAATAGATAAACTAGGAATAAATGAAATATATTGTAAAAATGGGTTAGTGGTTGAAATTGTGTTTAACCTCAACACCCCTTATGTTGAGCATTTCCTACATACCAATACTCTAAAAAGGTAACAAAATACATGTATTTATCCTCTTTTATGGTGGTTTGTATGAAATATTAGTGAAATTATATTTTAATTATGTGCTTGAATAATGTCTTATGACCTTAAAGGCATATTCAAACTTAGCTTAGGAATACTAGGACAATGTTGACTCAAAATTGGGAATATTATATTCTTTCCTCTCAACATGAAGCTACGTGTTCTAGTGCCTTTCTATAATATGATCCTATAATGAAAAAATGGATATAAAATGTATATTTATAGTGATATTTTTGTAAATTATTTGAATGGGACTTTAAAAATGTGTGGGATGACCCATTGGGTGAATTTGAATTTGAACAAATATCTATTATTTAGATAAAAGCTAAATTTTATGCATGCAAACACTACTAGTGAGTGGGATAGTCTTGAAGGAGTGGCATTGTCTGAGAAGTATAAATAGATAAAATGAATGTGTGGATCAGTCTAATAATGAGTTTAACCTATTTTTAATGAGGAATAAAACATCAATTATCATAATTTTAAGGATCATCTACATAGAAGTAGAGGAATATTTATTCAAGATCATGAAATTAGGCATGATCTAAGTGTGTATAAAAAGGTGTTCACAAGTGAAATTTTTCAACAATAAATATTAATCAATATGTCTACATTTCCCCTAGCCTCCCAATTTTACTCTAGTAATTTATCAAATTGAAATTACTAGAGTAAAAAGAAGAGTGTTATACTTGAGCTTATGTATGAAGAATAGGTTTTAAATTGGTCATATAAAATTTAAAAATTAGTATCTTGAGTGTGGATTGTGACACACAATCCATAATACTTTCTTTCATGATTTCATGACCTTTACAAACACCTTTTTGATCATTTCCAATCATCTATAGACTTCTGAACCCTGATTCCAACTCAACTAGACTCTATTTCGCAGGTCAATCTTATCCCCTCAGGTACCGATCCTATAAGGCATGAACACCAAACTCAGAGTATAGCATTGAACCCTAGGGTGTCCCATTTTTGGCATTCCTATCCAATCACATTTTGAGCCTAAATGACCCATTTCATTTGATTCCTATCCTTCATCATGTCAGCCTAACATGAATACATTTAACCCATGATTAATAGTTCCCTATAAAATTATATTCAAAGGTCATTTACAAAGGGAGGTGACAAATCTTACAAAGCAAGAAAGAATAAAAACAAACCACTAAGGCAAATTTCCCTATTATCTGCATACAGTCACCCAGCACAACTATAAACATATTCAAACCCTCACACCAATCCTTAGCCACTTCAAGCACTCTCAATTTAGAATTTTTGCATATTAATTACACTATTTCATGAAGCATATCAAGTGGTAGAACTACATATGGCTTGATCCCTCTTTAGATTATTGGTATGTAGGCATCATGCCCACACAAGGGGTATGAATATGTATTCAATGCATCTTACACACATTAATCCCCCCCCCTTTTTCTTAAGTTTTGTCAAGCATAATGAAGGTATAGGGTTTAAATATTGAATCAAATCTACAATTATCTCCATCGACATTCAACACTTAATATTTCATAGGCATACTCATACATGGATAGTGAACAAAACCTAGAAAACTCAAATTTTTATGACTAGTTTGGATAATATCAGTAGGAGTAGACAATAGTGCTAGATCTCCAAGTGTCCTATTTTCATCACTCCTATCCTTTCACTAAACAAAATCTAGATTCTAATTTGTGACATTATCCAAATCCTTCACAACCAATTTTAACCTCCATCTCAACCATCTCAGTCCAATTTAAAGCTAAGTTATATTTCTCTTTATTTCTTGTTATTTTAAGAAAGGTACAAAAGATAAATAAAATATAAAAATTAGGACTATAATTATTTCAATATTATTTATTGATTATTAATCTATACCCTTAACTAAACTAGGAATAAGACTCGAATATTTCTAAAATAGTTAAATCATTTGGTAAACCCAACTTACTTTGTGCACAAAAACCCTAGGGTAAATTCCTCACTAATTTTTCTAGTTATTTTTTGATTTTTTTCTTTCATATTTAAATCATAAATTCACATTTAACTTTTAAAATTCACCATGGTAATTTTTAAAATAATTTCTTTCAAACCCTAGTTGCCTATACTAGGCCCTGATATTTTTCTAATATTTTTTGATTTTTTTCCTACATATTTAAATCATAATTTCACCTTTGATGTTTAAAATTTACCATCGTAATTTTGAAAATCATTTTTTTTCAAACCCTAGTTGAATTTACTAGGTCCCTTTTCTTTTAAGGTATCACCTTACATCTAATTCAAATTTCACATAAAAATATAAAATGGATCTCACTCATTTCAAAACATTTCTTGCAAATAATGAGTCCATACTCAACCCTATAATCTAAATGAATGATGAAGTTTTATATGTTAATGCAAAGCTTCATTTTTTCCCTCTCATGCTTAATTTTCATGATATGGGATGATATTAAGAAATTCATTGCTAAACATGATAAGATCCCTTTCCTTCAAAGCAACGTTTACTTTTCTTTAATATAAGGCTTCATTACATACTTTCTCTCTATTATAAATGTCATATCACAAGTCAACTTTTTTTATGCATTAGTACACAATTCCATGCTCTCTATCCCTTTCTTGATATCTCTCATGTGGAATAATTTTCAAGTCTACCTTGCTAATGTTATATCACAAGTCAAAAAAATTATGCATTAGTGCACAAATCCATGCTCTCTATCCATTACTTGTTATCTCTCATGTGAAATGATCTTTATAATCATATATATATACAACTTATAAATCATATTACATTCATTCCATCCCACATACATGGTTTATACCTAGATGCATATAACTCTTTGGCTACTTTTGAGTATTTCCCTATCACTACTAGATACAAGAAAACACTAGCAGTTATACATATTTCTCCTCTCCCCCAAGTGGGTGATATATAATTTCCATCTAACTATGTCCATGATATCACCACTCCAAAATGTGATGAATCCTATACTATTGTTCCTAATGCATACATTAAGCCTATAGCTTCTTTAAACCCTCTTCAACATATGTGCTTACATGTTCAATTAGAAATAACTAGGGTTTGCACTTGTGAGACTCTAAGGGATCAAATCACTAGTATGAGAAAGTTAATTTTAGATTTAAAAACATATAATCAAATATTACATGAAAATATCACAACATTATAAAATTATATTATAATACAAAAGCCTCAAAGGCACCCTAGTGTCAATAATGTATATGCACCTTCACCTAGTCAATTGGTTGCAAGAAATGTTACATATCAAAACAAAAAATCAAAACAAAGTAACTCTACAACTAGTGATTCAAAAATCATTTAATGATTAAATAATATTTCAAGTGAGGTACTAAGATAAATGATTAAATATAAGTTGATCAAACTACTTCCTCTACATCCAGTGAGAAAATCTAGATATTATTGTGCATACCATAGAATGCATGGGCATCACACAAATTCATGTTTGGCATTGAAAAAACATATAAAATAGATAATTTATAATGAGGACCCTATACAAGGAAATTAGTCAAGAAATCCACAGTGACATATGAACACATTCACAAAGGGTCAAATTTAGAAACAATACAAAAGTGGTTAACAAAACATAACTCAGAACAATAAAAGGATCAAAAATCAAAATCAAAGTAAGAAACAGTACCAAAATCATAGGTAAAGCAAGAAAAATATGTAAATCTACCTCTCCAAAATAAGGCTCAACTTCCAAAGTAGTATGTGTTTGGTCAAAAATATCTACAATAGTTTCATTATCAAGGTCAAGGGTTGGAAAAGCATGCTCAGGCATCACTAATCCTATTCTAGCAGTTGATAATTTTTGTCACCAAGGTTTTGGATCTATTTAACATCCTAAGGTAAATCATTCATAGAAACAATTTATCAACGGAAAATATCTAAATATAAAAAAAGTCAACACTAGCATTCCATTGGTTCAAGATCAAGATGATAATGATGAGTGGAACAATATAGGTTATTATGCTTTCAAAGATATTGATAATGAATATGAATATTTAGAGTCATATTCATATCCATTCTCTCATGCTTCATAATCATGCATAATTATTTTATTTGATATAGGACACCATGGTAGGAAATCTCTCATGAGACTCATCAGTTAGTATCATTTCTTCTTAGTCTTTCTTGTACATAATTTTTCAAAATTATTTGTACATAGCTTCTTTTCAATTTCTTGTACATAGTCTCCTTATGACTGATTGTACATAACTTTTATCAAAATACAAAAAAATTCAAATATTTCAAAATATAAAAACATTCAAAATTTTCAAAAAAAAAAATTCAAATAAATAAAAAACACCAAAAATATATCAATCATATGCATTATCCATGCTATACTTACATTTTGTTATTCTATTCTATTATTTGTCAATTTATCTACATTACCATGCTTCACTTGATCTTATTTGAGTGTGTGAAGTGAAATCCAAATCCTTGATTACTTCACTCTACCCATTGAAGGGGCATCCTGCTTCTACATTCAAGACATACATTGATATACCCACCCACTGGGGACATCTTCTGCATGACTACACCACCCAGGTTATGTCATTCCTACACCACATACTTTAAGTTATCATGATTATTTACATTACTTACTAGCTTATATAGATTAGTCTATAGATATTCACTAGTATATAACACTTGTGTATTTCTTAGCATCTACCTAGTCTTGTATAACATGTTCTACATACTCTCACTTCTTGCTTTGATTAGTTAGATGTGATTGTATTTATAGCATATTACATGATTTCATTCCTTAATATGTGTAGCTAGATGTGATTACATTTCTTAGTTCCTATTTTATTCTCTTGTGTGTGCCTTAGGACATTTTCCAATGTCATTTACTTCTCTTCTTGTGTGTGCCTTAGGACATTTGTTCATGTCCTTTTCTTGTACTCTTATATGTGATTGTCGCCCAAGTGCCAACCTTGCTTATTTTTAATTGTATATGTATGTGGCATTTGAACATGCCTTGTATGATTGTTTTCCTAATTTGAGTGGCATGTGCCCATGTCCCTTATTTCTTGTCCCCTTGGCCACTCTTGTATGCTTCTTATTTCTTGTCTTGTGTGCTTGTTGCTTGTTTGCTTCACACTATTTGCAATGCCATGATCCACATCATGCATTATCTTTCTTTCTTGGATGCTATGATATACATCATGTTCCATCCTTCTTTGATAGCTGACAATTAACATTTATAGTTTAAAATTAGTATACTACACATGTTATTACATTGTTACATCTATCTAGGTATTCCCCTATTGATCTAACAATCTCTAATACAAACTATGCTATATCTTGAGACATATTTCTGATTATCATTGCTATATCATGTATTTTTTAGCATAACACACTTGTAAGGCTCTTTCTTTTGAGGGTATTCATTGTACGGTCTTCATTCCTACCCTCAAAGGGGGAAACAATCAAGGGTTTTGTCATAGAGGTTAGAGCTCATTACTAATCATCCATAGACTTATAAACCCTAGTTTTAATCAAAATAGTAACCAAACACATTTTTTCTCATTAATAATCATCCATAGACTTCTAAACCCTAATTAAAACTCACCCAAACTCTATTTCCTAGGCCAATCCTATTCCCCCAGGTCTTAAGCCTATAAGATAGGAGTGCCAAACTTGGACTATAACACCAAACCCTAGGGTGTCTTATTTTTGTCACTCATGTCCAATCATATTTTGAGCCCAAATAACCATTTTCATCTAATTCCTATCTTTCATCATGTCGGCCTATCATGAATAAATTTAACCTATAATCAATAGTTCCCTATAAAATTCCATCCAATGTTCATTTACAAATTAAGGTGATAAATCTTACAAGGCAAGCAATAATAAAAACAAACCACTAAGGAAAATTTCCCTATTCTCTACATACAGTCACCCAACATAGCTACAAACATGTTTAAACCCTCACACCAATCCATAGCCACCTCAAGCACTCTCAATTTGGCATTTTTTCATCTTCATTACACTATTTCATAAAGCAAATCAAGTGGAAGAACTACATATGACTCAATCCTTTGTTGGAGTATTGGTATGTAGGCAATGTGCCCACACAAGGGGTGTGGATACATGTTCAAAGCATCCTACACACACTAACCACACCCTCTTTCTCAAGTTTTATCAAGCATAATGAAAGTCTAGGGTTTCAAGATTGAATTAGCTCTATAAGGAGCTCCATTGACATTCAACACTTAATATTTCATAGGAAAACTCATACAGGGACAATGAACAAAACCTAAAAAACTTAGATCTCTGTGACTAATTTGGAAAATAGCAATATAAGTGGACAATAACATCATACCTTATAATTTCATGTTTTTGGTACTCCTATCCTTTTGCTAAACAAAATCCATATTTTGATTTGTGACACTATCCCAATCCTACACAGCTAGTTTCAGCCTCCATCTCAGCTATCTCAATCCAATTTTAAGCTAAGTTATATTTCTCCTTATTTATTACTATTTTTAAAAAGATAAAAAAGATAAATAAATATATAACTCAGGACTATAATTATTGTAATATTATTTACTGATTTATTAACTCAAACTCTTAACTAAATTATGAATAAGACTCCAATATTCCTAATATAGTTAAATCAAAAAATAGGCCATGTGTTGAACTATGCTTCATGGAAAACTATAATGAAACATGTATAAATTGGTCATTCTTTAATATGAAATCTAAAATAAAATAAAATAAAACCTATAGATCAAATAACAAGGAATGAATACACATGTTTGGGTACGTAAACTATTTTATTTTTTATTTCAAAATTGGTGACTAGAGAGGGTGAACCTTAGAGCTTTATTTTCATTATGACTATTGTAAAAATCTAGTGCAAACATAAATATATGTTAAAAAATAAAGGTGATAATATACACCTATATTATTTTGTTCTATTAGTGTGTTGTTTCAACCACACACTAATATAGGATAGAGAGATATTTGTGGAATAGTAGTTTTTATATGTTAGAACAACTAACCTATTAGTGAGGAGAGTAGTTATAGGTTAACACCAATAAATGTGTAATATCATATTGAATTAATTATTATGTTTATTGATAAGAAAATATTTGTGTCTTTTCACACCTAATATTTGTCTCTTCATTACTAATGGGCTAAAACTTATTAGTGGTATCAAATCAAGTTTTTCAGGCCTCTTTGAGCATTATTGCTTCATCCACCCATTTTTTTCTCCACACAAAATAATGGATGTGCCATGTATACCATGTGAAAATGTCATCACTATGTTTTTTATCCATTATTGCATGTTTCCAATGGTATAATAGTGTAGACCACATGCAAACATGCTGGCTTCCAACATCCACCTTCATTTTATTTAACCTCCCACTCTATTCACTCCCTCTAATGTCTACATTCCATGTTGTTCATAGTTGTATTCATAAAATTGAAAAATTACACACACATACACACAAAAATAGAGAGAGATATTTACATTATTTAGTAAATTTTTTGAGCTTTGTTTAGAAATATTTTATTTTTTAGTTTCAAGGCAACATAACAGGTCATATGGATTTCATAGTGAAAATCATTTGATTTGGTATTTTGAATAGATCCTTAACCATACATGCATAAAACATCATATTAACAAGAAAATTTAAAGGTCTTTTTGCACTGGTGAGTTGTCAATGTGTTTTAGATTAAGTTGTGTTCAGTATCACTCCATATTGACATTCAACTTTGCACTAATCCAAACCACTTATTTTGAGAATTGGATTTTGACCATACTATGTCATACTCCTTTGAACCATTGGGTCTGACCACATAGTAAATATTATGGGTTAGGCATTATTAGTTTATATTTTTATAACTAGATATCAAATTCATCTCCATGATTGGTGGTCTAGATCTCTAATGAATTTAAAGGTTTTTTGTATCAATGCAACAAAGACAAACACTCACCAAGGTTTCCCCCATTACCAATAGAATCTAGATTGATCACTTTGAAACATGTATTAATGTTTTTACATAAATTAGTTTGGATATCTGTTTGACATAATGCTCCATGATTGTGTATAGACTTGGACAAATTTGACATATAATTCTAAATTCTCTAGACTTAGCCACATCTAACATAGATTGCACTCTTCAATCTCAACTGCACCAAGATATTCCACCAAACTTAGATCCTACTCCTCCCAAGCTCCATCCATGGAAATTACCTTTAAATGGATCATTCTTTACAAATCTACATGGCTTCTCCTCCATATCAACTCTTAAAACAACCACCATCCAGCCTGGTCTTCTCCTCACCTAATCGTCCACCTTTCAAACTACTTACCAATTTTGGTAAATTTATTATTTATTGAGCTCATGGTTTTTATTTTGAGTGGTTTTTAGATATGATTTTAATTATTAGTTTTATTTTATATTATGTTAAATTTTTCAGTTTTGTTATTAGTTTTAAAAGTTTAATCTTATCTTATATTTTTTAAATTTTAAATTTAGTTTTTATTTTTATTTTTATATAATCTCAAGTTTAGGTTGTTTTTTATAGTTTATTATATTATCTATTTTGTGGCTTATTTTTTAGGTTATAGATTTTATATTAGTTTTATCCTTTTTTTTAATATTTTAGTTGTTTTTTAGATTTTAGAGTTTATGGTAGAAAGGTAGTTTTAAATTTAGTCATATTTTTTATGAAGATTTAAATATTAGGTTTTTTTTGTGTTTACGAGTTTTTTAAGTTACTAGTAGTATAGTTATTTGATTTTTTTTTGCTTAGTCTAATTTAAATATTTATAGTTTGTGTTATTTTATCAATAACAATAGTTATTAAATCCAAAGTGTCATAAGGACATATTTGTCATGGTCAAATAGTGTTTGTCATAATTTTTTGATGTTAATTATTAGTTTTGTGTGTGTTGAAGGTGTTAAATATGTTTATGAGTGAAATCACTAATAATTAATGTAAGATGTTTCTTCATGTAAATCTCTCATTTTGTAATAGATGTATTATTAGTCAAAACTAACATCCAAGCAATATTACATTATGAAGGGGAATATAAAGTAGATGAACATGTTCATACTAAGGGGATAATGTTGGAAAAAGTTAGTATGAACATAAATATAGGTTAAAGATAAAGGTGATCATATACACCTATATTAGTTTCTATTAATAGTGTGTTGTTTCAACCACACACTAATATAGGACATAGAGATATTTTAGGAATAGTAGTTGTTAGTTGTTAGAAAAACTAACTTATTAGTGAGGAGAGAAGTTATAGGTTAACTCCTATATATTTGTAATATCATATTGAACTAATTATTATGTTTATTGACTAGGAAATATTTATGTGTGTGCATACCTAAACTTCAGCTCTTCATTGCTAATGCAATAAAACTTATCAGAGACACTTGGATTGGATTGTGATTACCGCAATCCTCATTGGTATGGGAGTGTGATTAATAAATCAAGATATGTTTGACTCCATCATTGCATACCTCAAGGTAGTGAACTGGATTAAAATCCTTGTATGAATTCTAAAAGATCATATTGGTGCAAAATTGGTGAAAAATCGTCAATCAATTGATATTAATTATGGTGAAATACTAGTGCAAAAATAGTATGATTTGAGTCTAGTATACACAACATAGAAAATTACATGATTTTACGTGCATTTTATGGAAATTGGTGCAAAAATAAGTAATAAAGTGATTTATGTGTTGCACATATGCCCTCAATTTGAGTATGTTGATTTTGATAATTGAGTAATACTAGGTGATTTTATAAGTAAACTATGTAATATTATATAAAACATGCAACACATGATGCCCTCAATGATGATTTTTTTTAATAACATGTGCATAAAACCTAAAATTATTTATAATAATTTATTGAAAATTATTCTATTGACTGAATATAATTTTAAGGATTCTAAAAGTTATTATTTTTTACTGCTAAGATAAATCACATTTTTATGGACATGATTGACCTATACCCTTGTCCAATTTGAGTGATGTTTCTGAAAGTAATTTTTGAGTAAAATCTAGGTATGATATATGATCAATCAAACAAAATGTGTGTGTGTGTGTGTGTGTGTGTGTGAATGTATTATTGCAACTTTGTCTCTAAAACAAGACATTGTGTATGACCCTTTTTTAAGGTGAGTTATGAAGCTTGCATAATAAATTAGCTCAAAATAAAATTTATGTGAGTGATGTTATAGAAAATATTTAAATCCATAGTAACAATTATAACATGTGATGTCATTCCATAATATTGATAATCAAAGAAAACTAATAATGTATGATACATGTAGAAAAAATCAAACATAGTGTTATATCTAGATAGATGTTAGGAATGAGAAACAATCACATAATGAGTAATATAAACCGATATAGAACAACTTGGATGGGATACATGATATCCATCATGGCATAAATATTTATAAGGATGCATGATATTCATCATGGCATTGAAAACTAAACAAAATAAAATAAGAAAGAGTCATGTCCATGATGCACACACAAGAGTACACTCAAAAAACACATAAAACACACAATAAGGCCATGGGATGACATAAAAGGGACATGTTCAAATGTCACTCACATGCATAGAAGCATACAATAAGGTCTAGAGCCATGAATACTGACATGTTGAAATACCCACAATATGGAGTAAAGAGTGCACACAAAGCATGAATAAAATAAAGTAAACACAATAGGCATGCATGAATAAGTGGCATTGATATACAAAATCAACTTGTAACATTATTATATTCAATAACTTAGTTATATAGTAGGATAAAAATATTAGTGTAAGTGAGCCAATAATCATAAATTTTGTGCAATGTATTAAACTAAAGTATGAGCAATAAAAATAGTCAAATGGTGATAAAACCTATGTAAAAGTATGCCCCTAGTGAACTTGATAAAGTGTAAACAAGTTATAGAAGGATTATGATAAGTATGAATTTTAAAAATTAAAGCTTTTTTTCAATGGTATAAGTCCATTGAAATCAGAAAAGAGCACAATGTGTGACTATCTATGTTAGATCAGTTTTTCTATGTAAATTTTATGGATCTGAGATAGTATCACTACTTACAACTACATCTAGAACTGACAACATGTATGTTTTTCAACTCACTCAAATACACTTTTGAAATATATTTGATATAAAACTAGATATATATAAATAATACATTTATTAAGTACAAATAAACTGATGTAAATAAACTACACATCATTCATAGGTCCTAGATTTTATAATTTTTTGGAATACTCTAGTTTATTTGTATTTTTGAATATATGAACTATAGAAAGAATATAGTATCCAATTATTCCTAAAATATTCGGACAATCAATAGGTGATATATCTAGCATAAGAAAGATGACCTCTTACAAATGGAAATTATCATGCCACTATGAATTAATTGGTCTCAACATGGAATCTAAAATTGTTCTAAATCTGTAACATAAGTGTCACTATAATAATGATAATCCATAGTATATTTTGTATGTGTTTTAGCATAATGAACTATAGGACTCTTTATAACCCATCATGGAGTATAATAAGTTTGTGTTGGTGTTATTTGTGGAACACTTTTAATGCCTTGTAATATCAATCTAGGATGTGTTGGTGTAGAGAGTGGTTATCTAGAATTTGTGAGAAATATTTGATTAAGTGGATTTTCAAGGATAGGTATCCTTATAAAGTGGACCACTTACTTCTAAATTTTTTGAGTGGGTTGAACCTTTTTAGTTTCTCAACTGACATCTATTATATAGGAACAATTACCTTGGGTTGGATGGGGTATTCATATGAAATAATATGAACTATGATAACCTCATTGTATGTATATGTATATGTATATGTATATTTATGTATAAATAGATGTATGTGTATATATTTATGTATGTATATATATGTATGTATGTTTATATATATATATATATATATATATATATGCATGCATGTATGTATGTATGTATGTATATGTATATACATGCATACATACATGTGTATATATATACATATATATGCATGCATGAATAAATGTGTGTATGTATGTATTTACATACATACATACATACATAATGAACTGTGTGAATATTTTGAATCCATGAATGTCCCAATAACACATCGAAGACTCCTACATTGGGTATTATTATAAACTTGGTGGCCACATGTACTAAAACAAACTGAAAGGGTAATGTAATCTCACCATTTTAACTTTGAACATGACCATTGAATCAATTTTTTACTATCATTCTAGAAAGGATATTTTTATTTGTGTATCTAAAATGTGAGATGAGTATTATAGTGTGCATATTCACACTTAAACCACTATCAACCATGAAAATTTGTATAAGTTGATGATCAATGTAAGATCGAATGAAAAAAGTTAAATCATAAGCATCGTAAACAATATCATGCTCTTCAAATGTGATTAGTGGTCTAGATGGAACTAAAACATGATATGTAATGATAATTTCATTCATAGTATGTTGTGCATTTATATGAGGATGATAAAAATCTAGTGTAGGATGTGCATTATATGTGTAGTGCACTTCTAATTTATCTATTTTTCCTCACATATATTCTTAAGGAAATAATCACTAAATATATTCATTTTTCTAGTCTCACTTGGTTTTGGGTGTGCACTTTCAATAGGTACACTCACATCAATGATGTTCTCATGTATCAAATATTGTATCTTATGTCACAAGATAATTCATCTATTAGTAGTATGACTTGATACTCTATGAAATTCATAAAAAAAAAAATTATCAATTCATTTTGGAATAGGCTTAGTCATATCAACCTATTTTATGGGAGGTGATGATATGAAGTGATGTTTTAATAACTTTTGTAACACATTGTAGGTAGCTTCAATTAAATTGGTAAACTTTATCTATGAGGGATTTGATAACACAATCATGGAATAGGTTCTAAAATTGCATTTACTAGTGTCTTTTTATCACTTTTACTTTTGGATGGTTTTACCTTGTATGGTGGATTACTCAAATTATTTTCATGAGAAGTATAAATTCAGTTAGATGCATACTTTAACTTATTCATTCCTAACAACTTGACCTCTCTATCCTTAACTATGTGACATGTTGACATAAACTATGCACTATGTCACGAGTTAATAGTTTGATGTTTTATATTATACCAATATTGTAATATAAGTATTCTTATTACATTAGTCTACCATATTTCCTAAATTACACATAGCTCTATAAATTATTGACAATGGATAGCATATATAATGATGCATAAATTAGTTTGTACTAATTGACATGTATTAAATACAAAATTTATAGATCAGAATATATTTTCAAGTAGGGATATATTCCCTCATTTTACTATTATGTTTAAATAAAATATTCCATTTTAACCATCAATATACACATATATTCACCAACACTATCCATCTATGTTCTTTCTGTGAGATGTTGTGAAGTAAAATTGATAATGTGAATTATGTTTGTAGTTGTTAGATGCCATGGTATGATCATGTAATTACATGGTTTGATTTTATGTTCAAAACTCCAATGAATAATACCTCTAAAATCATTCATGGGCTTAATCCTTTTCTCACCCTTGAGACATATAAAAATGAAGAATCTTGCAAAGCCTATGTATTGGTACCTAGCTATAAAAATTGTTGGTGCTTTGTAAGTAACTTATCCTAAAAGTATTTCCACTCTATGATATATCCCTTATCCCATTGTGATTTTTGTTCTAGAAAAGCATTCTCAAGGACTATTTTGATGATGTCATTTGGTGGGAGTTGACTGTTGATTGGATTATAAAATGTTTCTATCTATGTGGCTACCTGTGTTAATTTATTCATAAATTTATTGGTTATGTCTTCATATTCCTTGATATTTTTAATGATATGGATGCATTTTTGTTTTTTTAATGTGGAACTAATCCCCCAAATATAATAATAATTTTCTTTATACTTTATTAGGGTCCTTAATAATGTCATATTGTGTGTTGGTTTGATTCAATCCATCTTCCAAAACATCTAAAGATTTTTTTCTTCTTATGTTATCATCAACCATCCTATAATAAATAAAAAATAAGTATTGGCATCTATAATTTTTTTTATAATGAGAGGCAACATTTTTTTAATTATGTGTCAATGTTATGAGTTCTCTACTAATGGTTTTGTCCATTTCTCAAAATTGAATTCTTCTATTGTGTCTTCTCTTATTATTTATTTTTCAATATGTACAACTACTTGGTGTTTGATTAGATTCTAGTTTATCTCCCTTAGGCATTATTCCAATGTCCATTCTGGGTTTACATCTTGTTAAGATCATGAATTAGAGATGATTTGTATCATATTTTGAATATCTTCTTCTATAATAATGCACCACTACATCCAATCATTATTTTGACTCTCATGAAAGATGATGCCCGAGTGTTACTTATGGATACAAGATACTTTTTGGAGATGAATGTTGGTTCTTGGAGGTGTGGATCCCAAAAAATGTGGGTCCAATTTAATAGTGTATATATTCTATTGTTTGGATGAAAAGTATTTGATCTAGGTGATGAAGTCATGTGGAGTGATGATTTAAGTGGTTATAGTGGATTGGGAAGTAGATGGTGTGGTAATTTGGTGTGGGGGAATGGGTGGTTTAGTGATTTGTTGTGGTAGAGTTTGAAACGTCACCTTGTTTTTTGCTTCCTCAGTTACCTTTTTTGGTTCACATTTTTGATAGATTATGCTACCACCTTTTTTTATTGATCTACTTTTCTATGGCTTCTTATACCACCTTATTCTTCTCTATTTCATATTTTTGAGTGGCTTCTTCTATAGCTTTTTTATTTTATTTTAATTATTTTTAGTTGTTTCTTTTTTCCATGAACTTATTTTCTAATTTGGTTTTTGTTTTTTAAATTTCTCATTTTTTACTTTTCTTTTCCTCTTATCTCTTTTTCTAGTCTTTATTTTTCACTTATTTCTTTTTCTAGTATTTCCTTTTTAAGTTTTTCCTTTTTAAGTTTTTCCTATTGATTCTTTTTCTTTTGTTCTTCAATTGCCTTTACAGTTTTTTATCTATGATTCTTTTATTTCTTTCATCTCATGTTTAATTTTTCTTATTTTCCACTTTCCTCTTATAAATTTGTTTTTCTTTATTTTTATTTTTGTCATACTCTTGTTTTTTCCATTTCACCTTGGATTCTTGTGTTTATTCTTCTTGGAGTAGTTCCAATTTTGAGAGTACCATGATTGCATCATATTGTGTCTTGGTAAAATATATTATTGTGGATGTTTCTAGTGTTTATATTATTTCTATATTTTTTTTAAATTTTTGAGGCTCTTCTTATTTTATAGTATCTTATTTTGTGTCCAATCCCTTTATAGTTCATGTTTGATCTCATGTTTCTTCCTCTTCATTTGTTTCTATACCTAATACATTTAGTTATGCATATGGCCTAGTTTGATCCCATTTAGGGATATTTAAAGATACTTTTTCCACTTTTGTTTTGTCTTTTTTATGGTAGTATCTCTACTATTTTATATTTTTGATGTGTTAATTACCTTTTTGTGTCGTTCATATGTGGTAATCCACTATCTATTGGCCATGTGTCTTTTTTTGGTGATTAAATGTCCTATATTTTCTCCACAAAAAGTAATTCCCCTATTTTGGATGACCAATCAACAAATTATAATGGTTTGGAATGGATTAATGTACTTAAAATGCTTGGGTTGGATCCCGCATCTTGTTATGTTGTTTCTTATTCTTCTTCTTCTCCTATTACATGGATTATGACTTGAGGTTGATCTTGTGTTTCTTTCAAGACTTATTCAATTTTTTCAATAATATATGGTGGTATTGTCTTTCCATGGGCTTTCAAAAGTGACCTAGTGACCACAAAAAAAATTTCCACTTGTTCACCTAAAACTTATTAATGAATTATAGATATTGAAAAGGCTCATATTATGAAGGGGTTGATGTAAATTTAGTATTCACCATGAATAAAAATTCATCTAAATTTATATCAATTAAATCTATGGAAATGTGAGTTGTGATAGTAAATTTATTTCATAATGCATTGTCCTAATGGAAAATTGTTTTAATTTGTGCATTTGTCCTAGTTGTATCCATATGGTTTTTTATTTTTTCACGTATAGTTTTTTATGAGGCCCATTAAACTTCTCATTCTACTATAGGGAGGGTATTTGTCAAATACAAGCCTAAACATATAAGTAATGAACTATAATAGGAAATCATGCTTACCGCATTCAATCTTATCGATGTTTGTATTAAATTATTTAAGCACACCTTAGAAATGATTTTATTTAATTTTGAGAGATATCATCTCAAATGAAACCATCACACTTTTGGGGCTCATGGTATCCTATAAGTTGGTGAAGTAGACTTTTAAAAAATATTATTGGATTCCTCATTGAGATTTATACCAATATTTGAGTGTTGAATTCTTTATTAAGGAAATGATTTTACCTCACTTATTTTGGAGATCCCCCAAACATTGTGCAATATCCTTTGCTTTAGCATACCCATTCCTATCATAATTATAGATGATCTATCCCTTGTTCATAAATATTTTAATGTATTCAATAACATTTGATGCTATATGATGCGATTGGTTGAAGAATAAGATACCATAATAGAGGTGGATCGATAAAATTTTAATGATGTTAATGTCTGAGTATAAATATTGTAATTTTGTCCACATGTATAAATTCATAAATGGAATGATGCTTGCCTTTTTCATCCATTCTTATGTGTTGGTTTTTATATTTTGTGTGATGATTTCATTTTGGTAAACCTCCATCCTTTTGAATTTAATCTCAATAAAATTGGCTTGGATGTACCTGAATGTGTCTTTGATATTTCCTACTCTATATGGGATGCATTAAATTGATCCTTGTGGATCTAACATGAGATACTTCATCGATACATGCTTGTATTTTTGTATCAATAACTATGTATCATTGACTACGATTAGCATTTCTATTTTTTTTATCATTGCTTTCTCACTTATTCTTTTTTCTATGCCATCGAGTGACTTTTCCAAACTCTTAGTGTGTTTGAAATTATTTTGTAAATTTTGGTAAGTGATGGTTACTATTTATAAATGTATATTCAATCTCCCTTTGTTTATTTCATTAAATATGGAGGTGATGTGTAATCTTATTACATTTCTTATAAACTATGTTTTCCAATAGTTGTCTTCATTAACACATACTTATTATATTACCAACTTTCATTTTGTTTTTAAAGTCAATAATTTTATAATTAAATTCTTTGATCACCTCAATATTTGCCTTTATCATTTTTCTCTCTCTTATCTTGAATTTTTTCTTTATCTTTATCCATCATTTCTATTTTTACCTAAGGATTTGTAGCATGTTAATGAAACCATTGTTTTAGATGTATGGTATAGGATGTCGAGGCATCCTTGCTCAACTTGTCTATTCTAGCTTAACTCACCTAATGAGATTTGCATGAATAATGTAATGATTCTATATTTTATTTTTTTATTTTATTTATTTTACCTCTCTTTAATCTACTATTTACAAATTTTTAACTCAATATTTTATTATTTCTTTCTTTTCACAAGTTGTATTTTACTAGTTTTCAACTTGGGATTTTTTTTAATGCTCCTTGGCTTTGGTTTTTATTCATGGTATTGCTTATTGTCATTTAGTATTACATATTTATAGGAATGATTCATTGATTAACTCTTGTTAATGTTTTAATTTTGAATGTGCTATTTGGTGCAATGTTTTTCACTATGTAGGGTCCTAACCATCATATTTTCAAATTTCTTAGTTTTTTTATATTTAATATAGTATATAAATACATGATATCCATCATGTAATTGATTATATTTATTTTTTATATCATATCAAATATTTTGGCATCTTTTCTCATGTGGTGGATTATACACAACTATAATCTTCTCAACTAGTTGTTGTAGTTGAATCAAGTGTTCATGGAGTGAATGGTTTTTTTAATGCAAAATAACACTGAGATATAAAACTTGGTACAATCAACTCTATAAAACCATGGCTTATAATCCATATATTATTTATAATATATAATATTTGGTTAGCTATTTGTAGGTTGTGTTATGCCTAGAGTATCTAGGTATTTTCAAGTCCTAGACAATGACATTAATATTATATGTTTTTGTTTATACTTTTTCCAAAACTTTATTAAAAAATTTGATGGTTCCATTATCCTATGGAAGGTATGGGTAATATTATTTTTATTGATTAAAAAGTGTTTAATAAGTTATATAATTTTTGAATTCACAGAGTGTTTCCCTTGACCATTGGTTATGTTTAGTGGAGAGCCAAACAACATAATTATGTTTTCATAAAGATTTTTTTTGTGGTTGTGTTTTTTATGTGTATCACCTCATCCCATCATCTCATATATTTTATTCCTTTGATAATAAACCTCACTTGATATTTCCTTGTTGTTAGTTTAATTAGGCCAATTAAATTAATGGCCCTTTTTAAAATGACGCTAAAGTATTTAGTAGTCTCAATAGTATTTCATCCTTTGCATTAGTATTTCCCATTATATGAAAAATGTAACAGTAACATACATAAAGGTGGGAAAATTTGAAAATGGTGGGCCACCATAATCTTGCCAATTATGCTTTCATTCCATCTCCCTCTCCACCATTATGTCCTCTTGCAATTCTTTCATGGGCTTATTTGAGTATGTTTTGTCATTCATGCTAAAATACTATGCATCTTAGGATTTTATCATGCCCATTTTTTATAATGCACATTCAATTAGTGTGAATAGAAATTACTAGATTATCAACCTTTTCTTATCCATTTTTGAATTTTTTTTTGGAAATGCTCTATTTATAAATATTGGGAAATGGTTTACATGCCTTTGGGAATTGTTTTGACTCTAAATAGATGGGAACATAGGAATTTATCATTAATCAGTCTTATATCTTCTCCATTTTATATTCACAATAAATAGTCCAAGCCATTATTTATTTTCATTGGTTTGATAGTTATAATGAAATAAAATTATTGAAATAGCATCAACCATTTACATATTCAGCCTGAAGTACTATTCTGTTCAAAATATATTTGAGAGGCTCATGATTGATGTAAAATACGAATGGATTTTCCAATAGATAGTGCCTAAAATTTTGAAGTGAAAATACCATCACCAATACTTTACTTTCTATAGTCAAATAATTATGTTCTACTTTGGATAGTTTATATATTGAAAGGGATATTGTATGATCCTTATTGTCCCACAATTGTGTTAATACACTATTAGTTTTTATCCTTAAGGTTTCAACATATATGTGGAAGGAAACCTTCCAATCTAGAAAAATTAATATTAGGGAATTTATATTTTTTTTAATATTTAAAATCCATCTTGACACTCTTTATTTAGATCAATTAAATTATAATTATTTTTCTTTAATAGTTCCTCTATTGATGCACTAAACATGGCACAACCCCTTACAAATTTTGGATGATATCATGTATATCCTAATAATTTTTGGACTTATTTTTGTGTTTTAGGTGATGGAAAATTTACAATTATAGTTATTTTTAGAGGATCAACATCAAGCCTTCCTTACAAATTGTGTGACCTAGCAATGTTATGAAAGGTGTAAAAAATATAAATTTATTCATATTTAGTGCAATATGTAATATTTGCCATCATTCAGACATTAGTCTCAATGCTAGGATATGATATTTCACCAATCCATAGTAAAATAATTTGTTTAAATATAGTTGTATGAAATCATGCATAAAATATGTAAAAGCAATAACCTTAATTTAAAAAACAACTAAGATGTTATTAAGGACAAAATGGTATTACTTTATACATGAATGAACCCCATTCTATAGAAAATGTTATTTATGGTCTATCTTGTTTGTCAATTTTAACCTTATGATATCCCAAGAATCCTTATGTGAAAGAATAAGCCTCTATCCCTACAATATTATCTAGAATGTCTTCCATGAATAGTGTGGGAAAGACGTCATGGATACAAGCTTTATTTAATTATCTTAAGTCACACATATATGTATTTCAAAAGTATTTTTATTTTTTACTACCATTTATCTAATCCATTCCACATAATCTACTAGATCTATGATACTTATAGCTAACATTTTATTAATTTTAGTCTTGACTTTAATCTTCATGTTAAGGTATAATCATTAGGGTCTCTTCTTGATCAATTTGGATTCTAGTTTTAAATTAATTTTTATTGTTCCCAACTTAAGATTAATACCAAAAAGTTTTTTGAAATTATTTATATATATTATTTTATAAATTTGACCAATTTTAGGATTTTATATTCTTCCCAATAATCTTCAATTTTATAAAATTTGGAATCTCCTTCATGAGATATATTTTATTGGTAGATTTTTAATGGGTGATAAAATTATTGTGTATTATCTTCATCATTTTAAATCGATTATATTTCCCCCTCTTAGGAAATATAATGTATTTTTCTTGGTTTTTTCTCTTTTTCTCTTTTATGTTCTTATTTTTTTCCATTTTATAGCATCTTGCTGGAATATTTTGGTATACCTTGTGGAGGACTTTCATGGATTTTTAATGTTATATCTCTTCTATTTTTGGATGTTCCATCATATTTGATCTAAAGTTTTTATGCATTTTTTATTCTCTCTTTTATATTTTTTTAATGGTTTACAAATTGGGATATTATATTTTCATCAAAAGATACTAGAAAATATTGGATTTTTTTTTAATGTGCCATACTCTTCTATCTAGATCCTAAAATTTAAACATTTGGTAAAAGTATTGAAGGATCTAATCCTATTTTTTGTCTCCTTTTGCATTTATTCATGCATATACCAAGCCCATATTATATGTCCTAAAATACAATATAAATATTACACCCAAATTTTGGGGTTAGTTTCTCTAATATTTCTCCAATATTCTTCACACATATTGATGTGTTCATTTGAACTTCTTTTTCCTTTATATTCGATAAGAATCTTGAAATTCCACTCTTTTTAATGTATCATGTCTCAATTAGAATGAAAAATGTGGTCTAATTTTAATATTTTCCTTATGTTTTACCACCATCTTGTAGCATTGATAATTAATGTGTCATCTAGAGCTTCCATGTATGCCATTTAATTGGGTAATACTTTATCCATTTATAGTAAAAATGCTCTGACATCACTAATCCCTGAGAATTTATGTAAGTTACATTTAAATTCCACTTTTCCTAATTTAAAAAAACCCATTTGATCCCCTATTGTGTATTTTATATTATATTATTATTTTTATTTAATCTTTGATTACTGTAACTTTCCTTTCTATGACATTTTTAGGTAATTTTATTATGTATCATTACCTTTCTTTTCCAATGAGTATAATTTATTTATATTTTTTCTTATTTTATTTCTTTTATTTGTTGTATGTGGGGTTTTTGCTTTTGGTATAGTGATTACTTCTTAGTTTTATAGCAGTGTCCCTTCCTATCATGGTGTTTCCCTTGTATGCAATGTGTTTGGGTTCTATATTATGTAGTATACAACTTGTAGTAACATATTTGACTTATTCTATGGCATGGTTTATGTGCTATGAAAAATAGGTCATTTCTTCCACAAAATGTAATATATGTTGTAGACACTACATTTTAATCACCTTGCATGTCAAAATTGTAAAATTGAATGAGTTCCCACAAATTATACACAAACTAGTCTAATATCATCTATTCATCCCAAATTATTGTATTCATACAATGTACAAGATTTAATTCACATTGGGACATCATCAAATGGGGATATTAACCATATTTTAGATCACTAAATTATCACTCTAGTCATCACTAATAATCTCCCTTTCTCTAATTAATTAATCATTTCCCCCTTATTCAATCAAATCATCCAAATTCATGTTCATGTGATATTAATTAAATTAATCCCTTTTAATTAGTTTAATTAAACATTCCTATAATTATAAATCCCATGGAAATAGAATTTCTAATTTTTTAATTCAATTTCTCCCTTTTCCACCTCAAGTGGGGCACTCTCTAAAGAGAATCGTCCACCCTCTATCTTGGAGATGAGATGGAGGGCCCTCATTGCACCTTTTAAGATACTTTTAAAGAAGGATTATCCACCCTCAATCTTGTAAACAAGATGGAGTGATCTCATTTCATCCCTAGATATATTTTGGAGGTGTATTCTCCACCCTCCATATTGCATACAAGATGGAGGGATCATATTAATGCCCCTTAGGATATTTTGAGGAACGTCCTCCACCTTTCATCTTGGATAAGATGAAGGGCTCATATTGATGATCCATTACATGACTAATGTGATGTATTAGGGTGAATTATTCATCCTCCATACTGGAGGAAATATGCAGGGCTCATATTCAGTCACTCTACCTATAAATAAAAGGGCACCCCTCTTTATATTCCATGATTAGTTTTAATATCAAAGCTTTATCAATTTCTTAAGCTAGCATGTGCACCAAATTCCACTCTTATCAATTCAATTACTCAAGGTTTTCAAGAGGAGATGGTGTATTTCATGTCAATAACATTACTGAAGACTTATTGAGACTTCATTCAAGCCACATCCACTTACAACAATGTGAATAATCCCTGAAAGAGGGTAATAAGTATTTGTTTATTTTCTTGGTTTTAATTTTTTTTAGTTTTGTCTTAGCTCATGAGGCATTGGGATAGAGGTTCTAGAAACATATCTGGTTTTGATTTTTATTTTATTAACAAATTTTATAACCCCAACAGTAATCTTAATGATACATATGGACAACTTCGTGGGCCTTGCACCTCACTTTATGTGGTAAATAATATTATTATTCATCCCATTTAGAAAATAATTCAAATTTGAATTTTATTTCCTCTTATCTTCTTATAAATTTGTCATAGAACATTCAAATCATATTTTTATAAAATTGATTTATGGATTATCTACATTTTTAGGTTTTTTACTTAAACTAGTTTTTATTTTTAAAATAAGTTTAAGTTATTCTTAGAATTTGCATTTTAATTACCATAATAAATTTAGAATAGAAATCTTAAATTGTCATTTTGATCAAAATAGTTTTTTTATTATTTTTATTTTTGTATTTTTTATAGAAACCTATTTTATTTTTGAAAATTAACTTATGAATTTCTCACAATTCACATTTTATTTTTTACAAGTTTGAATTTGTTAACATTATTTCTTGTAGGTATTATTTTTGGTTTATTTTTTAAGTCTTTTTATGTAGGTTTTTATTTCTTATTTCATCATAAACAAACT
The DNA here is from genome assembly GCA_037957365.1 of Torreya grandis. Taxonomy (NCBI): domain Eukaryota; kingdom Viridiplantae; phylum Streptophyta; class Pinopsida; order Cupressales; family Taxaceae; genus Torreya; species Torreya grandis. The sequence continues at coordinate 2,150,485 of JARHVA010001224.1, read as the reverse complement.
AATAATTTTTTTGTGTAGGATGCTTGCTATGGAATAAAAGAAAAAAAACAAAAAACAAAAAACAAAATTGCTAGTCAAAGACCCACCAAACAAAACTACTAACATTATTTTTCTTGTATATTCCAAAATGGTGTGATGATCCATTAAAAACACATTATTCATTCACATTTCCTTTATTTTTAAAAATAATTCATCTTTTGATTTAGTGCAATAAAACACTTGCATTTCTATCCATTTTTTAGTTCTTTGTTTAAAGACTTTGGTTGTGTGCTCATGTGATTCCTTCACATGTATGCTCTACCCTTGGTAGGGTGAATCAAAACCATGGAGGTGATCAATTATTTTTATCTATAAATATTTTTGTATTATGCTCTTTACTTACCCTTAGTTGGATTCCTATGAATCAGAATGGCAATACCTTATTTTTTAGTTTAGTCATGAGATTGGGGTGTCATTGCTTATTTTTTAGTTTAGTCATGCGATTGGGGTGTCATTTCTTTCTTAGGAGTCTTTAAGGCATAATGATTATGAGGTTATTACCCAACATTTGTACCAACCTCACTTATTTATCAAGGTATAAAAATTTAGGCTAAATCAATTTTACCTTATCTAAAATGTCCCTTAAAGCTTTATTTTTTTGCTAGCACTTCATTTAAATCCTATAAATAAAGTGGAAAAGAAGGGACAAGACCCTCCCACAAATAGTTTGTTAAATCTTGACATCTAATTGACAAAAAAAATTCACACGCATATTATAAGGTATATTGATAACATCAATTGATCCCAATAAAACTTTATAATAGGACATTTTGGCAATAAAACATTTATTGGCATAGGGTTACAAAGGTAAAAACACCTAAATATAACTTTCACATATGAACCTTTTGAGAGAAGGGTGGGATTAATTACTTAAATAATTTTAAATTTTATAATCCTCTCTCAAGGTGAATAGATTGAAATAATATATGAATGTGGAGTATTTCCATGTTAGTCACTAAATTAGAGTCATGAACTTGAATATTTTATTTCTTAGTTGTTGTGTCAAAAAAAATTGTCATATATTCAAACAGAGCTTACGTACATCTTCACAAAGAGGCATTACTCTACCAAGTTTTTAAAGATAATAATCATTCCATTTTTACATCTCATGTCCAAATTTATCTAATCACATACCCTTCTTGTCAAAAATTATATCTTTATGATATATTTTTGAATTTTTACCTACTCCAATCAAATTCCATTTTTCTAATTCAAAAACACTTCAAGACTAAGGTCAAATTCAAGTCTTGGTACCAACTCTCATGTTCAAATCAAGCATGTTCAAGTTAAAACATTATCTTTTCATATCCAAATCACGTGTCAATTCTCATTCATATTTAATTATACTCTAAGTTCAAGTTTACAATTCAAACCCTCTCATCCTTATATTCAAACATTCTAGTTTTTTAAACCAAAACAAATAGTGTAATCTTTTTACAATCTAAGTTTGAACTTCTCTACAAGTTTGTCAATACATTGGTGACTTAGATGCACACACTTGTATTTTAACCTTGACTTCATCTCATATTTTGTCATTCTCTATCAAAAGAGTCTTAAATTTTTAAAGCCTTAGGATATTTTAACCATCTTTGATAAAATTAGCCAAATTTAATTTTTTGAAAAACTTGAGTTCAGTTCAAATTACTTGGTTTGAAATAGTAACCAAATGCCTTGATACATGAGAAGTGGCATGGATTACAATTATGTTTATCATGATGATTGGATATAAAATCAACAAGAACATATAAATCCATTCACATACCAATCAAATTATCCATATGATTAATAGGATTCTATGAACTACCATGATATGGAAGTCCATTAACTTGAGTATGAATATGTGACACCTAGTTAAAATGTATCTCAAGATCAATTTGAGTGAGACTTATTTGAGAATAGAGATGAATGCCTCTTGTGCTTATTAGATATGGGTGATAAGATTTCCCCTGATTATCATATTGAAAACTTACATAATATTGTGAGATATTAACCACATAATATTGTTGAAATCATAGATTGGACTACAGATTTACCTTCCTCTAGCCATGGTCCAATAAAGGGGAAGGAATTACTCATTTCCCTACCCAAATTTTTGCATATCATTGTAACATAATTAAAAAAATATGTTCAAGGGTTAACTTATCTTGCATATTTATTAGTTACTACTATAGTGTATGATCCTCCACTTATACAGTTTAATCTTAGTCTTATTGAGTGTCATGTTAAAGGTTCATTGGTTGATTTGTTTCCTAATATAGAGACATCTATTACTCCCAATCAAAATATACACAAAAATTCCTCATAATAGGTCGTTTATAATCCAAAATAAACACCTCCCAATCCCCATCAAGTTTTTTTAATCCCACTCTTTAAATCCTATCTAAATAAATCCCTCCTCAATAGATATAAAATTCAAATCAATCCAAACAAGTTTCTATGGTGACATAGAGTATCCTATCTATCTCACATCTCCCCTAACACAACCATTATAAATCTAATCAATTTCTCTCCACTACTTATTATGTCTTATCTATTACATAAAAATTAGGTCTATCTGAACAAGAAGTTACTTTTATTCATCAATGAATTCCCACCAATCAAGAACAATTCCTTACTCAAAGACAATGAATTCATCTTATACAAAAATGATTCTACATTCCATCTTAAAATACAAATAAAAACCAATTCTTTACAATTAATTTAATCCTATAAATAGGAATACTAATCCTAATAGGTTAGTGTAAAGAGTTGCCACCAATCAAGCTAATCAATAATTTCATTCTTAGCCATGCGATCCCCTACCTGCATCCTAGAATGATTATTCTCCCTAGGAATGGTTGTCTATCAAGATGTAATTTTAGGATTACAAGCAAGGAATCATGGCCAAAAATATAATTTATATCAAAAATGTTTTTATTCATTTGACCCAAAAATATTTCATATGCCTTTCCCATCTCATTTTGAGATCCCTAAATTTTATAAGTGTAAAGGAAAGGGTGACCCAAGGGAGCACTTATAAGAGTATTTTTTTTTCATGTCAAGAAGTAGGCTATGATACCAATTTTATAATTCACCTTTTATCATGAATCTTGGATGGGTAAGATTTGGAGTGGTTTATACATCTCCCAAAAGGTTCTGTCATGAATTTTGATTATTTATTAGATAAAAATATTAAATAATTTTCATATAATATCAAACATGATTTGACCATGGTTGACTTGTTTAATATCAAACAAAAAGGTGGAGAGAGTTTTATATCTTTTTTTCAAAGGTGTCAAGCATTAGCCAACAAATTTTCACATTCTCTATCAATGATAAGATAACAAACATATTCATGACAAATTTGAATTTATAATTGGCTCTTAACCTTAGATTGCATTGTCTAGACAACTCTGATGAAGTCATTCACAAAAGAGTTCAAATATAAAGGGATCTCATTGATAAAGGATCTGGACAACTTTGATGAAGTCATTCACAAAGGAGTTCAAATAGAAAGGGATCTCATTGATAAATAATTGATTAAAATTTACTCACAAAATCAACCCCAACATCAAACTCAAAACCAAAATTAGAATCAAAATTCAGCCCCAAATTTAATAAGTGTGGCTAAGAATCCTAAACCCTTAAAATTATAATAAAAATGGTTGGTAATGAAGAAATATAACTAAGACATATTCATATTGTGTAGTCATCACTAGTGTATGAGTTTCCTCTACCATAACCACTTACTTTGCATAAGATGCCTCCTCTAAGGAATCAGTTCAATAGAAGACCATTTATTAATCTTGGAGATCTTATTGAGGTAGTATTTTTAAATCTACTTGAGAAAAATATGATTACTTTTCCTAATGCCAAAACATTTGATAAAATTCAATACAAACCTAAATGGTGTTAGCACAATGAGTATTGTGAGTATTATCATGTAAATAGTCATGGTATTCATAGATGTGTGCAACTTAGACATCTTATCCAAGACATGTTGGAAAGAGGGGATATTTAATTAAACAATGCATCATCCCAATATAATAATAATATGGGGATCTATAGATATCCTTTTCCTTAGCATAATACTAATTAGAATGAGTAACATCAAAATCAAGAGGATAATAATCATAATAAAAAACAGGTTTCTAGGATAACAATGTTGATTACCATGCTACTCCCTATGATTACAACTTGGTGGGATGTATCATGGAACATCATGTGGCCATGATCATAATTAATCCATGTTACCATTCCAATAATTACCAACAATCAAATCCTTCCATTTTAGGATAAATTATATTGATTATGGGAGTTCCTCCTCCATATAATCCTAATCCAAGAGTTAACATCCCAGGACTTGTATATTATTCCTCTAATTCCCATAATTTTATTCCTACTTGAGATTGTGTTTTTACAAATCAATGCCCTAAAATTACCCTTTAAGGGCCTATTTCTCAACCTACTAATCCTAATCCATATTCTAATTCTAATCATGTTTGAAATCAAGATAAACCCAAATATTCACCTCCTATCACAAAGCAATATGATTTTGTGGATCAATTGAATAAGATGTTAGTGTAGATTTCCATATTGGATCTTTATTGTGCATCTCAAGTCCATAAGGATATTATATGATATAGTGAGCCAATATAAGGTTCCTAACAATATATCACTTGATAAATTCCAATCATTGGTAGGAAATTTGTCTCCTCACCCACAACTTCTATTAGATTAGAGTGACATGTCAGCGCTTTATTCTTCACATACAAATTCCTTGTACACTAAAGTCACCATTACCCACCATAAAATCAATAAAGTACTCATATATAATGGTTATTTACTAAATATTACTCCATTAAAGTTATTATAGCATCTAGGATATACTTCAATAGATTTGAATAATGATACTATCACCACTAAAGGATATGATATTACTAGAAGGAAGTCAACATGTATGACTACCTTACCCATCTAGGTTTGGCATGTTATTCATAGTACCCTATGTCATGTTATTCACCTTGACTTGCCATATAATCTCCTCCTTTTTTCTCATGGATCCATGGATACATACGGTTCCTTCCATGATGTATTAAGTCATAAAATTTCTCCATTCTAAAATGGAGGACATTATTCTCAAGGATCTACAATCTTATCAATATTGTAAACATTTAGAAGATGAGGGTCACCAATACACTTATTGTCCTAGTGTTGAGCATGTTATCAATAAAGGACAAGTAAGTGATTTCCAATCCATCTAAATATAATTATATTTATCTTAGTACCCTTAATTCCTCATCCAACATACCTCTTCCCCCACTAAATTATTATCCTTTCAATATTCATGATAAAGGCTTTAGCACATATAGTATTGAAAGTGATTTGTGTATTGCCAAACTCCCTAGATCACCTCAATACCATGGTAGGCCCAAGATGGAATTATGTAATAATAAGGTATAATATAACCCCAAAGGTTATATACCATTTATCCTAGGAAAATAATTTAATCAAGAATATTTAAAACAAAATGATGGGTCATGGCTATATGGTGAAGGTTTCACTCCTTGTTTTCAAAGAAAAAGATATCCCATTCGAAACATAATTATGGAAAATCATGATTATAAAGGGAAAGGAATTGGATCAAATGAAAAAGGTAGAATAGATCAAATTCTTCCCAATAAGCACATAAATAATAAAGATCTTGGATACAAATCACCAAAATTTGTCCCCACACATTCTGAAATTGATTCAACCTTTATGTTTAATGATGATTTTCCCAGCAACGACACAAAAAAAATTTATAACATTTAAAATGATCTTGCCAATACCAATATATTTTATTCCCATTCCATTATCACTATTTTCATTATTCCAAAATTTCCCCTTACTCTCTATTACTATGACCTCATTGATTGGGACCAACAAGACCAAGATATTACACTCGATGATTTTCCAAATAAAGAATTTTAGAACACAACTATCTATTGAGAGGGTGAGGTTAATCAGTAAATTGACTAACTTAGTCATTTTTAAGACTTTTAATGGAAACTAATATATATATATATATATATATATATATATATATATATATATATATATATATATATATATATATATCACATACACATAAATATGCATAACACTAGATATATCATGGAAAACCCAATATAGGAAAAACCATCATGAGAATAGTTGCTAGAATATTTTGTTCTAATCCATCCGCACAATCAAGAACCTCACTGGTTAAAATGTTTAAGGGAACCAACCCTAAGGATACACCAGTACCCTAATTTAAGAGCACATATTCTAAGGAAGCACCAACTCCTTAACTAATCACCAACTCAACTTATCTGATGTCACCCACCAATCGGATCTATATATAAAATATGGATCTACAACTCTAGATTATAAATTTGATTCATAAATGAATCCAATTCAATTTTATATTATAGGTCTAGTCTATAACTACTCATTCTCTATACATCTCTCTCTTTTCTTTTCTTCCACTCTACCCTTCTAGTTTTGTGTCTCTATATTTTATATTTGACACACTTCATCAATCTCTTACTCTCTACCTCTCTCTCAATTAATCTCTATATAATAACAATAACTCTAGTAGCATTTCCTATATCCTAGATCACACACACACACACACACACACACACACACACACACACACACACACACACACACACACACACACACACACAAATATTTGATCTAGGGTTCCATATCTTTTTTGTGTTCACACTTGTTTGCTAACACATCACACCAATTCTATAATTAGTTAATGTTTTTTGAACAACAAGTTTCCCATATCTTGAACTAATGATTCACCATCATGATTCTTGGTCTCATTACTATTTTTGGCATATATTAGGCTCTGGTTTTGATGCATATGCCATATTACACAAATTTGATTAATCATCGCAATCAATTTCATTATCTGTATCGTATTTTATGGCTTACCTACATGTTCCTCCACTTGACCATTGGGATGAATAGATATTTAAAATTTGACCATAGAGCTTAAGTTTTGTGCCATTATCTGATGATCCTCATTCTAATTGCTCAACTTCAAAATGCATCCATTGTATCAATTTTTGAGAAGATTATGTGCTTCATTGGATCCTTATATGCTTTAGAGATTTAATGTTCCAACTTTAAAATGCATCCAATATATATTTTGATTCAAGCTTCTATGTGTCATTAGATATTTAAATTTGCATTAACTTTACCTCTATCTAACATTAAACATTGAGCTCTTTATCTCATCTCACTGATTTTTGAGTCTTTGTAATGAATACACTCCATAAATCTCATCAAAGTATCTCGGTCTTTTACTCACCTCTATGTCATTAAACATCAAGATGTTGATCCCATTGAGTCTACTTGCTCCATTATATCTTTATTGCACAATCACACACTCACCATTCAATCTTATAACAATCTCAAATTTTATCTCTAAAAATATCCCATGAATATGACACTAGGCACCCTCACGTGCCTTCTACACCTTTGTTGTAAGTTCCTACTATTGAGACACTTAGCATCCTCATGTTAATTCTTGACTATTTGACTTTAAACGACTCTGTGGATTTATTGTGCAAGCTCTATGATTGTGACACTTATCACTAACACATTTACTTGGAGGTTCTTTTGACAAATTAACTTTTCTCCAATTTATTGGATATTCAATGTATGATTAAGCGCTAATTATTGATCGAGCTAGGAAAAATATTAAGTCTAAAACTTAGGAAAATCTAAGGTCTTAAAACATTTCTTGAGATAGTAATTACTAGGTCAAACAGGTTGGTTTCAAAATGATGAGGAAGACTTAAGTTATGACTTAAGTAACGAATCCCATTTATAGCTAGTCAACATAAAAATAGAACATGCCTATGAATTTCATAGCTTAAACCCTTAGGGTTTAATTAAGAAACCCTATAATGTCTAAGAGAAAATATAAATCATTTTTTAGCTCATTTATCTTCATCTAAACCTACATATCATATATATAGGATGCACTCAAAAAACCCATAACAGATCTTCAATCAATTGTTCTTTAATTTATCCAAAAATGGTCTCTATGAAATCATAAAAACTTTACACTGTGAAACTTTAAAACATGCTCTTCTCTCCATCAATCCTACCTAATCCTTTGACATCAATGACATCCATAATGCCCCTTTTGACATCAATGAAAATCATATGGCCAACAAAGAAGCCATTTCAAATTTTATGGGTTAAGAGATGGTTTACTAGTGTGGAACCACAAACAAAGATTTGTTTACACTTTGGACCCTAAGGCATACTTTGGGGAGCATGTGATCTTCCTTGGTCATAGTAAAAATAAAAATAAAATATTGACATCCTTAAGTGAAAACCTCTCTAAATCACTTTCGAATCAAGAAAATAGTAAATAAAACAAGTCCATTAGTGAAAACCTATTTTAGGAACCATTAGATGGGGAACTTCACTCTCCTTAAAAATAATCCTAAGGTTATATAAGTCCACACTTGTCATTTGGATAATAAATCAATCCTAAGTATCCTTAAACATTTGAGAGAATTGTTCTATAAAATTTACATCTAGTTGTTCATTGGTTGTTACTTATTATGAATGATTCTAATTATTCTCACATGGGAGGTCCTGATAGCCCACATTCAAACCCAAAAGATTAGTTACCTTCTTTCCCATAATACTAGATGATGGTTTCACTCTTCTTGTGGACTATATTATAGAAGTGAATATTAGCACACATGATGATCCTAGGATGATCAAACTTGGTGCATCTTTCAATCCAAATGAATGTGAACTGATTATAAAAAATTTAATAGAATTCATTGATATATTCATTTGGGACCACTCTAATATTCTTATTTTATATCCTTCTTTAGTTTTGCATCATATGGTTATGCACCCAGATGGTAAGACTATTAAGAATAAATTTAGAATATGCATCCCCAAACTACCATACTATTCAAAATGAAATTAGACAAGTTGATTGCAATAGGTTTTATTAAGCCTATTCCTTATATATATATATATATATATATATATATATATATATATATATATATATATATATATATATTGGATTTACAATATTTTACCATTTAGTAAGAAGTCAGTGGGTATATAGATATGCATATATTTTAGAGACATTAATAAAGCTTTTCTAAAGGATGATTTTCCACTTCCCAATATAGATATGATTGTTGATTATATAGTAGGTTATGATATGTTATTTCTTATGGATGTATTATATACTTATAATCAAATCAATATTTTTTTCAAGGATCAAAACAAAACAATGTTCACTACTCAATGGAGAATATTTTATTACCAAGTCATGCCATTTGTCTTGAAAAATCTTGGATCTACATATCAACGTGTAATGACATTTATTTTCCATGATCTTATGCATGACATTGTTGAAGATAATGTAAATGACATTATGGGTTAATAAAGAACCCATACAAAGCATCCTAAAGTATTAATAATAATATTTTAAAGTTTTCATGAATATAAATTTTACTTAAACCCTAAGAAGTGTGTTTTAGTTACATCTATAAAATTTTTAGGCTTCATTATTTCTCATAGGGGAATTAAAGATGATATAGATAAATTTTAGGCAATTACCTAGATTCCTCCTAAACTGAATCAACTTCGTAACTTACATTGAAAGATCTAGTCCATTTAATGTTTCATTTCCCAACTTATCGATTGATGACACCCATTTATACACCCTATAAAAAAGGGTACTATAGTTCAATGGAATTCTAAATGTCAAGAAGCCTTTGATAAAATCAATAAATACCTCACAAATCCTCTAACACTCATTCCACAAATGTAGAGGAAGCCATTTTTATTGTGCATTTCTATGACTACAAGTGCCTTAAGGGCACTCTTTGCTAAACATGGAGATAAATGCAAATAAATAGCTATATATTATTTGAGCTAAACATTGCTTAATTACGAGAATAATTACACTCAAATTTAAAAATATTATCTCGCATTGATTTTCACTTCTCAAAAACTTAAGACATTATCTGTTTAAAAAGAAAACCATTTTTATTACAAAAGTGGATCCTCTAAAAAAATATTAGTAAAATTAACTTTGAATGGTCAAATGGCTAAATGGGTGATGTTGCTCATTGAGTTTGAAATTTAATATACACACTATAAGGATATTAAAGAGTGGGTATTATCATATCAATTGGTTTAATAACCTCTTCAAACTTACACGCCTATCACAATGCACTTTCTTGATGAATATATTATGACTCTAGATGAATCTAAAGAATGGAATCTATATATTGATGGCTTTTTCATGTCTTATGGTTCTAGAGATGTGATATTATTCATTACACCATAAGAGATATTATCTCTAAGGCCTTTTGCATTATATTTGCATGCACTAATAACATATTCAAATATGAGGCTTTACTTATCAGGCTTCACCTTAAAGTTCAATGAAATATTTAGCATTTGTTCATATATGGTGATTCAAAAATTATTATTAATCAAGTAATTGATCAAAACCAGACTAAGGATGAAAATATTGTGCCTTAAATAGGCATGGTAGATAGACTCAATATCAAATTTAAAGTCATCCAATTTGAATAGATCCCTTGAGATAAAAAAAATATGTTAATGTTATGACTACCATCAGATCCACGATTAGATCTTTCCTACTATCAAACAGTATTAATTCTTAATTGAAAACCTGATCATTTTAGTATACAACTATTTATACTTCAAAATCATAAGTGGAAATGATGGTCTTGATTACCCTTACTATGATTCCATTTAATCTTATCTCCATGATCAAATCCTTCCCTCTAACCTATCACATAACCATACAAAATATTTTATCCAAACCACATCCCATTACACCTTAGTTGGAAACACACTCTATCTTAGGGTTATTATGGAACTCTTATTCATTATTTAAATTTAGGAGAATATAACTTAGTGATTAAGTTCACAAAGGTATGTACGGGGCCCATATTAAATGTATGTTATTGGATAAAAAGTTACTTTGCATAGGCTACTATTGGCCCACTATAGAAGCAGATGCATGTGCATATTTCAAGAAATGTGTGGCATGTCAAAAACATGATGACCTTATTCATGCTCTAACATAGGCATTTCAACCGGTTGCAGCTCCTTGGACATTTTATACATGAGGGATTGCTATCATAAGAAAAATAAACTCCACCTCATTAGATGGCCATAACTATATCCTCAATACTACCAACTATTTCAATAAATGGGTAGAGGCAATCACTCTCAATTATGTAACTAGTAAGTAGATTTATAAATTCATACTAAACCACCTCATTTACCATTATGGAATTCCTTCCACCATCATCTCAGATAATGACACACCTTTTAAAAATAATGATGTTATAGCCCTTTTTCAGAGTTCCACATTAATTACAAATTTTCCATTCCCTATTATCCCTAAGATAAAGACCAATTTGAGGCATCCAATAAAACCACTACCAAAATTATCATAATGATTATCAATAACACTAGTCGTGATTGAAATTTGATTGATAGTAGTGTTTCCCTACACTTCAAATCAATTATATTTTTATATTGTAGATTTTTAATAGTATATACTCATGTATTTAGTCATAGACACCACTTCTTATGATGATGATTCATCCCTACCTATCATTGTACCCTCTATATATATTTTTGTTGTGATTTGGGGAAACCTATTTTTTTAAATGTTTATTACCATCATTCCCTTTATTTTACCTCACATTGGGCATACCAAGGTCAATTTCAAGAATTTACTCTCTTCTACCATGTAACTTTAGAAGTATTAAGACACCATGGTATTTTCATTCTCTCCCTACCTCTATATTGTAATCTCTCTTAGAATAGCCATTATTAATCCTCATGATTGGTATTTTGAATCCATGTGGAGGAGGAATATAAAAATCCAAAAGAGTTAAAAATCATATATAATAAAAGGCAAGTATTAGAAGGTACATATAATGTAAAATTCAAATCACACCAAATACTTGATATTTATTTAGCACATATACTATTATAGTCAAATTTTAAACTCCAAAATTGGCCTCATAATAGAGTCAAGGTCCATTATAGTGCAGTAGGCTAGTAAACTAGGGTAGGAGGTCTCATCATCATATTATCATCTAGTGTCATCTACTTTCTCACATAAGCACCTAATGCTTGTAGTAGACAAATAACTCTATAAGGGGTCTTGAAGAATAAAGAACACATTTTTAGAAGGTATATTCATTTTATTTTTCATACATAGAAACCTTCATGGGATGATACTTATACTTCACTAATTATCCCAAACTTGCATCATTCAATCAAATTTTCTAAAGGTCATTGATGTCAAGAGTTTCTTAGTCTCACCAATTTTATGCGAGTATATTTTTTCCTATAAATATTATATTCTCATCTTGGCACCACCCTCTTTCCCCCACCACCCATTTCATTTCCCCCATTGATAGGCAAGTTTGTTTCTACATACTTTTCTAATTTATATGCTCCATATATTTTTGACATGTTCATAATACAAAAGTTTTAGTTTATCCATCATCAAAATAGTAGTTCATCTTTGAATTTTTACGTGATGCTCTCTTATTTATTACCTTATCTTTCTTGGGTTTCCCTTAGCTATGTTTTAGACTTTGAATTTTATCTCTTAATTTCTTAATTTTTTTCCATATTTGATTTAGTATGGATTGTAACTTCTATTTCATATATATTTTTTGGACTAATTTCTTATTGTTTTTCCATTTTTTATTGAGTATGGATTGTTACTTATCTTTCATAGATGTTATTTTCACTAATTTCTTACTATTTTTTTTTCCATATTTTATTGAGTATGAATTATTACTTCTCTTCCATGAATGTTGATTACATTATTTTGTTTCATAAAATCCTTAAGTTTGATCTAGATTATCACTTTTTCTTACTTTGGATACATGTTGGGATTTTTTATTACTTGATTCTCCCTCCCTATTTCCCATATTTCTTGGTCATTCGGTTCTAACCTATCCTTTTTCATCTCAACTTACCAATTTAAAAATTTATTTAATTACTTTTCCATTTACTTTGGCTCTCCTATAATTATTTTCTTTGCTCTCTATCCTTGTATACCTAGAAATGCAGCTAACACACCCTTCATGATCAAGACTATAAATAAATCATGTGACTATTCAATGACAAAGGTAAGTCAAAGTAAGTATATGGTACTTATAATTATTTCATTTATTATCACTGAATTTCATTTTTTACTATAATATTTTAACTCAGTTACTATGTTTCTATGTTCTTTCCCAAAACACCATAACATGTTACACTATGGTGACACGTGATGAGATTTGAGTGAGGCATATACATACACACAATATTTTTAAAATTTATCATTTACTAAGGCTTTCCCTCTTGCATAAACCTATCAAGTTTTAATATGTATGAGTGCATGCATTAAAGGGTACACTAGTAAATGGGTGGGTAGACTGATGGTGCTCTCAAAGAGACATTATTGTTTATCTATAATTCCCATATCCATTCCATCTTACCTAGATTTGATCCCCTAAGTTATCTTCTTTAATATAATATCCTATAACTATGTCAGGACCTATATTTTCATACTATATCATCTGTATCGATGTAGTTCCAATTTTTATTTGTTTCATCCCAATTAAATTGATTAGACTGATGTGTCTTTGAAATTCTGGTGTACACTTTACAACTAGGTTGGCCTATTCAGAGCTAAATTGAGTTGGTTGATATTTTTGGAAAAATATTTTTGAGGGATTAAATTAATCCATCAACATAAATATAATTCATCACTTCAATCCAATAGAGATAAACATTCATTTTCAATTGTTATTATTTGCACTTCTTCCCTAGTCTACATTTGGAGTTATTGATTATATCTTATCTTAGAGAGAAAATATTGTCTTATGGAGTCTTGGATGGAATAGGAGGATTCATTTTATCTCACATATTGATTCAACTACTAATATCCCTATAACCAAAATAATCTCTTGTAAATCACCATTGGCTAAGGGAGAGATTGAGATTTGACATGTCTTATTCAAGGTAAGCATATTCTAACCCTAGCCATTTATTTTAGATAGATATAAGTTAAATAATTTCTTGGCTAATGAATATATATCTCCTTGTTTGAATTATCTCTACACTTAAATTTAGTGTGTCTATAGGATTATTCAAACTTTCCATTTTTAAACCTAAGGTATCCTAGGCCCCCCATTTTCTTATCATGACTCTTTGCCCATTTTAATATGTTTTAAACCCATCCCATTACTGACATTGCTTGATTTTGATATTTGATTACTTTCTAAATTAGATACCTAGTTAGGGAAATCAAATTATTTTGATTGCCTATAGGTTTGAAACCCTTTCATTTGACATTGTGCTTAGGTGCTCCCCTTGCTAGGTTTAGTTGATCCATTGGTCATATCTCTATTATATTAAGTATCAATGGGATATATATTATTTATTTTTAATGAGTCTATAAATTTTAGATATGATAGCTATAGGTCAATCCTAGCTCATTAAATACACTATCCACTCCAATATACCTTGTAAGAACATAAAAAAATATTGTCTTGAGGTCTATGCCTCACTCAAACCCATTTTTGATGAGAAGTTGTAAATAAATACTCATGCAATAAAATAATTAGTTTAGTGTGTATGAATATACCAACCTTTACCCCTATGTATGAGATGTAATAAAATTTTGATTCTATATTCTCTTTCATTAGTCCTTATTTTTGCACAAGTATACAATAAAATATATTCAATAAATATAAATTTTGTAAGCTATGAATCATGTGAAATCCTTAGACATGATATTTATCATTGTGAAAACATCTGATGTATTATTTAGGTGTTCAAAAACATTGGGGCACTTGTGTGTGTGTGTGTGTGTGTGTGTGTGTGTGTGTGTGTGTGTGTGTGTGTGTGTGTGTGTGTGTGTGTGTGTGTGTGTGTGTGTGTGTGTGTGTGTGTGTGTGTGTGTGTGTGTGTGTGTGTGTGTAAAATTATCAAGTTAAATTTAAGATATTATTGATACACATGCTGACACTGTATAAGTCATAAAATTGATAATTAGTTCAAAAACATATGATGAAATAAGATAAATGAGATAAATGAAATCATGACAAACACAACCACTATTATAATGGTCTAATAGCAATCAAACTAGTATTAAACTATTTTGATATTATTTAAGGTGACCAAAACCCCAAGAATAAATATTTAATACACTACAAGATCAATTAGGAGCATGCTAAGGTAAGCATAAGACAAATCAAAATGTGTTATAGAATTAATGGTGATAAAGGAAGACTATACATCACCCAACACAAAGATAAATGTATTAATAAGAAATTAATTTGAAATAATGATTTATACACATGAAAACATGATAATAACATTAAAATTACATGGATGTAACAAAATTAGGTTCTTACATAATGCCCCACATTAATTTTTATGTGTTTTTACATGTACATAAAAATAATACATAAACTTTTACCTATAAGGGCTTAATTAAATAGCTACAATTGAAACTTGTAAGTTATTCTTGAAGTTGGTATCAAATATAAAACTAATATAAAATTTAAAAATAGGAGATAATTTACCATTTTCACTCAATCTTGCACCCTATAGATGTTGTTGAAGCCTTATATAGATTAAGTGAAACATTGGATTACCTGTAGGCCAATGGATTGTCTATATCAGAGGTAAACCTCTAGGTTTAAGGGCTAGCTCCCTAGATTAGACTTTGATATCTTATCACCTACACTACTTGCTTAATTTGATGAAAAGGGATAAATTAAACATGAAAGTAAACTATTATAATGAGGTTATATACCATAATGATCTCCACTAGACTACCATATACTTGAACTATGAAACATGACTCACAACACTAGTCTCAACATCCTAAATTACTCTAACATAAGTATTTCAAACATGAAGGTGATATGCATTGTACTTATGAAGGTGGGTGAAAATGAGGCTATATTTTAGACAATATTTATACTAATTATACTTGAAGATATAAAAATACACTAGCTACACTTCATGTGACTTGTTAGAGGGAGAACATCTTGTATCAAACATGAAAGAGTAAAGAGAAGGCAAGGATAGATACTTATCACTAGAAACTTAAATATGCACCACTTCACACACTTACAAAAGAATTAAAAAACTCAAAACTAAATTATAAATCTTTATTTCAAAGTTAAATACAATATTCAAACTAATAAGGCTTTTCCATACCATGTGTGGATTCCCTTACAAAGCTAAAAAAGCTTGCATTTATAGAGTACAAGAGAAGAGAGAAAAGAGAAGTGTAAGGGTTAAAATTACAAGTGTTAATAATTGGAAACAAATTACATTTCAAGATAATGAAGTATAAAATATGTCTATAAGTTTTCATGGACAAGTATTCACTAGAACTTCATCATTTTCCTTCAAGTTGGCGTAGAGACCTCAAATAACCTTCTTAAAAACTGCCTTCACTTGACCACTTGAAACTAAACTAGAAATTATTGAAACATATTCACTATATTAGGGAGGTTTTAAATAATACATGATAGTCATCATATACTTCCCTAGTCAATAGCCTTCCTCTTGACACTTATGTTCACTATCTGTAGTCCCTTACTAGCCCTCTTAGTTTCAATCTTCACATTTGTCATCAAGGTGATTGGAAGTTTTTTAAGTAAATCCATGGAAGAGTTTTTAGGAAATTTTTTAAAGTACATTTTCCTTATACTCCAAGAGTTAGACCTTTAAAATATCCAAAAATAGACCTTTCATATTCTCACTAGGTAGTCACTTCTCCTTTTCACTAGTTGTTCAAGACTACCTATAATAAACTATGTAGAAGAGGAGTTTATATCATTAATTTTTTTTATAGATGAGTATAAGGAGTTGTAATAATTACATATAGAACTTACTCAATGGATTTCATCCACCAATTTTCCTCTATACCTTTAAAACACATCAAAATTTGTAAGAAACTAAGATTTTATCATGTTCGTACAAGTGATGGTATGGCAAAAGTGGATGTCATGGAGCTTAGGTGAGTTTTAGAAATGTTTAAAACATTATAATTTTAATTTTACTCCTCTTAAATACATCTCCAATGATATCTCCTCCATCATTTTTAGATTAAGGTAAAAGCAGGTTTTGAAGGGGCCCCGAAACCCTTTAACAGAATCCAAAAAGATAAAACCTTTACAATCACCAGGAAGGACATTCCTGAAGCCTACTAAAAAATAGTATAAAAACTAGGTTTTACTGGGACCTAAAACCACCAATATATACCAATACAAGCAACCAAGTTTTACAAGGACTTGAAACCAAACAAAACCAGGCATAACGACCTAAAAAAAGAACCTAGGTTTTACTAGGACCTGTAACCTTTAGAAACTTACCACACACTGATAGATCTCACATTACAAAGCCATGAAAACATGAGGAAGGGTTTGAGGAATCCACATAGAAAGCCCCCATCCCTTAGCCCCAACCACTCTATCAAAGAAACAAGCTCCAAATCCAATGCCACCATCGCCCAATCCGTCCAACCAGACATCTGCCCTTTCTCTCCCTCTGCAAAGCTTAGAGGAAATGCCACCATGGAAATAAAATCTTCGTCAAAGAAATCCCTGACATCTTGAATCACTTTAACATAATCCACAACCCCAGCTGATAGAAGGTGATGATGAATAACCAGATCTAGACAGAAGGCGATGATGAATAACCATATCTCCTCCATCAGTTATTAATAAGGGTTTTAGGAGGTTTTTCTTTTTAGTGATAGTTCATAAAGGTTAGACATCCAACCCCTGAACCAATTCAATAAATCTTGATTTCATGACCTTATTAAACTATTCTTATATCCTTGAGTTACCATGCATTTTATCTGTATAGATATGACCATTTTAAAATGGCCTCTCATGATTTATCTTGCATTCTAGGTACCCCTGAGATGGTTTTAGGTCAAATTGATCACTATATGTTTTTCCTCTATAAACTGATGGTTTTTGAGATTCTATACCTTCCCTTTAAGCCTTATAAAATGTCTTGTAATTATCTCATGGTATTTAAAATTGAGTTAGGCCCCCTCAGTTCTTAGGTCTAGTTCTAGGCCTTATAGGCCTAATTGTGTTTCTATGTTGATGACCACCTCTACACATTCATGATGACTATAGGTGTTTACTAACATTTTTTCATGTCCAAATAATACTTCCACACCATTACATAGTTTTTCAAGACTTTTAATTTCCTCCCCTTCTTCATTCATGTGCTCTGCCTATAATGTTTTCTTGACTGGGAGTGCCCTCTATCTGAGACAACATAAAGGGAACTACCCCTATTTTTTTAGACTAATTTAAACCATTTAGATATTTATTACGTCATGAATATGTTATTTATCAATTTTCATAACTTTTTCATGCTCCAAGACCCCTCAAAATTTCAAATCCCTCAAGACTATATTATAGAGTTAACTGTGTGCATGATTTGTATGCAGAGTTAGAGTATGTTTATTTAACCTTTTTTTACCCTATTTAATTTCTTAATTTATATCATATTATATTTAAATTTCCAATATTATAGTGTTATCAACATTTTCACCATCCTATAACTCTACCAACTTTCACACATGCATCCTCCATTTGCCTAGGCTAGTCCATGGACTATGTTAATTATGTCACCTGTAGGTGACAATCAGAGAGGATTCAAATGGCCCATGTAGATACTCATTTGTATCTAAGTACTAACTTAGTTTTTATTTATCCTTATTATAGCATTGAATCATTTCCAAATTGAATTAACATCTATGTCTACAAAGCTCTCAACTTCTTGTCTCCTACCATCAATACTTTGAGGATCTACAATCATACTATAGATGTTATTTGGGAATATGAGACCATCATGTAGCTGATAGTGTATGTCTTAAATTTAGAATTAACCTTCCTTGATTGATCCTTAGTTCATTAGGTCATCTCAAATCAAATAGAGTCAATATGTCTATAGGTCATGCCTCTTTTGTGTCACTATTGTGTTGTAAGATCATTTTAGCTTCCAAAGTACTATAACTTACTAAAAGTCTAAAGTGATAATTTTATTGAATTGGAAGCCTACTTACATCACCTTATCTTGACTAAAAAACCACTTCCTTATGTCAAGATGCTAATCTAGGCTTGGGATATAATATGAAAACCATTAGGCCTATCTAGACCTCAAGACACTTCACCATGGGATGACCTAGTGTATAAACAAAACTTAATTCAGAGAAGTTAAGGTAAATGGTCTTAATTACAACTTTCCAACCTTGAGAACAAGGACTTAGGTTTTCTTGTAATGTAATGGATTCACCATTTTCACCATGATGATTTATATACTCTTAGACCTGATTGAAGGTCTCAATGAGTTCAAACACCTTCATCTTAATAATCCTCTATTCCATTTGAATTGGCTTCATATCACTATTGGAAACTTCCTATAGGTCTACATGATATAAGCTTTTCTATATTGAATTGGTCTTCAAAACCAATCTCTAATATATTTGATTAACTCAATATTATTATTTCCTCCTTGATAATCCTATCACAACCTTAAAAACTTTTTGTTTCTTCAATCATGATTTACCAAGGCCTAATCTCACTTGACTGTAGGTGATAATCACAAAAAGGTCTGATTATGTGTGTATTTTAGACCTTGCACTTATAACCATGGATACTTGAGAGTAATATTTCAAAGGAGAACTAATCACCATGCCATAATATATTTAAAACATCATATCACATTAGTTTTGAAGACTAGTGGAGGAATATAATCTTCTACAACTAATAAAACAATGTCTGTAGACTTCAGTGTAGTCTTCTACTAGCAAGATGAGGTAGTCATGCTTATTTATTGATGTCCACACTTGGAAAAATATTTAAAATAATATGATAAGTATGGTCACACTCCTAAATAATGTTTAAAATACTTGGTCTGCCAATATCAATCTAAATAGAGAAGAAAATTGAGGTTATTGGGAATGTGCATGTAATTTAGAGTCACCAACACTCTTAGAAATTGTTCATGGAGAATAGACCACCAAACTTGGAAATATGACCATGAATTTTTAGTGCACAAATACTACTATCATCCACCAAAATCACTCATTTTAACTCTTCTCCTCCAAGCTGTACTGAAATAAAATTATTGACCTATTTGACCTTGTCCAAGAGAGTGATGAGAAAAGAGAGTCATTTTTTTTTAATCAATTTCAGGGTTTTTTAAGATTATTTATAATTTAAGTGAGTTTTGGGGATCTCAAGAGACACTTTTGAAGTCTTTCCATGTGTTATAGCTATTGTATAGGTCGTATAACTACCTAAAACTTATTAAAACTGCTTGATCTTCTTGAATGGACATTGCACCTACAATTTGGTAGTTTTTCAATAGTTTTGTTGACATATTTTGACATATGGTATTTTTTATATCCTCTTAAAACACTTGTATTCTTATGAAAAACATAGAAGTTTATTTAATAACTCAGAAGTGGCTTAAGATGTCATAAAATGATAACAAGGACAAATAACAAATATGACCAAGGATAAAAACACATTAAGTGACCTTATTAATGACCACTTTAACCTAAGAGGCCCTATAACAAGTTTTAAATATATAAAGTGTTTAAATAATTTAATTTGGGGTCAAATTAGTCAATATTTTGATAATTTCCTAGGGGTGGCAAGCTAGCTATGCCAAAGACCAGCAGCCTTCTCCTATCCATTAGGCTATAGAGTCACCTTTATACTTTACTTGACACTGAATTACCTCTAAAATGACACCAAAACACATGAAACAATAGGAAATAAAACACACAAGATAAGACACAAAAGCAAACACCTTTGTGGCCTTAAGAACATTTAGGGAAAACACACACAACATAAATTAGTATGTACAAGACCTCAAACACTTGAGGTGAAGAAAAATTCACCAATGCTTCAACTAGGCTCAAATACAATGCTTCTTGTATCAATGTTGATCTAATAAAACATACATTCATGTGATGTATGATTTTTAATGAACACATGCTTATGTAGATGGTTAAATGACTTATCATCTTTAGATCTTTTGTTGATTGCAAGTGTGCCATTTGGATCTCTTATGAATGTTCCATATTTCCCTCCAAGATTCTTATTTGACTTTATAGTCTATTTTACCTCTATCATTTCGATTGGCACTCCTCATACTAAATCTTGGTAGACATTAAAGTTGATTCAAATTTACCTAATTATAGAACATAATGCACTTGTTGTATAAAAACCATCAATCTTATCTCCTTGTTGCTCCAACATGTTTGAAAGTGATTCAAATTCAAACTAAGGTTTGGAATGTTCTTCAAACACAAAATTTTCTACCTTGTCTTCCTTTGATTCCTTCATAACTACAACTTTTTTGATAGTAGTTAGACACTCATTCTCATGCTTGATAAGACACTCCCCTTCATTCTCAAGAGATTCATCAATAAATTTACTATCAGATTTAGGCTTCTTAAGAATATCAGATGACTATTCAAAATCTTGAACTATGGCATGGAACTACTACCATAGGTCATATTCTTCTTCATGGATATCATATTATCAGACTCCTCCATCTTATGTAGGCAAAATGTAATTGTTTTCATTATTATCTTGATCTACCATAATTTTAAGAACATCATCATCATGCATATGAATAAGGAAATTACACTCAACATCTTGTGGAAAATAATTATCAATGCTTACTTCATATTCTCTGTCACCTTCCTCATGGATGATGTATGTGATAAGATCTATTTTTTCAATGAAAGTGTATGGATCATGTCCATAAGTGTCAACACCATACTCATGTAAGAAAATGTTAGATATACCCTCAAACTTTGAGGATTCTCCATCATCCATAGCATGATCTTCTTTATCATTGATGGTATAATTGAAATTAGATCTTGCTTCCACATATGGCTCAATATGAAACTTAGACAATGGTTGTGTCTTAAGAATTACCTTTGATCCATACCTTATTTTCAAGGCCAAGAAATACCAATCAGTTAAGAGATAGCCTCTTATCTTGGAAATGAAGTCCCTTGATAGACAGATAATAAAGTGAGTAGGTATATCAACAACCATTATATCTTGAAGGATAGGAAAGGTTAGACAATCATGAAATAAAATTCTCAAACCTTTGATGAGCCCCACTGACTTAGATGGTTTCACTCCCTTGCTATATGGTTCATATATCAAATGTAATTTATCTTCCACAAGTTTGGGCATAACTTAGGTACTTGCACCACTATCTACAATACAATTGTGAACAAGCTCATCTCCCACAATGAGAGTGAGGTATAAGGGTGGTGGATTTTAAGATTTAGAAGAGGGATAAACAATTTGAGTAGGATAATTCATGAGTGATACATTATCATTTATTTATCATTGAGGACTGATGTGAATTTGGGATAGTTATTCTTGAAGAAGCTATTTTTGACTGGGCATGTGAAGCACTTCCAAAAGAGAGACTAGTTTTAGCACTTTTCAAAGAATTAACAATATTTAAAGTAGGAACACTCACCTTATCTTACATTCTTGAAGGAAAATAAGTGCATATATTTTGAGACAGCGGAACACATTGAGTCACCTTTCCTACATTCTAATTTTGAATAGGTGAAAAAGTTATAGGGACCGTCACACTTGCAGTCACACCTTGTTGCCTTGTAGGAGGGTTATTTGAACTTGTATCAACATTATGAACATCTTCCAAATCCTTCATTTTTTTATCTAGTATTATCTACAACTGATGTACCTTAGTTTAGGATAAATGTGTATGCAATCAAAAATGAATCATGTCTATAAATCAATCATAACTCAGAGAAGATAAATCATACGTACACTTCCAATTTGGGATACATTATATAATCAAGAACATGACCAATATGGGGATCTTATAGACCCAATTAAGGGATCTCTTACCATAATAAATAATTCTAGGGAGGGTTTCAAAGCCTCTAGTCAATAACAATCATGCAATAACCCTAATTAGGTCCTATGTTTTATATTTACTAAATTAATAACAAGTAAATTAAATTCTAATCTAGTGCTCACCAAATCTTGTGGCACAAAGTGGAGGTAAGAAACAATAAAAGTAAACATGAATAGAAGATATATACTCATTTTAATGTATACAAAATCTTAATTCATGGAAGAGAAGTAAAAATGCATATCTATCTACTCTTACAAAGGAAGAAAAAAGTTAAGAATACTTGCCTTTGAATATGAACCCATTGAGCCTCAATCTCTCCCTTGGCCAAGGTACTTCACAAGAGGTTGTTGTGGTATGTAAGAATGACAAGGGTAAATCATCTCTAGGCTACACAATATATCAATGCATCCAAAATACTTCTCTACAAGGCAAGATTCATATTTGTAACTAAAGTATGAAACCCTAAGCTTTCTCCTCAAGTAGAATGGTGGATAAGTAGATACTCAATAAATATTACTCCTTTTCTTCTCTAAATAATTGTGAAATGATCTTATATATAGGTGGATTTAACCTTAAGCCCTTCTAAAAATTTTAGCTAATAGGGTCGACCCAGTTGACCTAGTAGTGAATTTGAAATGAAACATGAAGAATAATGAACTAAGTTGGAAATGCAATCTGATGTCAAAAAAAATACATGGTTGACACAACTGATATAGTTATGCAAACTGTCAAAAAGAGGTTTAGGTTAGGGAAAGGGATAATAAAGGTGGAAAATGACTGGAGAAGTATACAAGACAAACTAACAAGCTTAGGGTAATGGTTTTTAGGATACAAGTATGTAAATAAAAAGTGTAAAAGGGATAAAAATCTTATGAAGCACCAATGGTCTACCCACCCCTTTCTTGGTACACCCTTTAAAGAATGCACTTAGATATATTGAGACTCGATGGATTATTGAAATATAGAGAGTGTCAGTAAGTGATAAAAGTTTGAAAATATTATGTGTATACATATTCCCCACTTAAATCTCATCACATGTCATGTAAGTGAAACACGGGATGGTGCTTCAAGAATAGAACATGATAACACATAACATTGATGCTAAGTAAAATGTAGTAAGAAATAAATAAGATAAATGAAATGAAAGAATTGAAAACACATGCCTTTACATACCTTAGTGTTTTAGATAAAGGAGATTTAAAAATATGTGAAGGCATCCAATGTGAGGAACATTATGTGAACATGTAGAGATTAGTGCAAAAAAGAGCGGAAAATCATTTTTTTTGGAATATAGGCATATAGTAGTGAAAAATGAGTTAGTAGAGACAAATATATGAGGGTATTAGGAGAATTGGAAAATTAGTATTGTTAATGCAAGGTTAGAACCAAAATATTGATGGAAAATTAATGACAAAATGATGGAAAATGAATGATAAATGATTGTAGAACACAACAAATCACATTGGAAATCATGGAAAACATAAATGGAAAAAAGGAATATAGAACATATTAAATCACATTGGGAAGCATGTAAAACATAAATGTCAAAAAGGAATGTATAACATACTAAATCATTTTTGGAATCATGTAAAACGTAAATGACAAATAAAATATTAATGTAATACAAATCTAACAAAAATATGAAAGTAAATGATAAGTAACCCCATGTAAGATAAGCATGTCAAATCAAATATAAAGAAAAACATAGATGACTGAAAATGAAATGTAATTAAAGATGAAATACAAACATGAATAAGTCATATATAAGTAGAAACATGTAAGAATTTCAAATGTCATATATAAGATAAGTGAAGTCCACAAAAATCAAACAAGAACATGATGGATAAATGAAAATCAGAAAGCTCTAAAGGATGAAAACTCAAACTTAGTGCTTATTTAAAGATTCATTATAATAAAACAAAGCCACCTAATTACATGACTATTATTACAATGAGATGGTGTGGTAATAAAATGGTGTAAGGGTGTTTGTGAGGAAGGCGTAGTCCTATCTAAGGTCTTACAATGTAACTCACAAACTATAAACCAAGAGGCATAATAAGGTAGATGTGATCAAGGATGTGATAATCTAAAATCAATATCCAACAAGGGTAATATAAGTAAAATATGATTTAAATAAGTAATTTGAGGCACCACATGGGTGATGTGAACATCCTTAGTAAGAATGAGACACACTAGGCAAGTGAAAAAGGCTAATAAGTATCAACACCAAGGAATTATGACATTTTGACTAATGAACACAAAGCTTGGGATAATAAGTGAAGTATATAGATCATCCCATGAAGGCTATATGCATGAAAATTAAAATGGACCTACCTTTCCACAATGTGTTCCCCATTCCTCAAGACCCCTTATAGAGTCATTGATCTACTACTGAGATTGGGTACTTGCATGAGAAAGTAGGTAGAACTAAAAGATTTTTTCCTCCTTTTATAATCTACTAGTCTACGACACCCCAATAGACCTTAGATTTATTATGAGGCCAACTATGTATTTTAATCTTTTATTATAATATGTGTTTAGAGTCACATTTTTAGTATATTTAACTTTTTAAATTTTTAGTGTTGCTTTTTAGATCATTTCCTTTTGTTTGTATTTTATGATTTGTGTTTTAAATTGTTTTGGATTTTTTTATTCCTCCTCCATACAGATTTGGAAAACCAAACATGGGTGTTAAATATGAAAAACATAAGATATCTTACACTTGGTCACTAGATAAAAGAACCTAAAGACCAAGGTGTCTAAAGACTCTTAGACTTGCCCACAAGTAAGTGTGCAATCTCAAATTTATCTGATGCAAGCCTCAAATAAAAGTAAATAAGGGAAATATGGGGATCATGAGAGATCCATCTATGTAATAAGTGATATAATGATGAATATGCTCATAGGTTATCACAAAGAAGTAAAATAGTGTTATGAAAGAGATGGGGTTATGCTTATGATAGTCATGTCACTAAAGAAGCCATGCTAACCTAAAATGGATCTCTAAAAAACACCAATGAAATTAGTAATCATCCCAAAAAGTGGTTTAAATATGTTTTAATTTTGTAATTTATGAGGAAGGCATGGTCCTATCCATGGTATTACACTAAAACTCATAAGGTGAACACCAGTGGGGTGAAATGTTAAATAAGGGGCAAAGTAATCATAAAGATACTAAGGCAAATAATGGCATAAAAATATGAGAAAAGAGATGTGTAAGGACCAAAATGAAAACAAATTCCAAATGTAATGTGTAAGAAAACCAAAGAACCTAAAGGTGAAAATAATGATGCTAGTAAAGTGAAACTAAAAGAAGTAAAGTGTACAAAAACAAAGAAACATGAGACATAAAATAACAAGTAAGACCTATGCTAACATTTATATCAAAGATGAGAATGTGAAATACAAGTCTATAAGTCTCAAAAGGTTTCTTGAAGCTAAATTTTTTTATTATTATGCATTATAGAATAAGAGTGGGTAAATGTAATGTGTAAGAAAACCAAAGAACCCAAAGGTGAAAATAATGATGCTAGTAAAGTGAAACTAAAAGAAGTAAAGTGTACAAAAACAAAGAAACATGAGACATAAAATAACAATTAATACCTATGCTAACATTTATATCAAAGATGAGAATGTGAAATACAAGTCTATAAGTCTCAAAAAGTTTCTTGAAGCTAAATTTGTTTATTATTATGCATTATAGAATAAGAGTGGGTAAATGTAATGTGTAAGAAAACCAAAGAACCCAAAGGTGAAAATAATGATGCTAGTAAAGTTAAACTAAAAGAAGTAAAGTGTACAAAAACAAAGAAACATGAGACATAAAATAACAAGTAAGACCTATGCTAACATTTATATCAAAGATGAGAATGTGAATTACAAGTCTATAAGTCTCAAAAGGTTTCTTGAAGCTAAATTTGTTTATTATTATGCATTATAGAATAAGAGTGGGTGTCATAATATGCCCTAATGGGTAAGTGGATGTAGATATGGGCATCTTAAGATACCCCAAAGTATGACATGACATGTTGATGGGCATCGTAAGATGCTCCAACATGTGATTTGGAGTAAATTAACTTTAAACCATTAAAATGATTTGAATTAGGTTGGTAGTTGCATTTGGAGATAGGTAAATGTGTTGGTTTGTTAGATTTTAAGGAGGTTGAATGTGACATAGGATGTATAGGAGAGGTATGAAGAGGGAAAGGAGGTAAATGAGGACTATGTATGATACACTTTGGAGTAGGAATTTGAATTAGGTACTCTTTTGGTTCATGTGGGATGCAATGATATGTTTAAAGTTGTTCATGTTAGCTATAATTTCCTTATTAGTATAGGAAAAAGGATCAAGTTTGGTTTGAACAACATTAGTGGATGAGGTTTAGGTATGGGATAATTGTTGTTCATTAGGTAGTTTATGTTGATGTGATTTTGGTTCTTGAGATTGAATTTGATAATCTTGAAGATAATCTTTATAAAGTTATTTTATGAGAGTATCAAGATTGAAAGGTGGACCAAACAAGGAATAAAGAATAAATAGGTTAATATCATAACAAGACTCATGAGAATGACCTATAGTAGTATGCCACCAATAAAATTTATTAGGATTGTGCCATTTTGGAGGAAGTTTGGAAGGATCAAAGCTCATGGGTATAGAGGGTGAAAAATTCTTCTTAAGTTGTTCTAGAATCAAGGGAGGGTGGGTTAGGCTAAATTTTTTTGAATTGGATGCTCCATTTTGAGATTGGGGAGGCTTGGATTAATCAAAGCTATGATAAAATGATTAAAAAGTTTCTTTAATAGTTTTTTGAGGTTTTTCAAATTGAGTCATAAGAAAGTCTTGCCTTTTTCCTTGATCTAAGGCTTCTTCTAAAGTTTTAAGAAAAAATATTCAAACTTTGTATTGAGGGGGAGATTTAAGAACAATAACAAATAGTTTTAAAAGAGTATCATCATTCATGTTATGGTCCACTTTGTGAGATAGATATTTCCATCATTTGACGAAAGTGTGAGCGGATTCATTAGGAAGTTCTTTGGCATTGATGAAATGGATAAGGTAATTTTTAGGAAGGTCATCATGTTGGGATTCCTTCACTAGAGCATTGACTAAATCCTCTAGTTGTGAGATGGAATGTATAAGAATTTGGTTGTACCATTCAAGTGCATCACCAATAAAGGTTTTTCCTAAGAGATTGGTGATAGCAAAAGTGTTAGTTTGGACCCATTCCTTATAGAGATTAACAAAAGACTTAAGAAATATAGTAGGGTCCTTAGTCCCATTATATGTGATAGTTGGAGAAATGTTTCCAATATATATGGATGTATTGAGTGAGGATAAAGGTTCATTTTGAAGATGTTGAAGCATCTTGCAATTTATTGTAGGTTAAGGGCTGATATTCCCATTGGAATATATAAGAAGAGGAGGGATAGATTTTTTATTTGGTTGAGACATGATGACTTGAGGTGGTTGACTAATAATGTGTAATAAATTTTATTGCAATTGCATCATTTTGGAATGATTAGTTGTTTGCATGATGTTCATTTGTTAAACTATTTGAGCAAGAATTTGAGTTGTGTTGATTTTCAGACTTGAAGGTGGGGTATTAGTGTTGTTAGGAAGAGGATTATTAGTGTTGGTGGTAGGAGTATTATTTATAGGTGGAAGATTCCCAATATTAGTGTTAGTTGTCTTAAGTGTGGTAGAAGAAGAAGGAAGCTTGTTAAAACCCCCATTCTTGGTAGGAGTGTAAATAGTATTATCATCAAGTTTTTTGAATAATTGGGAATCATCTAGATTATACATTTGAGTGGTTTAAACCATGTTACTTTGGGAAGTGATAAGGCTTGGTGATCTTGTTATGGGTGTAATAAGAGGTTTGTGAACATTAGTTGTAAGAGGTGGAACATAATATGAGGTTCTAACATTTGATGGAGATGGGTTGATGAGTTTACAACTTCTAGGTCTAGAAGGTGTAAAATTGGTATAAGGTATATGATTTTCATGGTTTAGGATTTGTCTAATAGGAATCTTTGGATCTACTATACAGAATGGGGTAGATAAATGTTGAGAAGATTTATAATCATGGGATGAAGAGCTACACCATAAAGAGTTGTCTTCCATGATAAATAGGTAGGGTAGGAGGGAACAACCCATGTACATTCATAATGGGTTGATACTATAAATAAATAATTTGATAAGAGGATTCATGATGTCAAGGAGTGGATATCAAAAAGCTAGGATAAAAAATAGAGATAAAATTAGCCATAAATAGGGATAGTGATGAATGATACTAAGTCAACACAGTCAACCTAATATGTTGAGGAGATAGTTTAAAATGATACTAAGTTGACATAGTCAACTTATTTTCTAAGGAGATGGTTATGAATGATACTAAGTTGACATAATTGGCTTAGTATGCTTTAGAGAAAGGTAAATAAGTCTATAAGACACTGTGTCGATAGAGAAAATAGTGTTCTAAAAATAGGAATTTTTTTGCATTATACTTTGAAAACAATAAATAAAAGTAAACACATAATTAATTACATCAATTAGGATGATACAATTGAGGCACACAACATATAACCTTGCACCAACACTATCTAATGTAATTTTTTGCAATACAAAATACAATTGAGTAAAGAGCAAGCAATAAACTTGGAAAGTAAATGCTAACTAAGTGATCATACTGAATGTTGTTAGATTATTAGAGTATGATTTTAAGTGTGATAGTAAGTTAGGTATAATAAAGGAGATAGAAATCAATCTATGGATGGTTTCAGGATGTTAGGCTAAAAGGGATCTATATTGGCAATTTTAATGGCTTGGTATTGGGGCTAACCCCCTCACTTCACACACCACAGTGATAAGATTATCGGGTGCTTTGGTAATATATACCATTAACCATGTGTTTACACTTGGCCAAAAAACCAAATCGGCTTCCCCCTTGGTGATGAAATCCATGTAAGTAGGCCTTGGGTAGATAAATGTTTAAATGCATTTTAAGATTGTGTGATTTAGTAGTGTGTGCAAGAAAATAGAAAATAGTGAAAATAAATGGTATATTTAAAAACCACCTAGTTAGACTATGTGATCTATTTTAAGCATGCAAGCAAAAAAAAGTGAAAGTGTGAGATAATTAATAGCATATAAGTGTTAATTATAACTTTGAAACATAGTACAGTGTTAGTTCAGATGATAGTGTATGCAGAGATTACAAAATAGAGTTGATAATGTCACTACTATATTGTTGAAGTAAGGGTATATTAAATAACTACATCGATAGTCTCAACCTAATCTTCTAGATAGAAGATAGAATATAGAACTAATTAGATAGAGTGGACCTAGGTTTTTGTATAGGGGAAATGTTGAAGACTACAAACTATGAAAAATAAAACTATAATAAATAACAAAAATGACATAGAAAGAGAGAAGGGAACCTTGGAGGGTTGGAATATGCTTAGAATTTTAAAATTTTTTGTTAAAGATGCTTGAAAGTTCTACCAACTAATTTGATAGGGTTGACCTAATTCTATAAAACCTTGATGGTGAATCCTATAAAAATAACTAAATCGATAGGGTTGACCTAGTTTGTTTTTTGGAAGTTATTTGTAAAACTATGTCAACAAGGTCGACCTAGTTTGTTATCTAGAAGTTATCTATAAAACTATGTCAAAAGGGTTGACCTAGGTTGTGTTATAGGTATAATCATTTATAAGGGTATAAATCAGTAAATCAAGATATTTCAAAACTTCAATTTAAATCCTTTAAACCCTTAGTCATACACCATAAGTAATCAAGAGGTAAATAACCCATTCATCGTAATGAACATGAAAGATAAGCAAGATAACACAATATCTATGTGGGAAACCCTTTTGGGGGAGAAAACCCACTCTCAATAATACAAACACATGGACTAATTTTCCTATAATATGATTACAAACATGAGACTTTAGTGAAGCACCCACTTCACAAGAAGCACCAACCCCTAAAGATGATAAGCACCAACTTGCCTAAGATGTTGAACACCAACATAAAATATATGAAATTAACAACTCCATAAATTTGATTTTTACTAAATATAATGGATAAACCCTAAAAAATAACCTCCTTTAATCTTCTTCACTCATTCAAACCTTTGCACATAAGTAAGGCATCAAAAACCACCTTTTGGATCAATCTACACACCTTTACTTATTATTGTGCATCAAACCTATTAATTCAACTTTATAATTATGATCCAAAGTTTATACATGTCATAAAAACTCTAATATACCTCTCAAAACATCTAAAAGGCTCTCATAGCTTTCACAAATATTTTGCTCATCTACTCACTATCTCAACTATAAAAATTTGTCCAATTAGAACTTATACCACATTCTTCCTTTAACTCATCTTGGTTGGCCAATATGATTTACATATTTGAACCACACTTAACATAGATCCATACACATTTTACATATGTAAACCACACTCTTCATGGGTTGGTCATTACCACATTATCCCCAAACCACCATTAGGTCTTGGTGAGACCTAAACCAATTAGGCTTGCATACTCACATGTCACATGTGAGACTATTTGGACCACCTTCATCCTTTACAATTGCTTATAACACATAAAAACTATTTCCAATAAGCCCTTTCTTACTCCCATATGGGTCCATGCCACCTGGAGTACCAACTCTACACTCAAACCTACCAATTAGGTCTCCTTGTTCTATAGGCCTTCATACATAAAAAACATAGTCTCAAACTTCTAAAGAAGATACTCAAATATTTCACATATTCATATAATTATATCACATGGGTGAAACTTTAAGTACATATGAAACACATCCAAATGCCTTATACATTCTAACATAGTCTCTAAACACTCAAATAAACTCTCTCAAAACAACCACTCAAACTAGTCACACATAATAAAAATAAAAAAATTGCCTTATTATAAGTCTCAAAGACTTATATAACATTTACATATTTGTTTTTATTTGTTTTCTTCTTTTTTTCTTAGAACACCTTTAATTCACTCCTACAACATGGTTACTCAATTTCCCATTGTATTCAACAAACATAGTCAACTTCTAAGCAAATGTTCACACTAAATATGGATTGGTCAAACCTCCAAAATTCACACAAATAGTATTAATGTATTATAAAACACTATCCAATAGTTATATCATCTTAAAAAATCAAAATACTATCAATAACAACTCAATTTTCCTTCTTAGGTCACTTGCAGAACATGGCCAAACACACAATTAAATTTGAAGCATAACAACCTTGACTGTACAAACAATCAAACCTTATAACTATATTATATGGATGTGCCTTGAATTCCTTTACAAATTTTATTTTAACTACATAAATAAATTCATCCTATACCGAAAGATATATCTCAAAAATAATAGACTCATTTTCCCTCATTAATTTTAATATTCATATTCCAACAATCACTATGTTAATGCTAAACATCAGATGTTTTGACATCATCTCATGTTCCCTAATAGATTTGAAAAAATGTTTTATGTCAATATCCTTAATATTATCCTATTATTTATATTTCATCACTCACCATTGATCTTAAATCTACTCTACCATGATCATGCAACTTGGTTGCTCTGTGTGCCTTCTTCACACCCTACAGCCAGTCACTAATGAAATTTCACCACTTGGTAACTCTGTATACCTTATGAGCACGTTGAATATTTAAATCTAATGAAATTTTTCCACTTGTTATTCCCATGATAAATCTTTATTATTTTACTCAATATGCACCATTAGATCATAATCTACATGATCATGCACTCACCATTCATCTTTATTTGATAGGTTTCATGCTTGCTATTAGATATGCTACTCAAAATCCATGATTGTGACACATGTCACTAGTGCATGAAATATTAACTATTTGAATTTGAATTTCATCATATTATTCTTATCTATTTCTATTAAATTTTTTTCGTTAGATATGTGATTCGATTAAATGCTCGTTGTATATCTTTGATATCATAAATTTGGCTAAGTTTGGGAACTTGGTAAACTCTGTCTAAGAAGCCAACTTAGCACCTTAATAAATTTTACTAATATCTATGTCTAGACCTAAAATTTTGACCACAGAATCACCTCTCATATTTAAATCCATCCATGTATCAAATTGCTCATGAAACCTTCATGTGTGAAATATGATGTCATCAAACTATTTACTCAGTCTTATCTATCAAGATGACTACTTGAACTTAGATCTTCATATGATTATTTTGATGAATTATTTTCACTTACATAATCACTATAAGAACTCATAACATCCCATGGGGTCTCTATAATATTTACATACCATCAATATAATCCATCAATTGCCTCACTAAGTCAAATACCGAAGGACCATGCATGAACACTGAAGCATACTTTGTCATTATCATTATAGCACAAAACACCTTATCAACAACCTTAGTCATCTTGGAGACATCATTGAAAAACCTCCAACAAACTCCCCATTTTTCATTGATGTTAAACACTAATATACATCTTATGCTTAGACTCTATCTCTCTCTTCAAGTACTTTCTCCCCCTTTGACATAGTGACAAAGTGGGCTCAACTTTTAATCCTACAGACCTGAAAAGACTTCAAAGACCAATAATAGGAAAGGACCACCTCTAAGAGATGATACAAACACCCCCTAACATTTTGCATACCTATTTTTACCTTGATATTCTAAAACATGCTCCATGACTACACTCTTCTTTGATCATACATAGCTTCTATGAATATAAAACTTACATGAACATCATAAAAGTGCATGAACTTACCTTAAACACATTAAGAGGGACTCCCCCTAAGTCACCTAAGCTTAGGCACCCTTTTGAGAATCTTCAAACTATTAAAAATTATGAATTAAAATAATTTACTTCATACTATCTCAAATGCTACTATAAAATCCTTTGATCCTAGGACCTGACCAATCACAAAGCTACATTCTCAAAAACACATGACTTAGTTTGATCAAGTCATCATACAAATATGCTTGAAATCATAAATATAGTATACATATTCATATCTCCACCATGACTGAGATATATCACATATGCTACCCCTCACATCATGCAAATCTCTTTAAGCCTTTCAAACTATCTTAGTTATCCCCACCCAACTCCACACTCGACTTGGATCATGATATCTTCAAAAAGACTTCTCAAAGAACTAGATCTGATAGCAACTCTTCAATACTATCCATACTCAGTCAATATCCTTATGAAACTAGTAATAGATATCATATCTTTATTATATCAACTTAAATAAATGAAGAAATCAATAATAACTCTCATAAGGTTCTCAAAATAATTTCCCTTTGTCCTCTACAAGCCATCATGGTTTAGAACCTTTTCAAAGTACTCTCATGGAACTCTCTCATATTCAAAACACTTTGAATGCCATGACAGACACAACTTATCATATAAATAAATCTAAGACCTTATTCATGATATCAAATATATGACAACACATTCTCCTTATCCTCTATATCAACCTTGTCTTCAGTGTTTCAACATTTGATCAATCAATTTAAGTAATAGAAATTGACAAGTTCTTATCTTCAAGACTAAAAAACTTGAACACACCTTGAGCACAATAAAATAGGATCAACATACCTTTTTATGCAAATAAAACATTTTAAAAACTCACCATCCTTGATTAGACACCTGGATACCTCCAATCCCTGCTTGCAGACCATGTACACACAACTTCATTCTTCACTATTTGACTAACTAGATCATCCTTCAGATCACTAAAAAATTTCATGTCCTTTCATACTAAGCTAAGACATCTTCTCATGACCTTTCTTGTCCTACAATAATAATGAAAAACATAACTAACACCCACCATACTTTCTCTTACTGACAAGTGTCTCCTTGAAGCCTAGATAGAGACACCCCTAACCCATAATGTTCTAGAGCAATGCAAAACTAGGAGTTTCCCAACATCCTCATATTCTCTCTCCTTCTTAGAAAACTTGAACTAATGATTATTATTCTTCTTTTATTTAACTAAATCAACTTGTTTATCTTCTTTATCACTTTCTTTTTCTTCTAGGATGATATTGACAATACATGCAAAAAATAAAGATTCTTGGCATACTTTTTCAATTAAAGTACTAGTATCACATTTCAAAGCATCAACACTTGAAATTTTCAATTCATGTTCTTTATAGTAAACTTGATCAACAAAATTAGGATGCTCACATGTATCCTCTTCATTCCCAAAATGAGCAGACAATGAGATCTTTTGATTCTCTTCAACCTTTGTAGCATTTTTTACCATAGAAAACAATCCAATTTGACCTATAGATTGATCATGGTACTTACTTTCCAATTTAAGTTTCCATAAACATGCATGACCTCTTATTTTCACACTAGGATCTTCATATACCTTATTTTTATTTGAGAACTCCTTCAACCTATTCTTGATATACCTAGAAATGTGACCAACTTTATGACATCTATAACAAACCTTTATTATTGAAGTTAACTCATCTTGCCTTACCTGATTTGGAAAAAATATTGCAATGTGTCCTATGTCATAACAATTGAATGACTCAACTTTTCTCATTTTATTTTATTGAATATTCCATTCATTCTCAGTAGGTATTCTACACTCTCCATCCCTATGACCAAATTGATTACAAGTATAGCAATAACCATTGAAATTTGCATACCTCATGGCATTTGGTTGTATAATATGATTTGTCCTCATTTTTTCAACACCTTCAATATTTAATTGATGATTTATCTTCAAGTTCTGATTGTCTTTGTTCATATTGGTCTTTATCTTGTATTGAGTTACATTTTTTTGTTCTTCTTTGTAACCAAGTCCAGTTCTATCAGTATCATGCTTTTGACTATTTAGGATGTTGTCTAGATCACTTGAGCTCTTTTCAAAAATCACATATGACTTCATATTACTAGATTTATTTTCTAACTCATATTTTAATGACTCATTTTAAATCACATACCTTGAACACTCATCTTCTTTAGCTTTCAGGATTGTAGATAGGATTTCCAATTGACAAATGAAATGCTTGACTATATCTTCATGCTCCTTGGTGTCTTCATTTATTATTGCCTTGAACACACTAAATTGATCTTCATAATCCTTTATTTGAGACTTTAAATTCTTTGTTTTATTCTTCTCAATATTAAGATATTTAAGGGTATTCATCAACTTAGTCTCATTGATTACCTTGTCTTCTTTATCATATGTATCACCTAAACCACCTCCAAACCATGTAGATTCTTCTTGATATGAGTAACTACCTTCTTCAACCATGAAGAGAGCTTCATATTCAAGAGGACCATCATCTTTATGATCATTCTTAGAATCACTACCATCATTCTCATCAAATGAGATGCAATACCCCTTGGTGTAGAGACTCCTCTTGTCCTTGTAAAACTTTTTTTAGCCATTATACCTTTTGAAATTATTCTTGATTTTATCAGATTTGAATTTATTCTTATTATTATCATGATAATTTTTTACATTCTTCATTATCATTTCCCTTATGATTATGAGGACACTTCTTGGAAAAGTGACCTAACTCTCCACAATTGAAACATTTGAAGGGAATTTTACCCTTAAACTTTCCTAAACCTATTTTCAGCATTATTGTTAATAGATTTATTATTTCATCATCATCAATATCAAAAATATAATCATCCTTGACCTTCTTACCTTGAAACTTCTTCTTTAGATTCTTTTTTGCATTGCAATTTGCTTCTTTATTTGGTGGTTTGTCCTCATTAACTCTCATCTCATAGTCAAAAAGAATGGCATGCAATTCATCCATCTTCATTTTGGTGAGATCATGACTTTCTTCTATAGTAGAAACTTTTGAATCAAATTTAAAAGTAAGAGACATTAATACCTTTTGAACTAAAGTTCCTTATTCAATAACTACTTCATCAACTCTTATTCCTTCATTTTGAGACTTTTAAATTGCCTTCGATAGGTTTGTATTGACCAGCTTGACTTTTGAATCTTCTTCATAGATGATCTAAAATTTATCCCAATTATCCTTGGTATATTTACAATGGATTACCTTGGTGAACTCAGACTCAAAAATATGACAAATGATAGCATTCATAGCTTTGGAATTGTTCTCACTCAGCGTCTTTCTTGCATCACTAGTTGGAGGAGTAGATGGCATGGAATAACCATCCAAAATAGATTTACAAGTATAAAACCCCAAGGAAATGATTTAGGTATTCATTCTTTAACTCTAGAAAGCATAATTGGATCCATTGAACAACAAATATTTCTTAATAGATAAACCTTAAGAACTTGTCATTATACATAAGATTACCTTCAAGTGGTTAAACTTGTATAGAAGGTCCTACTCTGATACCAATTATTTGAGGTAATTTCACTAAGAGGGGTGGGGGTGAATAAATTAATCAATTTATTTCAAATATTCAATATAAATCCTTCAAACACTTAGTCATACACCATAAGCAATCAAGAAGCAAATAACCCACTTATAGTAATGAACATGAAAGATAAGCAAGATAACACTTAATCTATGTGGGAAACCCCCTTAAAGGATAAAACCCATTATAAATTCTAAAAACACATGGACTAATTGTTTTATAATATTATTATAAACATGATACTTTAGTGAAGGACCCATTTCACAAGAAACACCAACCCTTAAAGATGACAAGCATCAACTTGCCTAAGATGTTTAATACCGACACAACATCTATGAAATAAACATATCCAAAACTTTGATTGCTTCTCAATTTTATGGAGAACCCTAAAAAATAGCCTCCTTCATTCTTCTTCACTCATTCAAACCTTCACACACAAGTAAGGCATCAAAAACCACCTTTTGGATCATTCTACACACCTTTGCTTATCCTCATGCATCAAACTTGTAAATTTAAAATTAGAATTATGATCACAAGGTCATACATGAAATATTAATTCTAATATTCCTCTCAATACATCTAAAATTATCTCACATATTTCATAAATCTTTTACTCATGTACTCACTATCTCAACTAGAATAATTAGACCAATTAAACCTTATACTTATACCACATTCTTCCTTTAACTCATCTTGGTCAGCCAAGATGATTTATATATTTAAACTAAACTTAACATATATCCATACACATGTTACATTTTTGAATCAAAATCTTCATAGGTTGGTCATTACCTCATTAGCCCCAAACCACCATTAGGTCTTAGTGAGACCTAAAACAATTAGTCCTTCATACTCACCTGCTACAAGTGAGACTACTTGGACCACCCTCATCCTTTACCAATGCTTCAAACACATCAAAATTATTTACAATATACCCTTTCTTACTCCCATATAGGTACATTTCACCTAGAACACCAACTATGCACTTGAACCTACCAATTAGGTCTCCTTACTCTTTAGGCCTTCATACATAGAAACACAGTTTCAAACTTCTAAATAAACTACTCAAATATTTCACATAGACATATGATTAGATGGCATGAGTGAAACATTTAAGACATATTCAAAACCTCAAAATTCCCTAGACATTCCAACATAGGATCTAAGCACTCAAATCAACTCTCTCAAAATTACCACTTAGATTGAACACACACAGTCAAAATATAGTTAAGCTATTTTGACTCTCCATATCTGATCAAGGGCATATAATGATATAAATTACCTTATTATAAGTATTAGATACTTATATAACATTTACATACTAATTTTCATCCTCAATTCTACTTAAAATAGCTTCAACTCACTCTTGTAACATGGTTACTCAATCCGTCAGTGCATTCAACAAACACAGTCAACTTCTAAGCAATTGTTCACACTAAATATGGATTGGTCAAACCTATAAAATCCATGAAAATAGTATTAATGGAGTATAAAAAAATATATAGTAGTTATATCATCTTTAAACATCAAAATACTATCAATAATAACTCAATTGTCCTTCTCAGGTCACTTGTAGAACATGGTCAAACACATAGTCAACTTTAGAGCTTAACAACGTTGATTGTACAAACAATCAAACCTTATAACTAAATTATCTAGATGTGCCTTGAATTAATTTACAAAATTATTTTTTCTTCATTAATAAATTCCTCTTGGATCATAATATATAGCTCAAAAATAACATATTATTTGTCCCTCATTAATTTGAATATCCAAATTCCAATGATCATTGTGTTAATGCTAAACATCAAATACTTTGAAATCATCTCATGATCCCTAAAAATTTTGAACAAGCATGATACATAGATCTTCTATATAGTATCCTATTATTTAACTTTCATCTCTCACTATTGATCTTAGATATGTGCTATCAAGATCATGCCACTTGGTAACTCTGTGTGCCTTCTACGCACCCTACGGCCAGTCACCAATGAACTTTTACCACTTGGAAGCTCCACATGCCTTATATTCACATTGAATATTTGAATCTAATTAATTTATACCAATTATCATCCCCACATTTAATCTTGACTATTTTACTCAATATGATTTTTTGGATCATAATCTACATGATCACATGTTCATCATTGATCTCTATCTGACAGGTTTTATGCTTACTGTTAGATTTGCTGCTCAAACTCCATGATTGTGACACATGTCACTAGCATGTGTAATATTAACTATTTTAATTTAAACTATACCATTGGATCATTATCCATTCAGATTAAATTCTTTCCTTTAGATCTGTGATCTAATTAAATGTTCACCATAGATATTTGATATCACAAATTTGGCTATGGGAACTTGGTAAACTCTATCTAAGAAGCCAAATTTCCACCTTAATAACTTTTGATACTTTCCATGTCTAGACCTTAAATTTTAACCACATGATTTAATCTCAATATAAATCCATCCATGTATCAAAATGCTCTTGAAACCTTCATACTTTTGAAATATGACATCATCAAACTACTTACTTAGTCTTATCTGTCAAGATGAATACTTGAAATTAGATCTTCATATGACTATTCTAATGAATTTCATTCAATTTAATAATCAATATAAATGCTCAACATCCCATAGGGTATTTTAAATATTTCTATACCATCAATATCATCCATCAATTTCCTCACTAAGTCAAATACTAAAGGACCATACATGAACATTGAAGCATACTTTGTCATTGTCATTCTAGCACACATGACACCTCATCAACATCGTTGGTCACCTTGGAGACATAATTGACAAACCTCCAATAGTTTTTTATCTATAAACTAAATGATAATATTATGTCAACCTATTTGATCTAGTAACATATATCTAATGATGACCTACACAAATAAAACATAGTAATACTTATGCTACTGTGTGTTAAACCTGTGCATATAAGTTTCAAATATACTATCACTATCGACCTAGTATCATAAATATAGAAAAATAATAAATAAAATGATAAAATAATTAAAAATTTAAAAAAAATCCAAGATTTAGATTCATGTTAGGTTCACTAGAATGTATGCAATCAAAAATACACCATGTCTATAAATCAACCCTGATATAGAGAAGATAGATCATACTTACAATTTCGATTGGGGACACATTACATAATCAAGAACATAACCAATATGGAGATCCACTAAATCTAATTATAGGATATCTTATGACAATAAATAATATTAGTGAGGGTTCCAAAGCCTCCAGTCAAGCACAATCATGCAATAACCCTAGCTAAGTCCTATGTTTTATATTCACTAAAATAATAAGTAAAATAAAGTATAATCTAGTGCACACCAAATATTGTGGCAAAAATTGGGGGTAAGAAAAAATAAAATTAAATATGCATATAATACATATACTCATATCAATGTATATGTAATCTTAATGCATCGAAGAGAAGTACAAATGCATATCTATCTACTCTTACAAAGGAAGAATAAAGTTAGGAACACTTACCTTTAAAGATGAACCCACTAAGCCTCAATCTCTACCTTGGAGAAGGTGATTTTTAGGAGGTTATTTTGGTATGTAAGGATGACAAGGATAAATCATCTCTAGGATAAACAACCTATCAATGATTCTAAAATACTTTTCCACAAGACAAGATTTGTATCTCCAAAAAAAGTATGAAACCTTAAGCTTGCTCCTCAAGTAGAATGGTGGATAAGTAGATGTGAAATATATCTTACTTATTATTCTATTATCTAAATAATGGTTAAATGATCTTTATATATAGGTAGATTTAACCTTAAGCCCTTCCAAAAAATTTAGTCGACAAGGTCAACCCAGTCGACCTAGTAGTGAATTTGACAATGAAATATGTTGAATAATGAACTAAGTCATCAATGTAATCTGATGTCAAAAATAATACAAGGTTGACATAACTAACATAGTTATAAAAACTATCAAGAAGTGGTTTAAGTTAGTTAAAGGTATAATGATGGTGGAAAATGACTAGAGGAGCGTGCAAGAGAGAAGACAAGTGTGTAGATAATAAGTGGTAAAAGGGACAACAATCCTATGAAGTACCAATAGTCTACCCACCCCTGGTTTGATGCACCCCTTGAGGTGTGCACTTAGAGATATTGAGACTTTATGGGTTCCTAAAAGATAAATAGTGTTAGTAAGTGATAAAAGTTTGAAAATATTATGTATACAAAATGTGTCTTCCACTTGAGAGTTTATCAACCTCACTCCTTGGGTCTTCCATCCTTAATTTGCTTCTACTTGTAATAAATTCTCATCTTTTTCTATAAAGTAAGGATTAGGTCCTATTTGAGCTACCAAATCTTGTCCATATCCTTCATTTACATCCATATACTTTCCTTGTTATCGTTCTTCTCCTTGAACCAAGTTACTATGGACTGGAATCATAGCTCTTGTGTTGGAAGTAGATGTTGGGTTATATGCATTGGGTGGCCTATTAAATTTTGGTTGGCCTTGACCTCTCCCTTGAAAATATTTTTTATGTGGTAACCTATTTTATTTTGAAGAATAGGGATAGGGGTTTTGGTTAACTCCATATTGTAGATTTAGTTGCTTAATATGAGCTTCTAAGGCCTTGCATTTTGAATCCAAAGCAATCGCATCTTCTGATATCTTTGTGGCAGATTTGGACTTGGTATTTACATTTGGGATTGGAGAAAAACTTGGATTAGTATCATATATATTGGGTATAAGATCAATGGAGACTTTTGGAGGGAGTTTACCAACTTATAATAGGCCATTCTTAGCTCTAATAGCTAGGTCATAGGCTTTAGGTAAAGTGTAACCACCCATGAATTGTAACATGATGTCTATGTCAATTATAATAGCCCTTAGGTATGTAGGGAAAATAATTCTTACATCTGGTCTCATTGGATGAGGAATCCTATACCAATTTCATTAAAATATCTCATTGAAGTTGATGTAGGAGTATCAAACTAAAATAACCATCATTTTTGAGTTATAGTCAAAAGAGGTCAAACTTGGTCAAGTTTGGGGTGATAGTGTGTGTTAAGAGACTTTTCAAGGTCCATTCATGTTTTCAAGGTCATCTGGGGACCTTTAGAGTCTTAAGAGTGAGTAATGGGAGTGTTTATAGTTTTCCCTCCAAAACCAATAATTTGAATTTTCAAAATGTTGTTAGTAAAAAAAATGAAATAAGATTGATTAAAGGTGGTAAAGAGGGAATATTAATGTTAAGGGGTCAAGGAGACTTTTAATAAGTGTTTTAAGTCATATGTGTTGTGGTAATAAGAGAAAAATCGTGTTTTGGTTTGGTCACCCTCACCCATAAGTTAGGTTGACAAGAAGGGAGGAAGTTTTTGTAACTAACTTGATTTTAACGTAGAAGTTGGTGAAAATAGAGGATGATACATGAGTTTTGTGAGGAGAGGAGAATGTGAGAGAGGATATAATAGGGTAGATATCTCTAAAAAAAAGAGAGGAAAATCTGAAGATGATTTTGTGTACAATCTCCTTGTAGAAGATGATATGTCCAAGTTTTAGACTACATTGTAATGATGATGAATTCAATGAATAAAGGAATACATTTTTTTAATGTATATCTTCTCCTTAAACAAGCATGTTATTTTTTTTGGGTAATAAATAATAAAATATAATAACCTTGAGATTGTATACAATTCCTATATCTATGTGTGTATCTGTAGGTTGTTGATAGGTCGACGGTTACAACCAAGTGAATGAAGAGTGGAGTATTTTATACATGATTAGTGAGTTTGTGGCTAGGATATCAACTATGGAACAATTTTATATTTAAAATTAATCTTCATATTCTTGATAAATGATACAAAATGTAGAACATAAAAAATTTACCAATTTAGTCTCAAGACCTTATTTTCTTGGTCAAGGTTCTCTCAAAGCAAGGTAAAATGACATATATGTAATGGTTCTTGGTAAATAATATGTTTTATGTTTCTAAGGTGGTTTTCATGTGAAATATGTAGGAATAGGTACTAATACAAAGGAATAAAGTTCAAAAAGTAAACAAATGACAACATATAGTTTCCTTAAAAGATAAACCATGTTTATGTAGTCAAAACCTTGTGTGTAGGGTATTGAGGAAAGGAGTCAAGGATTGAAAGGAATAATAAATATTGTTTATATGAGGATTGATATGGGATAATTAGAATCAAATAAGGATAATTTTCCTTATTGAGTATCTTGGAG
The DNA here is from genome assembly GCA_037957365.1 of Torreya grandis. NCBI lineage: Eukaryota > Viridiplantae > Streptophyta > Pinopsida > Cupressales > Taxaceae > Torreya > Torreya grandis. The sequence continues at coordinate 2,106,762 of JARHVA010001224.1, read as the reverse complement.
GAAATTCTAGTCACTAAATTTAACACAGTCACACTCAACCATGCCCTATTTACACAGTTAGCTAACCAAACAAAGTTTATTTGACTATTGGAAGTGGATTGAAATTATAATAGATAATTTATATAATTTAACCCAAATTAAGTTTTATATAACATATATAATGTGTGGAAAGGTATAATGATTGTCTAAAACCTTACATAATCAACCAAACTGAACACAATCCACTATATGTTGTGATTTATAAGTATTTAAAGAATGAGAAAAGTTATAAAACCTATTGGAATAATTAAATGAGGATAAAATAGTCATAATTAAGGTAATTTTTTGTATTTTACCCTTTTAAATCATAATTTGTAGAATTAAATGTGCCCTTAGCCTGTGTAGGCCTAGTGGAACCCTATAATTAGGGTTTTATCAATTTTGAGAGTTTTAACCCTAATAATGTGCTATTTTTTTCTTAATAATAATATATTTTAGGTTAAAATAGTTATTAAAATGGTTTTGGAATGAGATTATATGGATAGGCATGGTTTTGAGGATTGTAGGGTTGGAATAGGCCAAATTAGGTCTAGTTTGGAGGGATTTAACAAAGGAAGTGATAGATAAAAGATGAATCAAGTATATAAAATTTATAAAAACCTAAATGGGAATATATTAAATCTATAAAATTTAAAAATTCTTGAAAATAATCTCTAAATTTTGGAAACTCAAGTTAAAACCTCCAAAAAGGGCTACAAGCCTTATAAGACCACATAGAGCTTGGCTAGTGGAAAAAGGTGTTGAAGTGTGTTTAATCTAGTTTAAGGGGTATTTTAAAGTATTATTTAATTATTTAATAACCTCTAAGCAATAATAATTATCATTTGAAACTTATTTCTAAGCTTGGTCTTTAAGACCAATGAGATGGTGGCCTAATACAATCACAAAAGCAAGAATGCAAGAGGAATGAATAGAATAGGATAGATAATGAATATGAATTTAATTAATGAGGATTAATTCCATGAACATATGTTTTGAATATTAAAATAAATATGTACTTATGTCAAAAATATTCTTAATCCCAAGGACAGTGAAAGATTGAGCTAGACATGGAATTTTAAATGGCATGTTAGGGTGTGGAGCTAAAAGCTTCACCTTGTTGCAAATAGAAGGAGGAGGTTTCTGAGCATGACAGTCATCGGCATCGGTAGGCCACAACTGACGTCAATTATGGGAAGCACAGAAGGAAACTGGCATCGATAGGATATCAGCTGGTGTCGGCCACCTCCAGGAAGGTAGGGACCGACGTCAGTCGCCTGTGGCGGTCAAAACTGCTGTTGACGAATAGTCAGTTAAGTGAACATGTAGTTTGCATGATGAAGACCAGTTCGAGTCTTTGAGTTGCTTGTCTAATTATTGTATGCATGAGATCTATATAATAGACTCATGGGCTGTATTTTTAAGTGAAGAACTATGAAGAACAATGTAGAACTTGGAGAGTTCTTCCCATGGTGGAATCAAGTAAGATTCCCCATGTATGTAAGATCAAGTTTGATATGTAGGGTGTTGCAAGATCATGGTGGAGATCTACATGTGATAAGTAAGATCAGGTTGGTATGTAGGGGTGTGTATGTGTGAGGGTCAAAAAGAGGATCGGTGGGGGAGCAAGATCAAGGTGACAGCAATACATTAGGAATAGAATCATGGTGAGATCTACTTGGAGTATCGGTTCGTACTCGATTGTACAGATGTACAATGAGGTGAACAAAAGCTTGTGTTAGCTATGTGTTGTGACCTATGAGAGAAGGTTACTTAGGTGGGAAGATTCCTTAGAGCCCTTGAGGAGGAAGCCTCACAGAGGTGGAAGAAGAGTGTGATCTCTTTATTGTAATTTCCTTTGTAATGAGTTGAATACAATTGTGTGTTGCCTCTCATATTCTATGTGTTTTCTCATTGATAGTTATTTGTTCTTCTAGTTATTTTTGCAATCTTAAGTTGCTTATACAAAGGTAATCATGTGTGCTCTAAATCTGACAAGTTGTGTCAGAGCTTTGGGGAACTTAGGTCCTATCAAATGGTATCAGAGCGAGGTTGGATGTTCTCAGAGCGAGTTTGACTAACAGATGGCCCAGATCTGGTTAGTGGTTTGTTGATTATAGGTTACTCATAGGGGTTTCTGATTGAGTGGGAGTATAGCAACGGTAGAAGAAGGCAAGCTGAGGATGAAGAAATTTAGGCACAGGATTAACACCATAAGGAGTGTGGTGGGTAGTCTTCAAGTGGGATCTTGAAGAGGAATACAAGCCAAGATGCAGATTAGATAGAGTACTGGTATGGATACAGGTGTAGCTGTTTATCTCCAAGTGGGAGATAAACAGCTGTCAGGATCTTACTCCCCAATAAGAGCACATATGATTACCTCTTGTATTAGCAACTAAACATGGAATTTAACCAGAATGATAAGTAACTATAAATATGAAACGACATAGGAATATGAGAGACAATACACAATTGTATTAATAATCACTCAGAAGAAAATACAATAAAGAAGATGCCACTTCTTCTTCCACCTCAAAGGCTTGCCACACCTCAAGAACTTCTTCCCTCTCTCTCTCAGTCCCAACACACAACTCAAATATAGAATTATTGTTCACCTCCACCAGTCAGTAACATGCTATCAGTACACCAAGTACACAATCATACTCCAAGTAGATCTCCTACTCTCTGCTGCTACCTACAAATCACTAGACCTTACTCACCATTGTAGATCTCCAACAGAAGCCATGCACACCTACTGACCAAGATCATACATACATGAAGAACCCTTCTGATTCTCCAAACCAGCACCCACACTTGGTACTGTGGCACTAGGAGGAACACACCATTGCTCTTCTCTCTCTGAAGGAGCTTATTTTGCTCTCTTACTCTCTAGGACTAGCTTACAATACAACCCATGAGTCTATTATATATACAATAATTAGACTATCTTAATTACAATAATTAGATGTGCAACTCAAGACTATAACTAGCCTTTAACATGCAAACTAAAAGTCCAAAAATAGACTCTCTAGAATCAACATGAAAACTGCATGTTCACGCATAGGCTGCCGATGTCGGCTCCTCCCTGACCGATGTCAGCCGACTGGTAACTGACGTCAGTTGCTTCTTCACTGCTATCTGACCAACATCAGTTGATCAGACTGACGTCAGTTTCCCTACAACTCTCTGCAACCTCCACAAGCTCCGTAACTCTTCCTGTTTGCATCCTGGTGAAGCTTTTAGCTCCACAACCTAACATGGCAAACCATTAAGTGCATATGACTAGTTAGATATAGAACCAAACAATGATGATTAAAGAGAATTTTAACCATTAATATACATCATTTTGTATTATTTCAAGGTAATATTTATTAAATTTTTTGTTTTGAATTCTTTACAAGTTGTTGATTTGAGATGAAGGCATAATGCTAGGAAGTATGCATAAGATGACACCTTGCAGGGTATTGAGAGAGAAGAAGGTTATAGGTCTGATTTTTTGAGGTCAAGATAGATGAATATAATATGAGAAGAGATAGATATAAAATCCCCAAATTCCTATGATAAGGACAAGAAGCTAGTCAATAAAAGACTACAGAAGATAGAGAGAAAAGAGAGTATTGAAGCTCCAATAGAGAATAAGGAAGAATACTCTAAAGGAGAGTAAAGGAGGATAATAATAGGTCCTAGATAAAGGACTAAAAGAAGATTAAATTCCAAATATATTTCTTAGATGAAAGTTTGATAAAATTTCTAAGAGAAATGTCTAGATAGGCCTAGAAAATAAAGAAGAATTGAGAAGATGGATATAGAGAAAGAAGTGGAAGACATAAGAAGAAAATTGGGGAAAGGTATAGAGAGGATATATCTCATGATGAAGCTCGTAATATAATAATAAATCCAATGGACTAGCTAGAATTTGAAAATAAAGGTAAAGTGTCCACTAGAGTCACTTGTGAGAAGAAGGCATACAAAGAGTGTCATGAAGAGTAAGAAGAAGAAAGAGAGAGCAGCCCAAAGAGGTATGAGAAGAGAGATATTTCCAAGTGAGAAAAAATATATAGAGTTTGATAAGAAGATTCTCATTGAGGAGAAAAATAAGAATATATCAATTCTAAGAAGAACATATGAAGGTGAAGACAAGAAAATATGGAAAATGTCTATGCCAAAGACATTCAAATAGACTATGTGGTCTCTCATTTTATAAACTAACATTGATTTCAAGTTTTTTTATGCAGGTATGAAGATAAGTGTGGTGAATTCCAAACATAAGGCCTAAAATCTGGTTAAAGATGGGTCAAATACATTACCCATCAAGTGGCAAGAGGGTGACAAAAAAATAGAGTCTCTTAAAGAAGACAAAGTGTTGAAGAATGAGAGCATTCCACATGTAGAAGATGAAGAGAAAGAGGAGTTCTATGATACATTTCCATGTATAGAAGATGAAACCACAAAAAAAATTCACCAAGAAGACATAGAGGTCACCCATGGAGACATGAAGGAAGACATAATCTTGCAGCAGTCACCTTTGGAGGTAAATGAATCTTTGAACATGGATTTTGATTGCATATATGAAGAAGAAAAAGCTAATGTGTAGATTAAGAGAAAGAATGAAAAATTTCATCCCTAAAAAAGAGAAAAAGGCATGTTTATGTATGGCCTAAATATATTAAACAATCAGGTGATGAGAAGAAAGAGTTGAACCTCAAAAAATAGGTCAAACAAGGCAACAACATAGGTGGAAAACAAGCACAAATATGAAAGCAAAGCACAAAAGGTAAGGAACATCAAGTTGTCATGGTATATAATAAAGGTATGAAGCATGCAAGAGGTGAAATGAGAATCAAGTGGCTTCCAAATAAGTTAAAAATAATAAAATGGGTAGCAAAGAGAAAGAATAGAGCACAAGAATACTATAATATAAGTATCCTCAAAGCAAGCATGAAGGTAGAGGAAGATAACAAGCCAATAATAGAGATGGTGCATGCAAATAAAGAAAATGAGATGAAGATACAACTATGTAATAAATAATATGTGTCCATGTATTTTCAATTTTTTTTTTCAAATGTTGTATATGATGATGTGTGTGAATTTGATTCTGATGATGAAGACATATTGTATATGGAAACCATTGCCTTTATGAGTGAGTGTGTAGCAAAGCAAGGTGAAGATGAAGAACCTCAAGGAGTGATTGAGAAGTATGGTATGCATCATGAGGAGGCTGATATGACTCTCATAAATGAGGGAGTCCAAGGATAAGACAAAGAGCTAGCTACCCAAGACAATGAAGAACAATGTAGACCAAGGTTTGATGAGGAAAATGAAGAAATTGATGCATTAAAGTTACAAGAAGTGTTGGAGATGTTAGAGGAGAAATTCAGTCCATCATAGGGGCTGATAATAGGTGAGGTATAGTAGGAAAAAATCAAGGATTAACTCCAAAAAAGTTCAAAAGAGGATAAGCAAAGGAAAGCACAAAGAGTTGTGCACATAAAGATGCAAACAAGTAAGCAAATGGAGAATGAGAAAGTATACGAGGTGAGTTATTTAGTTGGGAAAACTAGATTTGAGTTTTAATTTGAAAAAATTGAATTTTAAAATCCCAAGATAGGTCAAAACATGTTGTTCTATGATGAGGATGAGTGGAACAAGAAATTGTTCTTGCATAGTGAGTAAAATGATAGGAAAAGACATCAAGATGTGAAGAAGTTTGAAGAAAAGGCACAAAAGGAGTGTATAGACAAGCAAAGGATAGAGGTTGATATGCATGAATGAAATTAGAGCCTAAGGAAGGAGTTGATAACATGATTAAGGAGCAAAAATCACCAAACAATCAAGTCACAAGTGAAAACAATGAGGAAGCAAGTCATGAAAAAATCATGAGGAAAGAGAATAAGGTCTATGTGGTTATAACTAAGTATGATAAGGTTCAACATGACTTAGAACATTTGGATTATGCATCAAACAAGAGTATACAATAGTTATAAAAATTTATAGAGTTGGAAGATGCATGGACAAGAAGGCTAGATAAAGCCAAGAATATGACAAGCAAGAGTCTGGCAAACAAGAAGGAAATAGGAATGAAGAATATCAATCATGTGAACATGAAGGACCCTCAAAGAAAAAATTTTAAGGAAAGAAATAAAAAAAGTGGCTCAATTTTTCTCCCTCCTTAGGAGTATGATGCAGGAACATCCAACTAAAATAACCATCATTTTTGAGTCATAGTCAAAAGAGTTCAAACTTGGTAAAGTTTAGGGTGTTAGTGTGTGTCAAGATACTTTTCAAGTTCCATTCATTTTTTCAAGGTCATTTTAATACCTTTAGAGTCTTAGGAGTGAGTTTTGGGATTGTTTGGAGTTTTCCCTCCAAAACCAACAATTTGAATTTTCAAAATGTTGTCACTAAAACAAGAATGAACCAAGCTTTGTTAAAGGTGGTCAAGAGATAATATGAATGTTAAGGGGTCAAGGAGCCTTGTAATAAGTGTTTTAATTCATGTGTTGTGGTCATAAGAGAAAATTCATGTTTTGGTTTGGTCACCCTCACCCATATATTGGGTTGATAAGAAGGGAGGAAGGTTTTGTAACTAACTTAATAACCAACATATAAGTTGGTGAAATTAGAGGATGATACATGATTTTTGGGAGGAGAGGATAATGTGAGAGAGGAGAGAATAGGGGAGATAGAGATATCCAAAAACAAAAGAGGAAAATCTAAAGATAAGTACGTTCTTAATCTCCTCGTAGAAGATGATATGTCCAAGTTTTGGATTACATTATAATGATGATGAATTCAATGAATAAAGGAATACATTTGTGTAATGTCTCTCTTCTCCTTGAATAAGCATGTGATTGTTTTTGAGTAATAAAGAAGCAAATATAATAACTTTGAGATTGTATATAGTTCTAGTATCTATATGTATATTTGTAGGTTATTGATAGGCTGATGGTTACAACCAAGTGAAAGAAGAGTGGAGTAGTTTATACATGATTAGTGAGTTGGTGGATAGGATATCAACTGTGGAAAAAAATTATAATTCACATGCATCTTAAAATGCTTGAAAAATGATACAAAAGGCAAAACATAAAAAATATACCAATTTAATCCCTAGACCCTATTTTCTTGGTCAAGTTTCTCTCAAATCAAGGTAAGTTTACATCTATGTAATGGTTCTTGGTAAATAATATGAATGGAGTTTAATACAAAGGACTGAAGCTCAAAAATTTGACAAATGATAACATATAGTTTCCTTAAAAGATAAACACTATGTATGCAGTCTAAACCCTATGTGTAAAGTATTGAGGAATGGAGTCAAGGGTTGAAAGGAAAAATGAAGATTGTTTGGTTGAGTATTGATAGGGGAAAAGTATAATAAAATAATGAAAATGTTCCTTATATTTTTATGATTATCTTAGAGGAAAGTTTAGTCATTAAACTTAACATAGTCACACTCAGCCATGCCTTGTTTACACAGTTATCTAACCAAACACATTTTATCTAACCATTAGAAGTGGATTGACATTATAATAGATAAGTTATAACATGGAGTAATATAATTAAACACCAAGGAAGGTTTATATAATAGGTATAACGTGTGGAAATGTATAATGACTATCTAAAATCTTATATATTAAACCAAAGTGAACACTATCCATTGTATGTTATGATTTATATGTCTTTAGAGAATAAGACAAGTTCTAAAACCTATTGGAAGCATTGAATGAGGATACAATATTACTAAGGAAGGTATTTTTGTCTCTTTAAACCTTGTTGGAAATATTGTCATTGATGTCAAAGGTCTAGCATTGGTGATAAAGGCCCCATAACATTTATTGTCTAAAAGTTTTTTTTAATGTTCATATTTGGGTAAAATGTGTTGATATTTATCTAATATTGAAAAATATATTTTTGGTTGCATAAAAGTCAAAAGAGAGCCCATGGATAATTCAAAGAGTCATAGGATAAAGACAAAAGAGGAATGGGGCACATTTTCCCATGAAGAGTCATCTTGAGGAATTCCAAGAGTCACCAAGTGAAGACAAAAGAGGGTATGGCACATTTTTCCATGAAGAGTCACCTTAAGGAATTTTAAGGTCACCAAGATAAAGACAAAAGAGGAAATGATGCATTTTCTTATGAAGGGTCACCATATAACTTTTCAAATACAAGGATTCAAAGGGTTATACAAGTTTGGTGCCATTTCCATAAGGAGTGAAGGGTCGCAAAGGATGAATGCCAAAGGTCATTTGAAAAGCTATAAATAAAGGCTTGAGAAGCCATTTGTTATATGCAAGAGAGTTCATGGTTTGTAATTTTTTTATATAAGAAAAGAGGAGATAATAGAAAGATATATTGTAGAGTTATATCATTTGTTGAGAAAACAACATTGAGAGATAGTTGTGTTTTATACACAAGATGGGTTGGTGCTCTTGTGGGTTGGTGCTCACAAATAATTATTGTGTTGGTACTCAGCAAAGGGGTTGGTGCTCCTGAAATTTGGTGCTCTTTCATATACTTGAGATTGTTCTCCATGGTTTTTCTCACTTTGGGTTTTCACGTAAAATCTAGTGTCTCTCTCTCTCTTGTGTGGTGCATATTATTTCAGTTTTATTGCATATATTTAATACATGGTTAAGTGGAGTTTGATTAAGTAAAATATTTATAAGATATATGATATACTTATTCACCCCCCGCCTCACAGTATACCATCTTCTTAATAATTGGTATTAAAGCAGGTTCCTTTGGAAAGAGTTTTATAGATTGAAGGTATATCGGGGAAAGCATGATGGTTGGATCAAATGAAGGTTTTTATAAAAATAAGACACCTTTGTTTGATGGGATAAATTATTCTTTTTAATATTTATATGGTAATTTAAATCAATAAAGATAAAACCTCACATACATCTAAGAATTTTCATGGTGTAAGCATACCCTCAATATAAGGATTCCCTCAATGTAGGCATGATGAAGTCATTGAGTATATGTAAGTCATTAACCTTATATCCAACATACATCCAACTCAATGATACCATTAGTAACACATGTGTAATCATTGTATTTTTAATACATATAACAATAGATATATAATCATGATATGCAATACTACATATTAGTGTAACCATGTAAGAAATAAAGATAAAGGTTTAAAAAAATCATTTTATTAGAAGACATAATACAAGAATAAAAATAAATCAATCAATAAATAAAATAATACAAGAAGATAAAGTGAGAATAAGAAAGAAAATAAGGATCTATACTAACCTTTGACCTCAATCATAATTATGTGTGCACTAGGGTTACAAGAATCAATATATGTATGATAATCATTAGGAAGCTCATGCAATATTTTGAGATGGTAAATAATATCAAAGAAGAACTAATGAAATCAATCATAAACCAAGAGGATAGAAAAATGATAGAAATTTGGGAAAGAAACATAAGAAAAGAACTAAAGATAATAAAAAAGATAGTAACTTAAACATTAAAATAAGATAGATGAAAAAATTAGAAGAATTAGAATTAGTGAAAATCTCAATATAAAGTAACAATACAAGATAAATCTAGAGGGAATTATGATTAACCCAAAATCCATACATGTAACACAAGAGAAACATATACCAGAGATACATAAACAAATATAGGAAAGTGAAAAAAAGGATTATATGCATAATACATTGTTCATTTTAATAAAAATGAGTTATAAATCAATGCTTACCAATATGATAATCTATAAAAATATCTACACAACCATAACATGCAAAAAAAATCAATCATATCTTCATGAACAAGATCTAGATGTCCCGAGGACCATGAATCTAATAATTTTAATGCATCATCATCAATATAATCATAAGTTGTGTAGTAATTATAATTACTATAGTTATCATTGTAATCATTATTGTCATAAATATATGTGATAGCTATAATATCCTCTTGTTAATGATCACATAAATTGTTATTTTATATGGTATCTTATATGATTAGGCTCTTTATAGGTGCTTTACCTTGAATATACACAAGAGGTTATTATAATATTATCTTAATGCATGGATTAGTAAGTAATTAAATTCTAGATGTATTTGGTTCAATTTTTATGATTTGATATTTTTAGAACTTTAGATAGTACCTCATGTTGAACTTGTATTGGTGACTCATAAGGATTACCTTGACTATTAATCACATTATTATCATGCCAAAACATTAAGAACTAGTGTAATGTGGATAGGATTTATTTCATTTGATTGAGATAATGCTTTCCATGTAATGCCTAATATGTCACATTATGTTGTAATATATGAAACCACACTTAAATGGTCTTAAGACCCACAATGATAGGTAAATTGATGCCCTAAGTGAAATTTGATTAAGACCATCATATCCTTTAAAAATCATTAGTACCATATAAATCCCTCGACATGTAACTACAACCAACAATAAATAACATTGTGCACATGTTTATTCTTAAACATATTGATGTGGGTTTATACACACCACAAAACCTTATGAGATAGCCTCTAACATTATAGGATTAGTGAAGAGAGATTCACTCTAAGGCATGAGTTGTAGGGTATTGGGTTTTTAAACAACCTATTGGTGGAATAGTAGTTAGTGGATTAGTTTTTTACCTCAGATGGATTTGATATGGTATGAATATATATCTAATATGTATGGGTAGATTCATTATGGATCTAATCTAAGGAGGACATGACCAAAATAAACTCAAAAAAAGAGGGAAAGGTAGAGCAAAAAAGGATATCTATGAACCAAACAATACGAGAACTTTCTAAATTGGTTCTTGAATTAGATATTCGACAAACACTCATAAACTAATGTTTTTTGTAAAAGCTACTCTAAGCATACCAACAATAAAAATTAGTTAAGATTCTAAGGGAATAATAACATAGTAAACTTTAACATATATAGTCAAAGATTGTTTTGATTGTGTAATTGTATTGTCTTAAAATTTTACATTTCATGACAACACCCCAATTGCACTCATACAAGCAATTAGAGGAGTTTTAAATACATGGATGGTAGATTTTTTGTAGAATGGGACATTGACTTTATATCCCAATCGACAAGGTTTGGGTAGAATAATGAAATTTAACTATCTTTCAAGCTTCCAAATATCATGTTAAAGATATCTCAAAATTTTCTTTTTTGATGCAACAAGATTTTTGTCATCATGGAAAGTGTACTATGATAGAGAGAAGAGAGACATCGTGACTTCATTTGATCTTATCAACATTGAAATGAAAATTCAAGGTAAAATCAAACCTCTTTAAATGCTCCTAATTTTTATCCCAATGTGAAAACTAGATCCAAGAGATGAATTTTGACTATAAACACTTGGTATAAAAATTTCATCTTGAACTTCAAAAATAGAGGGGAAGAATCATAGTTATAGGTTTCAAGTCATGTAAAACCACCAATGCACTTTTACAAGTCATGCAAATTTGTTTTTGAAAATCCCAAGTTGTACAAAATACCCCAACACTTTTACAAGTCATGCAATTTGAAAATTCATTTTTCCACTTGGTACAATTTACAAAACCTTTTTTCACTTGGTGCAATTTGAAAATTCTTTTTTTTCACTCGATGCAATTTGTAATTTTTTTCCATTCAGTGCAATTTTCAAAAAAAAAAATCAACTTGGTGCAATTTACAAATTCTTTTTTCCACTTGGTGTAATTTACAAATTCTTTTTTCCACCGGGTTCATTTTTCAATTTCATATTTGTACTTGGTGCAATTTGCAAATTCTTTTTTCCACTTGGTGTAATTTGAAAATTCTTGTTTCCACTCGATGCAATTTACAAATTCTTTTTTCATATCAATGTAATTTACAAATTATTTTTTCCACTTGGTGCAATTTGCAAATTCTTTTTGTATTTTCCCTTCCCATGCAAATTAAATTTTTTTTCCCCAACCATGCAAATTAAACTTACATTTCTCCAAGTCATGAAATTTTATTTTGCACATACCCAAATTCATGGTAAATGGATAATGATGGTGGTTTTAAGAATAAATTTTTGTTATTTTGAAAATGAATTGATTTTATTAATAAAAACCATGGTTTTGAGTGTTTAAAAGGTTATTTTGGTCCCAAAACCCATGGTATTCACAACAGAAGCATCGTATTGGCTAGAACTTTTTAGTTTTCACTAGTAGAAGGAAATTTTAATGAGACAAAGTTGTTTTCCATGGGCATAGCCAACATTAATTCAAGTTTCATGTGGATATATGTTTTTGTACATTGAGTGGTATTTAGTTTTAAGTTTCTGATTATGGGCATAAGTTGTCAATCTAAAATTTTGGAGGCCAAATGCAAATGGTAGGTGTAACTTAAAATTTGTTTACCATTGAAAGCACCTTATCATCCCTTGAATCATATAAGTGAATTGATAAGTTAAATATTACTATGGAGGGATTCACAAAAATATTAACATGAATATTATGCTCTTATGAAGAAAATGTTTCTATGGTGAACAAAAAGGATGACTAGAAAACATTAGTGGTCATTGAAAAAATTTGGTCAAGTAAATTTGAGATTACTCAGATAGACGATGATATAAAAAATAAGCATATGCAGGATGAAATTCCATGACAAGTGTAAAGTAATGACCGAGATTATCTTTAGTGAAGGAGAAAGCAAATAAATTCTTCATCAAGCTTCTAGTCTTTTCATGTTAATTTTAGATCTCATTTTGTAATTTCTAGCTGTAAATTTTGTGTAATTTTGACCTTGTAAATGAAATTCATGCCAATGCACTATGTCACTTTATAAGTCTCTAATTGCATAATTTGATTTACACATTTCAAGTGGTGTAAAAGCACCAAAGCATTTTTTCACCATTTAATTAGTGCAATTTTGTAATTTCACTTTTACACAAAGTGAAATTGCACCAATGCATCTTTATATCACTTAAGTGGTGTAATGTTGTAATTTCACATTTACACATGGTGTAATTACACAAACTCACTTTTACACCACTGAAGTGGTGCATTTTTGTAAACTCACTTTTACACCATCTATAACACACAAAAAAAGGTGATTATGCACCATAACCACATTATCACACTATATATATGAGTGTTAGGCTCATTGTAGGGGAATTTTTGGCAATGAGACTATGCAGATATTTTGTATAAAGAGCTCAACTTTGTTATCAACTCAATAAATATCAAAACTTAGATATTTTGCAAGCTTTGTATTCAAAATTTCTTTGTGAGTTATATCTTTATTTGTGATTCACCTATTTCTATACCTATACTTTCAATTTATATTTGTAATCATTACCAAATTGTTTGATAATGAGAATTTCAAATTAAGTATTTCTTTTAGAATTTTCTTGTGTTATTTATATAAATGTGAAATCTCAGTAGGGTTTAAGTAATATTTTAATTGTCTTTTATAAGTAAATATGGGATGTTTATCTTTGGTCTGTTATCGATATTAGAAAATTGTCTTAGCGTATGTTTTGAAATCCTAAGGGTGTAATTATTTATTTATCATCCATGTAATGAGAGATATTTACATGAACATGGTGCTTTCTCCTTCTCAGACTATTTTGGTAAGTTTTTGCATTTAGTTACATAGAGTTGTCTTTCATTTTTCCCACTGTTATCATGGTAATTTCTATGTTTAACTAATTATAACAACCATTTTATCCCTTATTTCTTTCCTTTTTCTATTCTTCCCTTCTTTCCATTATTCCATTCTTTCCTCTCATTTCCTTTCTATTTCCTTTATGTACTTTTAGGTTAAAAGTATAAAACCCCTAATAAAAAATATATTTGATGTAAATAGATGTGAATATATTTTCCCCTACTTTTCCCTTTTTGGATTTTAATAAAATTAGCTCCATCTACTAATAGGAGAGGTAATTTGTCCCTACGTTGTTGACTACCTTAAGGACTCAATTCCCACACTGCTAACTCAAAGTCACCAATTTGTCCCCTTGACAAATTTTTGAACCAACAATTTTTTGTGACTATGTTGGGAATTGATGTGCTTTATATACATGATTTTCAAATATTTCAAGAAACCTACCCTATAATGGAGGTTTTTAACTCCATTGAGATAAAGTACATACTACCTACATCTTTCTAATTAAATAAATGGCATTGGTTCATCACAACCCCAATGTTCCCTGTGTCCCATGGGGAAAACATTTTGGTCTATTGGCTTTGGCCCAGTACAATGAATTACCATCATCCTCAAGGAATAAATTTCCATAAAAAAATGGAAAAATGGGTTAATATGTAGATAACCATATCCTAGTCTTCATAGTGTCTTGTAGCATCTTGGGAGTTATGCATGAAGATGTCATTGTTAGGATTTTTATTGAAACTCTCATTGGACTTGCTACTAGGTGGTTTAAATACTTAGAATATGGATGTATGATGAATTTTAAATATTTGAAGAAATTTTTTTTGAACATATTCAAATCAATTATGGATGTGTGTACATTGTTGTCATATTTCTTCCAAATCTAGAAGCAAGACAATGAGTAGATAAGAGAGTTCATAGCATGTTTCAACAAATTATTGAGACTGATTCCCTAGGTGGATCAACCAAGTCACAATAATCAAATTTGTGTCTTCATTGGTTTTATGTACCCAGAGATCAAATTAATCTTGATGAAGAACAAGATAAATTAACTGGAAGCTTAACAATAGGAAGCTATCAAAATTGAAGAGACATGGTTTTGTCTAGAATATTGATGAAGGAAGTTTTAAAAGGTGCTACAATTATTACAAATAATGACAAAGATATATTGAAGCATGAAATAATCAAGAGTCTAGAATATTCATAAAAGATACTTTGAAGGCAAACTCTTGATCAAACATGTCAAAAGTATAACAAGGAGAAATAGAAAGTGATTCTTATCACATATGATTGTTTCAATTTCACAATTATGGAAGAAGGTTAACAATTAGAAGAAGTAATGCTTGATAAAAAAATAGATAAATAATTTGGATTCACCCTTGGTAAAGAAGAGAGATTTACATGTTTGATAATATTTATCAAACCTCATGGTCCCAAGAGAAAATGGGTTATCTGAAGAATAATTGATTAAATCACAAACAGAGGGAAAAATTAATGCAGAATATGATTTTTTAATTTATGAAGGTGAAGATAATATGGAACTAGTTTTAAATAAATCAAAACATCTTTATTGTATCATAATGGAAGACTTAGTAGTCAAAAATGAAGATTCTTTAGGTATTTCATTTTCAGGTTCTACTGAAGAAGAGTTCTCCACAGTTATTGAATACAAAGCAATCAACCCCACATAAATTGAAAATCATAATCAAGTCAAAGATTACATCAAGAAATACAAAATTAATGGTGCTCGATATTAATTACAAGTGAAATGGAAAATGTCAAGGCATAAGAGATTGATGAAGATGATGACAATGATTCATTCAATGATGAATTTGTCTCTGCTATGGGAAGCAATGTGGCAAGGAATATATGCACTTAATTCATTATGGAAGATACTCCTATTATTTTTATAGATAAAAAATTAACACGTAACACACTTCTCTCTAGTTCAAATACTTTATCTAATACAGATGCATTTAAAATCACTCAAGAAGACATTAAAAAGTTTAGTATTATTGAGGAGTGCTCATATAAGATCAAAGAGTTCAAAATGTTACCATTATAAGATATGAAGATATTAATGGTTTGTTCATGATCATCCTTGTGTGAATGATAACTATAAGTTCCTCTTCCCACTTACTTGGTCACTACTAATAAATGTGTTTGAAGTTCATAAGTCAATCCATTGGTTTGAAATGGTAGGTACTTCTCCTAGCCAGTGAATGGTTTTGTATAGTCTTTTATTCTTCCTTATACCCTCTATAAATAGTTTTGTTTTCCCTATTTTGGCTTATTTCCTTTTCCCATTTTGTTTTAGTGTGAATGTGTTTCTTTCAATAAATACAAAAGGTTGTCTATTGTTCCTTGATTTCCTTATTTTGGTCCTTTCTATTGCACATGTTCATAACCATGATCTATACCTACATTAAATTCTAATCAATCAAACATCTCAGATCCTTGTGTGATTTATTTAATGTAAATATTTTTCAATTCCTAGATGACATGCAGAAATGGACATGAAGTATTTTTTTAAAGGTGAGTTTCTAAAATATACATTTGATAGTTTATCTAGAAAATAGTTGTTTCAGATATGAAAATGTTGATATGGATGCTTGTATCTCAAGCAATAAAATAAACAGGTTTATCATGGATATATTTAAGTGAAAAAATGGTGAACATGCAAAATTTCAATAACATGTGATTTGGCTTGGTAGCGCATGTTCAATTATCATAAAATTGAGATGGGAAAACTAGTTGTCACTTAGTTAGATCAAAATATGTAAATATTCACAATATAGGATTTTACTCAATAGTGTGTGTTCATTTCTCATACAATTGATATAGGCAAACTAATTGTAAATTAGTCAAATTAGGAAATGTAAATGTGAGATACATATAATTATTCAATAATCTGTGGCAATGAGGCACTAGTCATATAATATTATAGAGTTATCCTACATTACCTTTGGAAATTAAGTCCCACATGTAGACACTCAAAAAACACACAATACATATATAGTAGTTAAATCACCCCATGACCCCCTTTTATTACCTTGGACCATTTCCTAACTTCTCAACCACCAAACATAAGTGAAAATGACTAATCTTAGCCATTTTGACTATGTCTCCCTAACTATCGATGGTCGACCCTCGATCATTGATGGTTGAACCACAGTTACTTGAAATCTTACATGATTAAAGGAATCAACTGTAGTTTGAATTCAACACACTCATTGATTACCCATTGTATAAATTTAGTCTATTGTTCACATGATCAATGCATAATTAGAATATTTGGTAAACCATTTGTTAAACTCTTTGATTTGAAGCTCCCTTTCCTTTATATTAAAAGATGAAGAGAAGGTTGAAAGTAGGATCAATTAGATAGGTGTAAGATATTCTAAATCCCAAGTGAATCCAAAAGCAAAGTACCTATTTTTTCTTATCAAGATTCAATAATTAGGTCTATTTGTTTTATTTTTTGTGTATTTCCCCTTTATTTATCTTTCACCTCACTTTCCTATGTTGAATTTATTCAACTCTAGACACTTCACCTCCTTCCCAAAACCACCCATAGCTTATTTGACTCACCCAAACACCTAATCCCTAAACCAGATACCTCTGAGTATCAATTCATGTCTCACAAACAACATTCAACCCAAACACCACACCCATAAACTCTTTGAAACTCCCCTTAATAGATTTAGTTTTCTAAACTAGATCCCATAGTAACCACCAATGGTCTTACCTAACCATCGATGGACTTTCTTAACTATTGATGGTTGATAAATGTCGACAATCACTTAACCATCGACTATTATACCCAATCTATCGATGTTCACTATGTGTTCATTTTTGCAATAATAAGTTGATTTGATCTATCTTCCCATACCCAAATTCCATTTTCTAAGTTTCTATTTTATCATAAAACTCCAACTTATTTTTTGAACCAATTTTAAGTAGTTTAGAATTAGTATTCAATCATTTATTCCTATTTTAGTCAAAATCACTTATTTATTTTCTAGCATTTATTGTATTTGATTTTAGTACCTTCTATTATTTCAAGCAGGCACCTATTTTTAGCATATCAAAACTCAAATGTTTTAAAAGTGTGGATTGTTATCCTCCAAAGAAGCTTGTACTTCTTGGATCTATCTCACGCTAGGCAATCCACCTTACTATTTCACTAATCCACCATTTTCTAGATTACTTTCTTATCTGCAAATCATCCTCCCTAGATAAAGAGGATTATCCATAGTCATTAAGATTCACATGTGTATAATAAATCAAGTTCTACTAGCTTCACCCTTCTTTCAAATTTTACATCTTTCTTTCTAAATAAAATAAAACAAAATTTTTGTGAAACATTTTGGCATGCCCAGGGGGACCCTTGACATTTTTTTTGAGTTCATAGCTATAGGAAATTTAGTTGCATTAGAGAACAGTCATTCATTGCATTCTTTTTAAAAAATTAAATGTTCCTTATTTCCTTTCTTCCCTTCCAAAATGAAATTTTTATTTTATTTTGCTTTCTTATAAAAAAATAAAAAATTATCTTGTTTTACTTTTACTTCTGATAATTAAAAGTATTCATCCTAGGCTAAGGATTTGCATCAACATCTTTCATCTAGGTGTATCTTAGTTATTTTATATTCTTTTTAAAAGACACCAAAATCTTTCTTTTGGATTAAAATTAACTTTGCATCCATTGTTTGCTTGTATTGATTAGCTCACATAGCTTAATTTAATCAAGTAAATTAATCGTAGTCTCACTTCTCTCCACACACATAACACCAAGCCACACATTTAATCAAACATAAATATAATGACATAAGGATCGAATAGGATTTCATCACTTAGTGGTCACCTTTTTTTGGCTATCCTACTTGGATTTCACCACCAAATGGAGAACTAACTCAATACATTGGGTGAGTATAATCTCTAGAAACTTGGTATATTTTGGCTAAGCACCTAACACTCTTATCACTATGGTGTGTGAAGTGAGGGGACAGGTCCCAATATCAAGCCACATACCAATTTATAATACATATCTTGAGATATTTTAACTCCCTGAAACCATCCTTAGATATCTTCTTCTAGTACCCACTCTACAAGCCCAAGTTGATCTTCTTAACTTCTTTAAAATTGAGGCATAAGCCTAAAGAGATATAATAAAGTATCCTAGGATTTTAATGCACTTTAGTGTATGCATTATTTTCCTTGAGATATTTTTATTTTGTTTACTTCTCTTTTGATTTTTGAGATTGATTGTATCTTTCTTTCCCCTTCCTTACATGGTTCTCACTAGACAACAACTAAGAAACTGAGCAAATCAAGTCCACCTCTGAACCACCCATCTTCCTCTTCTTCTTCATATATGTATTAAATATTAGATATATAGGGTTCTCCCCATCTTTTTAGAATTCTTAATATCCCTCAAATTATTACCCAAAGTGATACATATGTCACCACCTTTCAAGACAACAACCCCATAGCCCTCCAACATTACCTTAACACCATATTTCACCGTACCCCTACTTTGGTTCCTCTTATTGATCCACCCTATGGTATGTCCCAATATTATGGGTATCACCTTTATTGCCACCATTTCCACCCAACCATTATTCACCCAAGAATATTTTTCTACCAGCAATCCCTCTAATACCACCATTCAAAACCAACCCACCCAACCAACTGCCACCTAAATGCCTTTCACCCCAAGCAATAACCCTTATAGTATAATAGTAACCCAACCTTTGGGAACATATACCCCACTTACCATTGGAATACCCTCTACTAGTGTTTACACCCTTTCTCTTATTTCTAACCCACCAACCTCCACTCCATTCTAAATCTTGGTGGTTTCCATACCTTCTACCCTTCCACCCATTAGTACCAAGGTCACCACCCATCTTCAACCTATCAACCCAACCATACCTTCAATCCAACCCATGTCGATTCCCCAATAAATTCCTATTGTACCCAATCCAAGCTATATTCTTAACCCACAAGGGTATATAGCTCCATCTTCTACCCAGCATCTTGTATTCACTTACCCATACATTGCATCCTCTAAACCACCCATGCCCACATATCAATATGTGGCAACCTCCCAACCTTCCACAAGTTATTATTATATTACACCTACATAACCCCAATAGAATTTACCCTACAACTATGGAGGTTCATAACCACATTTAATTAAGATGTTGATGGATAAGATGACTAATTTAGAGTCATCTATCTCTAGAGCCCATAACTTCTTATCAAATGATCAAATTTGTAATAAACCAATTCATCCATCCATCCCAATTTGACCTTATCCTCCTCAATAGGAACTTCTAAAGTTTTCAAAATTTTAGATCAAGGAAGATCCTCAACAACATCTTAGATAATTTAGACACTCTTGCTCTTATGATGATGTTCTCCTTCTTTGCACCTTTCCCATGTCCTTATCTAGTCCAACATTAGATTGGTATAGTGCTATTACCAAGCATTCCATCTTTTCTTTTTCCCAATTAGCTCAAACCTTAGATAATTTTTCCATAATGATATCTAAGAAAGTTTCCATTACTGATCTCTACTTCATTTGACAATTGAGGATGAGTCAATTGTTGATTTGATGGCCCATTAGAGAGGTTTGATAATCCAAATCTCTTTCTCTTTTCCCCAAATCAAGCTGATTGATCTTTTCTCTTGAGCTTGTGCCAAACATATTTCCTCAACTCTATAGGTTCAGACTTTCAAGAATTTTGTTGAGGCTTTCACCATGTCATAGAAATTAGAGATGAGAGACATTGATGAGGGGAAGTTAAAATTGAGAAACAAGAATTATAGTTTCAATTTAAATGAAATATCCTCCTCAAAAACCACAAACCACTCTAATACTAACACAAAAACCAAGGGAACTATGAATTTAGTTGTCCTTAAAACTACCCCTCCTCCAGTTTTTAACCAACCCAACTTTTCAAATTATTCTAACCAAAATACCTGAAACCAAAACCATAACAACCAAAAGTAATATACTCCACTAGGGGAGTCATATGTTTCCATTTTGGAAATTTTTTAAGAAGTTAAATGTCATACAAATTTATCCAATCAAACCCCCACAACAATTTGATTCCTCTCATCCTACCTCTAGTTGGTATAAGGAGAATAAATTGTGTACCTTCCACTATGTCATTGGGCATGATGTGAGTAGGTGAAATACCTTCAAAATCATTATCCAAGGGTTTATTAACAAGGGGGAACTTGTGATATATAATCCCAATGCACCCCCAAATCAGCCACTTAACATATTTAGACAGCCTTTTCCCAACCATGCCCCTTCCATGAATAATGAAAACAATAGAGCAGAGACCTCTCATAACAATGAGGTCCATACTATTAATGTGGTTCTTAGTGAACTCATTATTAATTAAAACATTACCCAAACCACTTATTATTCCCCTCTAATTATTGAGGTAGTGGAGTCACCTTTTATTCCTTTAGGAACTGAAATAAAGAAAGCAACTATTCCCCTTTCTCCACTTATTGAGGTAGTGGATCTACCAACCTCTCCTTTGGAAGACATACCAAAGGAAACAACCATTAAAACCATACCTTTCTCTTCCATCATAGATAAATCCAGTCTTACTTTGTAAATAATTCCTAAGAAAGAGATAGTGGAGCTACCAACCCCTCCTTTGGAAGACATACCAAAGGAGACAACCATTACCACCATACCTTTCTCTTCCATCATAGAGCAATCCACTCTTCCTTTAGAAAGCATTCTTAAGGAAGAGGTCATGTCATTTACCCCTACCATAGAGGAATCACCTTCCCAAACATTGGAGTCTTTGATTAAAGAAAAGGACAAGGTAAACTCTCCCCTCTCAACCCATGTGTTTGTCTTTTGAGACCAATACCAAAGGAACCAAACCCATCTATAAGCCTTTTTATAGACTATTTAAAAACTTGGAGTACTTATCCAAACCCAACATGGATTGTGCCAAATTTTATCACCATCTTGGGCTCCCTTATCCAACCAATCAAGAACCCTCAACCATACCATTTTCAACCCAACCTTACACTTCCATTAGTGAACCTACAATCACCCCAACCAAACCAGTAAAAACCTATACCTCTCAAACCATAATTGAACCAAAAAAATCACCCAAAATAACTCAAGCACCTTCTACCATCCCAATAAATCCCATTAAGAACCTAGGCATGCTCTCTACTCAAAGCCTCGCTCACCCTCTATTAAATCTAGATTTAACACCATCTATCCCACTAAAAAAACCCCACACTAAGCCAACCAAGAAAGTGGACCCAACCATTTCTACATTGTCTTCCATTTTAGGACCACATCATTCTTCCATCCTAGGACTTCATCCTTCCATTAAGAAGACACCTCTCCTAAAGATAACCCAAGCCCAACCTACTCTTTTAGCTACATCTCTACCTATTCTTTCCATGCCTTATACCTCCAAACCCTCCACTACCAAACATTCTAATCCTAACCCTTATATTTCCAAAATATCCACTACCAAGTCTTCTATTTATAAGTCTTCTACCTCCAAACCATTAACCCCCAAACAATCTAGTCTAAAAACACTTGTCAAGAATATTCCACCACCCTAAACTCCCATTGTGAAGCCTACTCGTAAGAAGGATCCCACCCTAAAAGCCAAAGCCAAAACCCCAACACACTTATCACCTTTGCTTGAGTCTTACTCAACCATACTATAAATATTATTATAAGCTTATTTCTTGACTTTGCCTCCTATAAAAAAATTTACCCCCATAGTCCCAAGCCATCTTGGTTTAATGAAAATCTAATTTGATCATACCATAGAACACTAGGACATGATACGGAAAACTATAAAGCTCTCCAAGTCTTAGTCCATTAGCTATGTGATAATAGTGACCTATTATTAGATGAACTTCCCATGATCCCACCATCCATCCAAGAACCAAAATTAACCACCCAACACTTACCTATTCCCACACTCTCATCTAAAAGTGAGGAGGAACTGAAGTGGTCCCCTAACCTAACTCTTCCCCAAATCCATACCATCCATGTGATCACATGATCACAAGACCAACAAAGGATAATGGGAATGAAAAGGTGTTTACTCCATGGACATACCATTTTTCCACCACGCAATCACCTAACCAAACCCAAACACACTCACCTTTACCAAAACCTAAGGTGTCCATCTTGGGTGCTTCTCAATCAAACCCTTCTAAGTCAATCCAAAGAGTATTTATAAATAAAATTCACCAAAAACTAGTAAATATGAGTTTATATAAACTAATAAATACCTCACCCTATCATTTCTAGGTGATGATAGAGGTTTTTCAATCCATAAAGGTTTAACTAGAAGATCCATAACCTCTAGCAGCCTTTGTCAGAGCCCTTGTTACATTTCAGGATTTAAAAATACCCTCCATCCATCCCTGAGATCTAGATCCTCCCCTCTTCATTATAGCATACATCGACCAAACCCATATTAAGAGGGTTTTGATTGATGGAGGAGACAACATCAATATTATATCCTCTTACGCATATGAACAGTTGAAATTTATAGAGAACATTATGTTAGAAAGCACAGTGGTACTCTTCTCCTTCAATGACACTATGGAAACAACTCTAGAAAGGTTTTCCTCCACATTCATCTAGGACCTTGCATGCTTCCTAAGATATTCTATATAGTTTAAGGTGATTTCTAGTATAATGTTCTACTTGGATGCCCTTGGATATGTTCTATGAATTGTTTGCCATATACCCTACATTGGTGTATCAAATATGAGCATGAGGGGCAAGTAGTTACCATACAAGCTCACCTAAATCCTTTCACATATTACAACATGATGTACTAATCAAATGATG
Source organism: Torreya grandis (assembly GCA_037957365.1). NCBI lineage: Eukaryota > Viridiplantae > Streptophyta > Pinopsida > Cupressales > Taxaceae > Torreya > Torreya grandis. Next base: position 2,083,256 of record JARHVA010001224.1, on the reverse strand, counting down.
TTTTCCTCCTTCCATCCACCAAGTATTTACCAACCAATGATGAATCCACCTTTTTCACCATCCAAGCCTTGACTAGCTCATCCATCCCTTCTACCCAAATCCCCACAAAAGGCCCCTTGGAATCAACATTCCAATGTCTCTCACTTGGGGAGTATTGCCTCTTGACCTTGGATGACTTCCCTACTCCCTAGGAGTATAGGAACCTTGACTAAAACCCTAGTTAAGATCACAATATTAGAACCATTATTACTTTTTCCCTCCAATATCCAAACTAATCTTGTCTGTGGGGGACTTTATCAACCACTTTTTTCCACCTCTACCTCATCTTCTACTTGGCCATTCACCTTCAATTTCTCATATCTAGATAAACCAAAATTTACCAAGATATACCTTCATAGGTGTGCTTGGAATGGATTCAATCTAGGAAGTTATGAGCATGGACCACATGAGTTATTTCCATGTAATACCCAAAATACTCATGAGAGATTTGGTCTCAGATTCACTCCACCTAAAGAGACAACCAATTCACCTCTCATTACCATCATTGATGAGGAAGTCCCATCCTCACCAACCTCTTCACCATTAGAATTTGAGGATTTTAATATCATCCCCCCATATTTTTTATCAACATGATTATCCTTAGACCCTTGACTTATAAAAAGGAAGGGAGACTATAACCATTCCTTTGACTCATCCTAAGATGGTAGAAGATGACTCTCCTACCAATAATATTATTCAAGGTCAGGATGATGATTCCCTTTTTGCCTATCTTAGTGTATAATATTCCTCTATCCACAAATATATCACTCTTGAGACTTTAACTATGCTAAATGAGTCTACCATTTATGTCAACTTAGGCACTTAGAATAACTTACGCATTGTCAAAATCAGCCAATCACTATATTCATTGGAGCTTTAGGATTTCCCTCCTTCCTGCAAGACTGTAGAATAACATTTTCATGGTATTATAGCAACATGTTAGGAATCAACCTTTCCATCACTACCCATAATATTGTTACTACCTGAGATGCCAAGCTTGTCAAGTAGAAGCTTCATCAGATGCACCCTCACTTAGCCCTCCTTGTCAAAGAAGAGATTCAATGCCTCATATCCATGAATTTCATCTAACCCATTGACTATCCCCAATGGGTCTCAAATGTTGTACCTATCACTAAAGTAATAGGGGGACTTTGCATTTTCATGGATTTTTATGATCTTAACCTTGATTTCCTAAAGGATGGCTTTCCTTTGCCAAGCATTGACCAGCTTGTTGATCTTATAGCCAACCATGAGATGTTATCTCTTATGGATAGTTTCTCAAGTTATAATCAGCTCATGATTACCCCTAAAGATCAACATAAAATTTCTGTTATCACCCCATGGGGAACCTTATGCTATAAGGTCATGCTTTTTGGTCTAAAAAATGCTAGTGCAACCTATCAGCATACCATGACCTAAATCTTCCATGAACTTATCCATAAAACCATAGAGGATTACATATATGAACTTTGGAAATCTAAATTTTTTAAAGATCATTTATCAATTCTCAAGGTTATTTTTGAATGCGTCATCCATTACCATGTTCTCCTTAACCCCAAGAAATGCATTTTTGGGGTCTTGTTAGGAAATCTCATTGGATTTATCATCTTTCTTTGAGGAATCAAAGTTTATCCTACAAAAATCAAATAAATCTTTGACATTCCTCCTCTGATCCACCTCAATCAACTCCATATTTTTTAAGGGAAGCTCCAATCCATTTGTCACTTCATCTCTTAACTATCTAATAGATGACAAACTTTCTATCACCTTCTAAAAAAAGATGGATCTTTTAAGTGGAATAAAGACTACCAAAAGGCCTTTTTTTATCTTAAATAGTACCTTATTTATATACACATTGATCTAGATAACACTTAAATCAATTATCTAAACAACACTTCAGGTGACAATTTAGGTAATGATCCTACCCTAATTAGTGGTAAAACTTTTGGGAGCCATAACTTTTGCACCATAGCTCCATTTCACTCCCCGTTTGAACCATTGGAAATATAATAATAAGGGGAACAATGTGAGATGGCACATATATCTTCTTGGTGGGTTTTGATAATTTAAAAACAAATGGAAGTACCCTAAATTTTAATTTTAGTAGTGCAGTCTAAAAAATAGTAAGTTTCTAAAAATAGTAATTTTTCAAATTTTGTATTGTTATAATTTTTGGAAGTCAAACAATTTCATCTCCCTTGAGATTGGTGAACTTCCACATCCTCTTCTTTCCTTCAAAAATAGGTATAAATAGATATGTAGCCTGAAAAGGAAAATATACATCTCTTTCCAGAGATAGGCATATGTTGTATCTGCAATTTTGAGCAATAAAACATCTCTTCTAAGAGATAGCATTATTATTTGTGTTTTCTTGAAATATTATTCAACCAAGAATTTCTAGTTTTGGATCACACATCCTCATTCCTCTCAAAGATGATCAACCTTTCTACCTATATATTTACACCATCGACAACTCCTTAGGGGCAATGTTTTCACGTCAAGATGAGTAGCATAAAGAGAAAGCTATCTACTATATAACTTGAAAATTTATAGAGTATGAGACTCAGTGCACCTATACCAAAAAATTTACCTGACCTTAGTATTTGTGGCTTTCAAACTCTGCCACTACCTTATCAAACATAAGACCTATTTCATAACCAACACCAATCCACTCAAGTATATGCACTCTAAGCCATACCAAAATTAGAGTATGGATAAGTGGCTCATGATTTCATCTAAGTTTGAATTTGAGTTCCTCCAGTAGAAGTAAATAAAAGGGTAAGTCATTTCTGACCAATTGGCTGATGCACCTTTACCAAATAATCAAACTTCTCCTCTTGAGTTTCTTAATGAGTCCATCATAACTCTTTCTTAAGAGAACGTCACCTATAAAATTACTATGTTATTCAATGTCTCAAAGTTCCAACATGGTGGGGGTGTTGGTATCATTATCATCCCCCTTGATGTTAAAACCCTTACTTTATCTTTCAATATTGATTTTTATTGTACTAATAACATGGCTAAGTATAAATCCCTAGTGATAGGTCTCCAAACTACTTTAGCCTTGGGAGTCAAGATGATCAACATTTTTGGTGACTCCCAACTCATGGTCAATAAAATCAATGGCTCTTATCAATGTAAGAATAATGTTTTTCAATAGTACAAATAACTAGTCAATGTACTCTTGGCATAATTTGAACATGACCTTATCTAAATCATTCTATAGTTTACAAACAAGTTTGCAAACATAATGGATTCCCTTACTTCCTAGATCCTATCTTCACCTTCTAACTCTAATATATTTGTCACTATCCATCATCTAAAAAAAATTTATTATACCAAATCAAACCTTCCTTCTATTTGTAGTGTGGAAGAGACCCAAGCTAAACTTTGGTATAAGTAGATCTTTGACTATCTCAACCTTGCCATCATCCCTTCTGATATTTCTAGGAGTGGTTTAAGAACATTCATTTAGAGTGCCTCTCTACAATATGCTAGGGTAAATTCTTTACAAGCATGGCTTTGATTATCTCATTTTTTGTTGCCTACATAGTCATAAAATTTCTCATGCTATTAGAGAAACACATGCTGAGATTTGTGGGGGACACTTTAGTGGCCTAGCTATCACTAAACATATCCTTTTCCTTGACTAATATTGGCCCACCATTAACCAAGACTATTTTTATTACATAAATAAGTGTGTTATATGTCAACAATGTGCCAATTTACATCACACACCTAGCCATAGTCTCTAAGTATCGAAGGAATTTTGGCCCTTCTTGTAATGGGGATTGGATCCTATTAGTTAAATTCACCCCCATTCTTCATAATGAAATCATTCTATCATCACTATGACAAAATATTTCACCAAATGGGTAGAAGTTATTCCTCTTATTTCAATCAAAGCCAAAAATATTATCAATTTCATTAACCATCACATTATCTATCATTTTGATGTCCCTCATAAGATAATAATCAATAATGGTAAATATTTTAAAAATCAAAAAGTCCAAGGTCTTTGTGACATGTTTGGAATTAATTTAATTTTCTCCTCGCCTTATCATCCACAAGCTAATGGATAGGCTAAATCTTCTAACAAAACTTGTAACAAAATGCTAACTAAACTGGTTAATGCATCTAGTTGGGATTGGGATTTACACATATTTTTCACCTTATGGGAATATCATACTAAAATTTAAACCCCTATGGGTGCTACCCCCTTCTCTCTTATTTTTTGAGTAGAGGTTGTCTTGCCTCTCAAAGTCCAAATTTGCTCTCTTCACATATCCCTACAAGATATCATTTCTAAAGGTGATTATCATCAAGAATGTTTATCCCAACTCAAACTACTAGATGAGCATTGTTTGACCATGCTTAACCATATTTGTGTCTGTTAATAAGGAATCAAATGCACTTTTAACAAAACCCTACGAGAATGATAATTCAACATCAAAGACCTCATATTAAAGGAAAATCAATATGTAACCAATATGGAGAAGAGCAAGTAGGGCAAGTTTTCTTTCAATTAGTTTGGACCTTATATCATTACACATAAGTATGGATTAGGATCTTACTATTTATCCTCTCTTGAGGGGAAATCGAAACCTAATCCTCTTAATGCTTCACATCTACATTCTTTCTTTTTGTTAAAAAAAGATCAACCTCACTTTCTGTCCAACTTAAGCTCATCCCTTATTTTATGATATTTTCATCGTCATCACCTCACTTTAAGGATTAATGATTAAATCATATAATCATGTGATTTTACATCATAGTTGTAGCCTTAATATTAAACATGGGTACTATGGCTCTACCCATGGCATGATTCTTATGGATACTTTTCATCCCTAACAAGATGGAATCCCATGGTCATTATCTCTCAAAGAATCCTCTTAGCCACTATTTTAACCTTCCTATGATTTAGTTTTTCCTTCATAAAGGTAAGCATATATAGTAAAGTCTATGTCTAAATAACAACAAAAAATCATGGGTCATCTCTAGCATTAGTAGACTTCTCCCTTGAAGGACAACTACTAAAACCAATCAAAATTTCTCAATATAAGGTAGACTACTCCCTTGAAGGACAACTATCACAAAGCCTAAAAAAAATATCAAAAAGACTAGACCACTCCCTTAAAATATGGATAGGTAAATGAATTTTTCAAAAATAAACAGTTTCTTTGAAGCTTCTCACATCGATCAGTTTCCCCAAAGTAATAACAAAAATATCAAAAGACCCATTATTTGGAACCCACAATAGGCTTTTATGAGTAGACTTCCCACATCGATCGATCTACACCATATATGGCATATATTTATTCATACTAACTCTTTAGAAACCTATAGAAGAGGAAATATAACCTCACATTAAGGTTAATTTATCATCCACCTCCCCTTTATACCCTCTATAAAATAAGGGATTTTGAGCTTACTTGACACTATGTGATCATGAGACTTTTTAACCAATTGACAACCATTGATGCAAAGCATGTGAAAGTCTTATGTTTATAATTTGATCTAACTTAAATTTGTTTTTTTCCTTTCCAAATAAGAATAATCATGCATCCTTATTATTTTATTAAGACTATTTATTGATACATTCATTAGACAATTGCCTTTTGATTGTTTTATCTTTCTTTTCTCACATCTAGTTTTCTTGTCCAAACTTCCTCTATGTGTTTTAAGATTAATTCACCTTCATCTAAGCAAAAAAAATTCATCAAAAACACACAACTAAATAAAAAAACATGTGTTTTATTTGGTGATTTGCCTTTCCCTTGTTTGTTTAAGTGTTTTTAATCATAAAAACATTTTAATGAATTAAAATCACATACATTAAACATCACTTCACCCTTCTAACCAATCACATCAACTAATCATAACCATTTTTCACATATATAACCCTTTCATTATTATTATTTTTTTAATTTCTCAACCAATATGGTATCCATCACATGTCTATCTAGATAAGGAAGCATATATTCACTATTTTAACCTTCATGTGCTTTAGTTTTGCCTTCATAAAGGTAAGCATATATAGGCAAGTCTATGTCTAAACAACAACAAAAAAAATCATGGGTCATCTCTAGCTTTAGTAGACTTCTCCCTTGAAGGACAACTACCAAAACCAATCAAAATTTCTCAATATGAGGGAGACTACTCCCTTGAAGGACAACTATCACAAAGCCTAAATAAATCTCAAAAAGATTAAACCAATCCCTTGAAGGATGGCTAGGTAAATGAATTTTTCAAAAATAAACAATTTCTTGGAAGCTTCTCACATCGATCAATTTCCCCAAAGTAATAACAAAAATATCAAAAGACCCATTAATTGGAAGCCACAATAGGCTTTGATGAGTAGAATTCCCACATCAATCAGTCTACACCATATATGACATAGACTGATTCATACTAACTCTTTGTCAACCTATAGAAGAGGCAAGCTAACCTCACATAAATGTTACTTTATCATCCACCTCCCCTTTATACCCTCTATAAAACAAGGGATTTTGGGCTTACTTGACACTATGTGATCAAGAGACTTTTTAACCAATTGACAACCACTGATGCAAAGTATGTGAAGGGATTATGCTTATAATCTGATCTAACTTTAGTTTGGTTTGGTCCTTTCCAAATAAGAAGAATCATGTCTCCTTCTTGTTTTATTAAGACTATTTTTTGATACATTCATTAGACAATTGCCCTTTGGTTGTTTTATCTTTCTTTTCTCACATCTAGTTTTCTTGTCCAAACTTCCTCTATGTGTTTTAAGATTAATTCACCTTCATCTAAGCAAAAAAAAATCATCAAAAACACACAACTAAATAAAAAACATGTGTTTTATTTGGTGATTTGCCTTTCCCTTGTTTTTTTAAGTGTTTTTAATCATAAAAACATTTTAATGAATTAAAATCACATACATTAAACATCACTTAACCCTTCTAACCAATCACATCAACTAATCATAACCATTTTTCACATATATAACCCTTTCATTATTATTTTTTTAATTTCTCAACCAATATGTTATCCATCACATGTCTATCTAGATAAGGAAGCATATATTCACTATTTTAACCTTCTTATGCTTTAGTTTTGCCTTCATAAAGGTAAGCATATATAGGCAAGTCTATGTCTAAACAACAAAAAAAAAAACATGGGTCATCTCTAGCTTTAGTAGACTTCTCCCTTGAAGGACAACTACCAAAACCAATCAAAATTTCTCAATATGAGGTAGTCTACTCCCTTGAAGGACAACTATCACAAAGCCTAAATAAATCTCAAAAATATTAGACGACTCCCTTGAAGGATGGCTAGGTAAATGAATTTTTCAAAAATAAACAATTTCTTGGAAGCTTCTCACATCGATCAGTTTCACCAAAGTAATAACAAAAGTATCAAAAGACCCATTCGCAATAGGCTTTTATGAGTAGACTTCCCACATCAATCAGTCTACGCCATATATGACATAGATTGTTTCATACTAACCCTTTGTCAACCTATATATGAGGCAAGCTAACCTCACATAAATGTTAATTTATCATCCACCTCCCCTTTATACCCTCTATAAAACAAGGGATTTTGAGCTTACTTGACACTATGTGATCAAGAGACTTTTTAACCAGTTGACAACCACTGATGCATAGCATGTGAAGGGCTTATGTTTATAATCTGATCTAACTTTAGTTTGTTTTGGTCCTTTCCAAATAAGAAGAATCATTTCTCCTTCTTGTTTTATTAAGACTATTTGTTGATACATTCATTAGACAATTGCCTTTTGATTTTTTATCTTTCTTTTCTCACATCTAGTTTTGTTGTCCAAACTTACTCTGTGTTTTAAGATTAATTCACCTTCATCTAAGAAAAAAAATCATCAAAAACACACAAATAAATAAAAAACATGTGTTTTATTTGGTTATTTTCCTTTCCCTTATTTATTTAAGTGTTTTTAATCATAAAAATATTTTAATGAATTAAAATCTCATACATTAAACATCACTTCACCCTTCTAACCAATCACATTAACTAATCATAACCATTTTTCAAATCTATAAACCTTTCATTATTTCCTTTTTAATTCATCATCCAATAAATTATCCATCACATGTCTATCTAGATAAGGAAGCATAGATTCATTAATTTAAAACATCTACATTTCCAATAAAACATACATCTACTCATGAGAGAAGTGTTAATCATAAAATCATCATCATGTTCAATAACATCATAAGTAACATCATGAACATAAAATAAATCATCCATAACCATAAACAACATCCATAAATTCATAATCACATCACAACATCATAATCCTATTATAAACAACATCATCACATCATAAATCAAATCATCAATAACCAATAACCATAAACCATAAACCACATCCATAACCATGATAATATCATGAGCTCATCATAGAAATAATCATATACATAACATAAATATCCATTTCTCTCACAATAATGTGTACATCTCAATACATAAGCTCATAAGCTGGTATCAAAATCATATAATACATCAAAATAGGCATCTCACAGGAGTCTAAGGTGGAGGAGCAATACTGCTCCCTAGAGCCTATCTATTTCTTAGCCCTATTTGTGTACCCACAAATGCTACCCACTGACCTGATGTCACACTACTAACTCCCCTAGTAACCAATGTTTTATACTCACCATATCAGGGCTAATCTATAAGCTATATAAAGACTAGTACCTCATAATATATGATTTCCTTGATCATGGAAGAATGGTGCTCGATGGTCTTGTAGGTACCAATGCCTACCATCCTACCTATCTTAGAGAATCTCTTTTCTATGTGACCAAGGCTAAATTCACTCTAACCTGATCACTCTCCTATATAAGAGTGTCCACCTAGCCTTGTGTACTAGGTGACTACCAATGGTGGATCCTGACCATCAATGGTTAACGCTCTAAGGTTTTTTCCATCCCAACCAACACTTTCCCAAGGAACCACCTTATCACAAACATGAACCGATTGGAAAGAAACACATTTTTAACCAACCAACCAACCCAATAACATCACCCTGGTCATTTTGGCCCACCATTCTCACTTTTTTCAATAACCTTGTCTTGATCACTTTGACCACATTGATTACCTTACCATATTTTGATGAACTTGTACTATTTTTGTGCACCAACCATTTAGGTGCCTTAAAGCACAAACATATATGGTCGTAACACCTATAACCATTTTGTATTCTCGGGATCACATCCTACCTTGGAAACCTATGAATATATTGACCTTTCCTAGGAGACTTGAGTTTATAAGAGTAAACCATATCAACTCTACCTAATATTGTGGCCTAGTTACCCTATCACATATCCTTCTAGTCTAACCTTATTTTTACACCTCCCTCAACTATGGTAGCCTAGTCTATGCATGATCTATGATATTTCACTTAGTCATATTATTTGTGCTTGTTCACATTTAAATGCCCATCTAGCTAGCCTTGTTACCTACCTCATGACCCACATATATGCTTATCAAAACTAAACTCGACTCTATTTTACCTCATCAATTCCTAGTTTGAGGGTAACACCTCTTCCCACACTTAGGGCATCTAAATTTCTACCAACTTATCTATTTTTATTTGCATCTTGTTGATAAATATTGCATAACAAAAAGGGGCAAAATTTAGACAATCAAAAATTGCAAAATACATTTCTAGTTGTCAAATCACCCCATGAACCCTTTTTATTACCTTGGACCATTTCCTAACTTCTCAACTGCTAAACAGAAGTGAAAATATCCATAATATCCCAACTGTAACCCTTAAAAGTGTTCCCTTTTACACTAGAGGCCAATCTATAACACCTGAGCATCTCATGGACAACTAACTTTTGCAATATCCATAATGTCACTAAGGAGAATATATCCATTAGATTGCTAGCTACTTATTTCAAAGGAAAGGCCCTAGATTGGTATAGAGGCATTATTAAAAATTTAATTCTAACATGGGACCGATTAGGGGAAGCCTTGTGTAAAAGATTTGAGGATAAAAGTGACCATTTGTCACTTGCAGATTAACTAACTAGCATTAAGAGAGCTCTCTATAAAGTCATGCAAGACTTCAACATAAGGTTCCAAAATGCTTGGGACAAAATCCTGATCATAGTTAGAGAAACCCATAACTTTGTCTTCCTATATTATTTAAAGGCTTTAAATAGTGCCATAGTAGTGGTGATCCAATCTATGGGAGGAAATATACTTCTAGATGCATATGAAGTGGCTATTAAAGTAGAAAATTATATGGTTCAAGCTGGTAGACTTATACCTAGACCACCAATTCCCTTATTTCTTAAAATTATACCACCTCATATTGTTATCCCTCCATGGGATGTCATTCTTCCTACACAAAAGTAAGAGAAAGCTTATACTAGTGGATCTAGTGATTCACTAGAGCAAAATAACTTTTAGGATCTCAAAAGCATGTTTCAGTCCTTAGGGAATGAGATAATAAATGTCAAAATGCAATAGGCTTTCAATAGGCCTTATCAGGGTTAATATCATCCTCAAAAACAAGCCTTTCAAGCAAATAGGCCACCATATAAGGGGAATTACCAAGGTCATGGCCAAGGTCAAAACCAAGGACAAGGTCATCACAACTATAATAGATAGAATAACTACAATCCTAATGTTGTTAGTAATTCAAACTCCTTGGTCCCAGTTTAAAATAATGTGGCTCAAGAAGTAAAGATTATCATGCCTTGGAACTAGTCCTTTGGTCAACATATTTTCCTAAATATTGACCCTAACTAAGCCTTCAATGATCAATGGTAGTTAGCTACTAATTTTGGATACAACCAAGTTCTCATGGCCCAAAATGCAAAAGTACCTATGATGACCAAGATAGAGGAGCCTCTACAAGGTCAAGGGTTTAATTAGGGACCAAATCAACTAGATGCTACAATGATGAAATATGAACAAGAAGAGTGCTATACAACCAAACAATAGGTTAGTTCTAGCTATACCTATATTCCAGTGATGATAAACACAAGATTTAAAAGAAATAACATGGATGGTAGTCAAGAAGCAATCAAAGAGCTTCCCACCATTACTCTTTCATTGACAAATAAAGTGAAATAGTTATCACTTCAAAGGTTCTAGTACCTCCCAAAAATCAGAGCCAAAGGAATCTTTTTGTGCCCTAAGGCTCACAAGTTCAACAAACAATAGTGGAAGCTCCCAAAACATAAGCAAAGGTTGGTAGTTCACCCATCAACGTTATTAAACAAATGAAAATTTTGAATGTGAGTGTGCTCATGTGGGACATTCTCTCCATGCTTGGCTAGGTAGACATCCTTCAGGAAGGACTATCAAAGATCAATGTTGCAAACAAGCCACCAAGCAAGGTGAATGGATTTCTCACTTATAAAACCAAAGGCCCAAATGAAAGGCAATCAGGTAAAGTAGTCAAGCCTCCTCCCTTTTATATTTTCATAATCATTGGCACCTCTCTAGTTTATAATTATTTAGTAGATAGTGGGGTTAGTACCTCAGTGATGACAAAGTCCATAGTTGATCTATTTGGTCTAAAATATGAGCCACAATCCAAAGGAGTGTTATAGCTTGACGGTTCTTCTCCTAAGCCATCTAGAATAATCAAGTACCTTAATGTGACCCTGCAAGCTTGTCCTAATGTCTTGATGGCTAAAGATGTATTGATCTTAGATGTGTCTCCTCTCTTTGAACTATGTTTTTCTAGAGAGTTCACAACAAAGATAGGGGCTATCTTGTAGTAGACTGGTCTTATATGGCATTCAGGACAAGGTATGGGGCCAAAGTATTAATAAAATTTGAGTTCATTTCACAATTACATATATATCATTATGGACCAAATAATGTCAACATCAATTACACCATCATTGATGAGGATGAATTTACATTGGGTTAGGAGCTAAACACTTATCCAGAAGAGGTACTAGACATGTTCCTAGATTAGTTATGAAATGATAGCCAGTTAGTGGACCCCTTAAAAGGTGTTAAAGAAATGGATTTGGGTGTCTTATATTTGCATGAAGAAGACCAGCCTATGGCATCCCTCATGAGGCCTCAATAAGATCCTAGTGGTCTATGGAAGTTGTTCTTTATGGATCAAGGAAAAAGCATGGGGTGGGTGCAGGTGTCATGATAATATCCCATTAAAATGATAAGTAATTTTCTTCATACAAGTTTCAATTCAGCTACTTCTACAATGCAATAGAATATGAGGGTCTCATTGATGGCCTTTAATGGGATAATAAGAGAAGGATCAAGCAATTGTAATCTATGGGGATAGTGAATTGGTTGTACACCAAGTCAGAGGTCAAAATGCCACCTAGAACCCTTTAAAAAGTCCTACGAATATAGAGTTTGGGACCTCATTGAATAATTTAAGGATTTCAACATCCCATTAGTATCGAGAGGCCAAAATCAACATGATAACAAGTTACTAGTTATGGGGGCTCATTTTGACATCCCCAAAGGATTGAAAAGGGCCAAGTTTAAACCACATGTCAAATTGATAATAAGACCATCAGTGCTAGATAATAAAACTCACTAGCAAGTATTTGAAAATGAAAAATAGATTTCATGTTTCTTATAGTAAGAAGCAGAGTTTTCCTCCCTCAACCAAGAAAAATCATAGAATCAATAGGGCAGCAAATTGTTCAATTAAGGTCCAATAAGCTTCCTAAAGGGCTAGTCACCCTATAAGTCCTCTTTCATTGAGGGGACCATATGAGGAAGGTTAAAGTAGTGATGTCAATTAACAAAGAGAACTATGAAAGAATTCTTATCTATGAAGATGAGCTCCTCAATATTGGAAAGGTAAGCACTAAAGCTGAAAGGCATGCTTTCATAGAGCTCTATAAGGAATATGTAGACATATTTACTTAGTAGTATATTAACCTGAATGGGTTTGATCCTAATCTGACCCAACACATAATAGAGTTAGAGGCTAATACCACACCTATCAATTAGAATCAGAGGCCCATAAATCCTAAGATTGAGGAGCTTATGAGAAAGGAATTAACCAAGCTTGTTGAATCTAGGATCATCTTCCCAATCAAGCACTCCTCATGGATATCTAATATAGTACCTATTAGAAAGAAGAGTGGGGAGATTGGACTATGTGTGGACTTTAGGGATCTTAATAGGGTCTCTTTTAAGGATAATTACCCTCTACCATCCATAGAGCAAATATTGAAAGTATTCATTGGTTCATAATGATTCTCTCTCTTAGATGGATATTTAGGTTAGAAGCAAGTGATAGTGAGAGAAGAGGACTAGTACAAGACTACCTTTACCACCAAGTGGGGGATATTTGCTAATTAGAAGATGCCTTTTGGATTATCTAATATTGGGACAACATTTCAAAGAGTGATGGGCATGGCCTTCTAAGGAATGCTAAATCAAATGGTGGTGGTCTATGTGGATGATATCATAGCCTTTTACAAAAATTCTAGTGAGCACATGGACTATCTAAGGCTGATATTCCAAAGATGCAAAGAGTATGGGATTTATTTAAATCCCAAAAAATGTGTGTTCTCTATGCATAAGGGAAAACTATTAGGTCATATTGTTTCAAAATAAGGATTATCCATTAACCCTAATAGTGTAAGTGATATCTTAGCCTTATCCTTGCCAAAGAATATAAAGGGGATCCAAAACTTCCTTGGGAATATCAAGTTTGTGAGAAGGTTCATACCTAGTTTTTCAAACTTGGTCAATATTATCATCACCATTTTGAAGAAGATATAAGTGTTTTCTTGGTTTAATGAAGAAAAGGTAGCTTTTGAATCCATTAATTAGGCCATTTCCCAAGAACCCTCACTCTTGAATCTTGATTTCTCCAAATATTTCATCTTGTATACCTTTGCTAGCATTGACAATATATCATCTATATTGATGCAAAATAATAGTGAAGTCATAGAGTAATCAATTGCATTTTTTATTTAAGGGATAGAAGAATATGAGGTGAGGTAAACTTTCATTGAGAAGTAATTTATTGAAGACTTGAGAAACCTCAATAAGTTAGGCCCATGCTCTCTAATAGCAGGATCCATCTTATGGTGTCTCATCCTGGAGTTAGGGATTTCCTCCTTAATAAAGATTTAAATGATAAGAGAGTAGGATGGATCATAAAGGTCATGGAATATGACATAGAGATTAAGGTCACCAAGATGGTCAAGGGTAAGGAATTGTGTGAACACATGGTGAATGACCTCCAAGGAGACAAAGAAGCTCTTTTGGTGACCCATGACAACTCAAACCAAGTAAATTTCCACTTCAAAGAGTTAGCCTCAAGATATGGCTCAGTTCTTGACAATAGGAGAATGCCCCCAAGGTTTTGATAGAGACACAAAAAGGTATTTCAAGCATAAATCTATACCTTATACATTATTTTATGGTGTTATTTTTATAAAGGATCTCAATGGGATAATCTTTAGATGCATAAATGATGACCAGGTGACCAAATTCTTGGAACAGCTCTATGATGGATTAGCAAGAGGCCATTTTTCACCATAGACTACAATAGCCAAGGTGATGAGATCTATTTATTACTATCCCAACCTCTTCAAGGATGCCTATGCATAGGGAATAAAGTGTCAAGAATGTGCTCTCTTCAAAGGTAAATAAAGATTGGTAGCCTTCTCCCTCAACCCAATTCAAGTGGAACAACCTTTCATGCAGTGGTGTCTGGACTTCATTAAAATGATTAACCCTCCATCAAGTGTAGGACATAAATGGGTGCTCATTGTAACTAATTTCTTCACTAGGTGGGTGGAAGCCATTGCTTTGAAGGAAGCTAGTGAAAATGCAATTTTGGACTTCTATGACAGCCTTGTGACCAAATTTGGTGTCCTAGCCACCATAATTTTAGATAATGGATTGTCATTATTTAGTATGAAGACAAGTGAGTGCGTTATAAAATTGGGAATTTATCTCAACACCTCTTCCAACTACTATCCTAAAGTAAAAGGGTTATCAAAGTCCACAAACAATAACTTGATCAAGATCATCAAGAGGACCATGCAAAACAATAAGAGAGAATGGCATTTAAAGAAAAGAATGACCTTATGGGCTAATAGGGTGACTCTAAAAGAAGCCATTATAAATTTTCCATATGTCCTAGTATATGTAAGAGAGGCCAAGTTTCCCATCTCTCTTGAAGTTTGCACTAAAGTTAGCTCATCATCTTGAGTTAATGAAGGATGAGCCCATGAGTGAGGATGTTAGAACTCATGGAGCTGGAAGAAACTAGGGACCTTTCTATGAAAACTTTGGAATCAAACCAGGGTCAAGTCTAAAGGGATTTTGACAAAAGAGTTACAACAAATATTTTCAAGGAAGGGGACCTAGTCCTCAAATGGGACTCAAATAAGGCCAAACCAGGAAACCATACCAAGTTTGATAGCTTATGGAGTGGTCCTTATTTGATCTCTAGATGCAAGGAAAATAATGATTTTTAACTTACCCAACTAGATGGAGAGGTATTACCCATCCTAGTTAATGACATTAATATAAATCCCTATTATTGAATAACATTACATCCATTATAACATATTGTACATGATAGAATAGCTTTATGCTTTCCTCTAAGTGCCTTGTGCAAATTTATTTTATGTTCTATTGTTTCTTTTTCCAAAGTGCCTCAAGAATTTTGTTGTGTTTTTTTTATCCTTATTAATTTAAGAGAGGTTTAACTTAGTTGTAGAAGCTAATGAATCCATGCCCAATGGACTAGATAAGACAAATGGTTTGGGTTCTCAAAGCATAGTAGGAATACTTCCTTATAAGTCACTAAAGATGTTGGTCATTTTTGACCCAAATACCAAACTTACTTGAATGCAAGGTAGTTTCTTAAAGATAAAGTATGGAGCAAGTTTTGAATAGGATTTCTGGATGAATTAATGGACCAATGGGATATTACAGAGTTAAGATCTTTTGAAAACACTTTGATCTTGCTTAAAAGTGTATCTTTCCAATTTCTAAGGGGAAAGTCTACAGTTGTAAAGAGACCCTATGGGATGTCAAAGTGATTGGGTTAAATATGGAAATGAAAGGAATCCATTTGGTTCTTCATTATGTTCATCTAGGCATCTTGGGTCTAGTGGTATAAATGGCAATGGGGGTAGTTTGTTGATATTATATCTCACACATGTGGATGAGTTAAGGAAAATTGGTCATATGGATTTGTTCACTTTTGTGCCAAGTTTATATGCACCAAATTTTAGGTCCTCTCCCAAAATGCATCAAAAGTTATGGAGATCCAAAGTTGGCCTCCCAGCCAAATTTTGTTATTTATCCATACTTAGCCATTTTCAAATAGGTTCAAATAGAACCAAGTGTGCATTTTGATGATTCCATATCTTATACATGGGGTAGATGTAATGGAAAATAGTCATGTGGGTTTGTTCATCTTGGTCTCTAGTTGATATGCACCAATTTCCAAGTCCTCCATTGAAGTGAAATTAGAGTTATGCATGTGTAAAGTTAGCTCCTTGAACAAAATTCACAAGGTTTCCATACTTAGCCATTTTTAAGCTAAGACATCATGCAGGATCAAGTATACCAGCCAATTTGAGCATTTAATATATTCACCTAGAAAGCTTTTATGACTAGTGAACCATATGAGTTTGTTTCTTTTGACCATAAAAACATCTCCTAAAATTTTGGTGCCTCCATGATTCTCACACTTCAAGATATAAGCCTTCAAAGTTGATCAAAATGGACCTACAACTTAAGACATTCACGATAACATCAAATCAAAGCTTGGGAAAAAAATATATATGTGTTTAAATTTTATAGTACACGAGATGTCAATCATGTTCTATGGGATATTGAATGATGGTTGGAAGAACATCAACTTTAAAGACAAAGCAAGACAAATCCTAGCAAGCTTAAATTTGATATTTGTATGACCATCAATGATAGTCACATGAATGTAATTTGATGAGAGTGAGTATGTTAATTTTAATGTCATAAACTATCAATTAGATTTCAAATGGTTGGTCCCAAAAGATTAATGGTTGGTATTTGATCGAGCATTCAGATCTAACAATGAGTGGAGGTCAAAGGGTCAACAAATCTCAAGGGTGAATGTGTGCATGACAAGTGTCAAGGACATGTTCAAAATTAGAATATTGATGATCCACAGGCCTTTATATAGATTGAAATCAATGAAAAGAGTTGAGTCAACATGTAAATGAGTTGAGTCATATTTCAAAAACCAATTAGATCAAAGATGAGCTCAAGATTCTTGATGGAGGTTAAGAAGCTATTTTTGACCACAAACATAGGGTTTTATAGGGTCTTCTCGATGCCATTGGAGATGGTTCAAATACCATGGATCAGTATAACCAATGTATTAGGATATAAATAATATAAAGGGACCACCATTAGAGCTACTATTGATTTTTGGTTTGATAAGTTAGAGATTATAGGGTTTGTTCTTGAGATTGGTTCATCAAGTTAAAGAAGGATCCATGTATAATGAATTCCTAGTCCCTACAAAAATAAAGTGGGGTCTATAAGTTACTATATGGTCTATATTTTTGTTTTAATATAGACAACTATATTAAAACCAATGTCCTTAGATTGGTTTTCAATTTATAAGTGGGACCTGTGCTCCAAATATGAAATTTGAACAAATAGGTGACTAATGAAAAGGGTTTTCTTACTTCAGCATGGCCATAATCTCGACAAGTATCTACCTATAAAGTATGAATCCATGATTCAGTTAGATCCATGATCATGAATTTTTAACCTCAAGTGAGAGATGGTGTGAAGGATCAAAGAAAAGGTCCAGTGATGGGAACTATAGCTAGGGGAATTCAAAGCATCTTCAGAACCTTTGGGAACTTTGTCACTCAATAAGCCACAAGCAGTGTCCTGATTGATCAAAGAAGCAACAAGGTTTTCATTGGTTAAAATGTAAAGGTGGTGGTTTAGGTTCAATTAATGACCTAGGATAATATTTATTTTTTTGATAGCATACTCAAACATCCTTTCTCTCTCTCCCTCTTCTCCTATATATATTGGTCTCATTCCATTTGAAGAGGTTCTCAGCTTTTAGAATTTAGCATTTTTCTTTTTTGAGACAAGGATACTCATCGAGACTCTTGAAAAAGTGTGCTCATTTGATAAGGTTAAACCCTATCAAAATATTGTAAGAACTACCTTTTGAAGTAATAGGATCAACTCTTTATCTATATCTTCTCTTTAACCAGTGTTTAGCATGTTTGTGTATGGAAAATTTGTGAAGGAGATTATTCCAAGTTTACTATCTTTCTGCTTGCCTCTTTAAAGGTGTTTTCAAGCTAACTTGTAGGTTTATATTAGTGTTCTATTTTGAACCTCTTCCATGAAATATTTATGCAATTAGTGAGATTGTGATATTGAGTAAACCATAGTTGTCTTTTGCTAATCTAGTGAGTGTTCAAGCTTATATGAGTGTCCATTTAAATTTAGTGCATCACCCTCTTATCCTTCTTACGATCCTTGGTTCTCTTTCTAACCCTTTTTCCCTATGAATCATTATAATAGTGTTAGTTTAGGTGAACATCAAGAGGAAGCCATCCTTCTCTAGAGGTTCAACCCAAAATAAGTTACCCATAGCTCAGGGTTGTTCCCATAGTTCTGATCAAGTTGTAAAGGGCCTAAAAAACCCTATTCTAAAGGGTGAATCTTTGAGTCATAACACATCCCCTAGGCCAAATTTACTAAAATTGTAAATCATGAACATTCCATATAATATTTTGGTGAACAAAGAAGGTTTTCTAAATTTATCAACATGATTAACAAAAACCTATAATAATTTTGAAAATATATCCATTATGGATTATATATGAACTAAACAAGGAAAGATAAGCCACAGGCCTAGGAAGGGAAAATCTAAATAGAAAAATGATGGTGAAAACAAAGGACAAAGAATAAATTTTTGATCTACACAAAGGACAAGGGGAAATAATAGGATATATTTGAAACTATAATAAGAAATTCTAAAATATTATACATAACATTGGAATCCTAAGGGAAACCTAGGGTTTAGATATGTTCAAACAAAAATATAGATTCACCAATATTTTTTATCGAAAATTGGGATAGAGAAAGATGAACCTAAATCCTAATTATGAAAAATTATTGTTTAAATTCAAAATTAATAATATATGAAATAAATAACACAAACTAATCTGGAACTTTATAAATATATAAATATGCTAAAAAGAGTAAGTACCAAAGAAGAACTTAGCTATAAATCAGATATGAAAGACTTTAAGTGAAACTATGAAATTAATTGTGTGAGTATGTGAGGTTAATGGGAATTATGAATATGTATTTTCATCTTCCTAGGACAAAGCCATACCATTAAAATAAAATTAACTTACATTGGTGTCTGTAGGGTGTGCCAATGTATTATAGGGTTTTAACTCTCTATGAAAATTTGTAATTGTGTGCCTCCACTTATTTGATATCTATGTGTGTGTGATCAGATCTATGTGATTTGATACAAAAGCCATTATGTTCCTTATTAATCACTTGTAACCCTAGCTCAATCGATCATGTGTAAAAAATAAATAATTGATAAAATGATGTTAGTGGTTGAATTTTTAATTTTACTTAACACCCCTTGTGTTGAGCATTTCGTGCATACCAATACTCAAAAGAGGGATCAAAATTCATGTAGTTATCCCATAATACGATGGTGTGTGTGCAAAATTTATGTATTACTATATGTTGGTCCAATCTTGGTGTGATTAAGTGTTTAAAAAATGACTTGTAACCTTGAATGTGTATTTAGAATTAGATCAAGAATATTAGGTTTATGTGGACTCAAAATTGGAAAAAAATAGATGCTTTCCTCTCAATGTGTAGTTAGATGTTCTGATTTTTTCAATAATACAAATCTCTAGTGAACAAATAACGTAGAAAATGTAGCTTTATATTTATTGTTTTGGAAATTATTTATATGGGACCTATGAATCATGTGTAATGACTATTTGAGTTAATTTTAATTTGAGAAACTAGATATTATTTGGCAGGAGGACATGGTTGGTGAATTCAAACACTATCAGCACATGGGATTATTTGAAAGAGTGGCCTTGTATAATAAGAAAATACAACTAAATAATAAGTGTGGATCAATCAAAAAATGATCTTGGGTTATTTTAAATGAAAATTAGGGATATTTTATAATCATTTGGTTGCTTGGATGAATGGGTCATCTGCATATAAGTGAAAAAATGGTAGTCAAGGACCATAGAATTAGGCATGAGATAAGTATGTCTATGGAATGGTCACAACTAAATTATTTTAGAAATAAAAATTAATTTATGTGTCTAAACTTAACATCATAACTCTTAGGTAATGGTTGACATGGGTCAAACTACCATTATGGAAATAAATATATCATATTGCATTCAATCAAGCATTTAAGCAAAATTTGAGGAGACTTAGCTATTCACATAAATTATCATTTCTCTAGTTTTTGAATAATAATATTGTCAAAGGGATGAGATAATACATTTATTACATTCATTTTCTCAATTTAGGTTTAAAATTAGCATCATTAACCTAGCTTTAAATGTTAAATTAGCTTGAAATTTAGCTCCATTAGAGGTAGGGGTAGTAGTTCCATATTTTAATATATTGACCTCTATAATCTTGATCTCATAGTTAATAACTACATGATAAATTTCACCAAAATATTGATGAGTTGAAAATAACTATCTTTAGTAGGTTGAATAAAAATTTGATAACTTACATACTTTTCAATTCAATTTTAGGTAATTAATAAATCATCTTTGTTATCACTATTTTGAATTTAGGAAAGTACTCACTAACATTTTTGTTATCCCTTGTTTTAGTCATAGCAGATGATAAAACATTACCTTTTGACTAATTTTGATTGATAAATGAGCTTAAAATTTATTATTGAAGAATTTAAATATCGTACGAAGTCTAATAGTAGGGAAAAAAATAAATCCAAGGTAAAGGCCTCAAGGCTTATAGGAAATGTATTAGCTAATAGTTTACCATTGTACACAAATTTAAGACAATAATCATAAAAATGTTTGATATGTTTTGAAGGATTACCCCTTGTCATTAAATAATTTAAATTTAATATTTATTAAACTAATATGCAAGGGGTAGACAAGGACCTCATAATTTAAAGTATTGAGTAAAATATTGTGTGAAGTAATCATATGAATTGATTTTTTAGATCCTCAGAAATGTATTTGAATTTGTTTTTATGTCACTTACATTGTTTGAATAATTTGTTTAAGGGATATATCTTTTGGAGTGAAAATTAAAGTAGGAACAACATATGTTGGATATAACACCTTTTCTGTTTAAGGAATACTCTAAAATAATTGATGTAGATTGAAAATATGGTCGAGAAGGTCAAGTAAATTGAGGATGCACAAAATAAATAGTAATACCAACTTGAGAGGGTATAGGCATAGTAATATACATGTTTGAAATAGGCATAATATTAGAAACAAAGTGATTAATAACCTCATTGTTAATATAGGAAGGGAACCAATACAATGTGAAATACAAGCATTCAAATATTCATGATTGGTTGTAATGTATTTTCTTAGACACATATTCCTTAGATATATTTTTATTTTGTAAAACCCTTAATGTGGTTAATATTGCATTCATTTCATTAGCATTTTGTCTAGCACGTAGTCTAAATGTATCAAGTTTATCTACCATTTATTTATCCACATAATCATTATGATCATTGAAAGCATTATCATTTATAACATTCTAATCCAAACCATTATCATTCAAATAATCTGAATTTTCATCATTTTCATTATCATCCACATATGTATAAGGAGAAGAATAATTAACATTGAATGAAAAATTACCATCTTATATTTAAAATAACATGTCTCCCACTTAATTTATATCTTCCCCTAGTATGTGTCTTAGATATAACCTCCTTAAGTGGCATAAGAGAGAAATGTATATAACATGAAAGGAATTAGGACAATCCTAAAAAAAAGTTCAACACTAAAAAATTAATATTTGAATTGACCACAAAAAAAATAGAGGGAAAGAAAACATGAAACTTTAAGGTTTGGTGCAAGATAATATAGGTTCAAAAAAAAAATGTTAAAGTGCATATATGTTATACAAAACTATTATAAAACATAAAATAAATCATAAATTTTATATGGAATAAATAAATAAATTAAATTAAATTAAGATTTAAAATAAGTCTAAAATGGAAAAGAATGACCGTAGCTAGAACAATATAAAATTGACAAAGGGGTTTTATAAAAAAATACACAAATTCTAACAAGTATGTATTCTAACAGTGAAATAAAATATTTAGAAACAAGTTTTGAGATACTGAAAAAGAGATTATATAAAGAATACAATGATTTAATTATGTGAATATAACCATCTTATTATGATAGAGGTAAGCCAGTATCATACTACACTCCAATAGAAACTATATATTTTGATATTAGAAATTTAATCTTAAAAATGAAAACAATTTATATTACTATAAAACTCTATAAATCCCTTTGTCAATTATTGATTAACATAAGCATATCCCAAATTAGTTAATTGAAGTACAAAACCACCTAAAGTCCTTCTCCTTGCATTTAAACCATAATAAAATTTGAGAGACCTTTGTGTTATTTTGAGGGTCCTAATTTAGTCAAATCCTATTTGATTTAAAGTTATACATTTTCACTCATGAAATTAAAAAATTAATATGATTTTTATGAATATCCAGAACCTTATTTGTATGAATGAGATGAAATCAAGTATCCATTCTATATTCTCTTTCTCTAGTTCTTTTGGCACAAGTATGTAGCAAGAACTCTTCAATAGATAGAAATAAAGAAAAATGTAGAGTGCATAAAATACTTAAATGTGATAATTTTGATTACATGAGAATAAAATTTATCTCATGAATAAATTCACTAGTTTTTTTTGTATAAATAGACTTCTCAAATTCAAATTAATACATGATTGATGTGCAAGCTAAAATTATTAAAGTATGAAAACTAAAAATCATAGCATAAAAACAATTCAATGCAATGAGATAAATGAGCCAAAGGTACCCATGATAAACATGACCATTATAAAAATGATTTTATATCATCCACACAAGCATCATACTATTCTAAAATTGGTCAAGGTGACAAAAACCCTTAGAAAAAATATCTAATAGATTGTAGGATCAACATCTTTAGACCTGAACTATGTGAATGACTGGTCAAACCCTTGGATTTTTAACCTATAAACCTTCTATCTCCCTCTCTTAATTTTATTGGCACATTGGAGACATGGTCTATAGTTGACAAGGGCTAGAAGCTGGTGAAGAAGATAGGGGAAGGAAACTACAAAAATTTTGTAGAAGTAGTTCAACATAAAGACCCTTCTTCATAGTAGCCAAAGGGAAGGTTGAAGCCTTTCAACCTAGCGACATCAAACCCTTATGTTTCCTTAGATAAAGAAGTTCTAAAATTAGTGTTGGTCAATAGGAACTATTTTTTAGGTAGAGGATTCATTTGCTAGTTTGATAACCTCTAGCCAAATCTACTGGATCTAAATGCTTGGTTCTCCAAATAGAGGAAGCCCCTTATTAAAGGTAAAATTGAATTATACCCCTATGCAAAAAAAATTACATTTTTATTTTTCATCTCATTTTAGACAAAGACTTGATTCTTTCTAAATAGTGGAACTGGGTAGGCATCAACTTCTCATGAAACCTTGGTTTCCAAGCTTCAACCCTCTCATTTAATCTTTCTTAAATAGACCCATTTGGGATGTCTACCTCAACTCCCCCTACATTTCTAGGCTGAACCCTATTTCAAGGTCATAGGTAACTCTCTGGGCAAATTCTAACAAACTGACCCTGCCACACCTATGTTCTCTCACACCGCCTTTGCTAAAATATTGATTTTTCTTGATACTTATATTTATATTTTAGCCTATATTGACTTGATTATTGAGGACATAGTATGGAATCAACCACTAGACTATAAAGGCCTACTTTTAGGTGTCATAGGTGATTTAACATATGGAAATTGACCCAAAAGTGTAGTAACTTCAACAAAAGAAACTTTGTTTCAACTTTGGTGGAAGAATTCCTCCTTTGAGCTTATGACAATATTTGGTCCTAAGTTTCATGATTACTTAGATTCAGAGTAGGAAAATTTAGAGTATGAATATCCTCAAACTCTAAGAATTAAACCCCTATTTACTTCACAAGGAAGTCTTATGGGGACTAGAGCTTCAAAAGATGTACCTGAGCCTCCTATGCATCACATAGAACTTTTGGTGAAAGAGTGTTGGAATCAAATCTAAAAACCCATGTTCACTCAAGGGAAGATATTTTCTAGAATAAATTACCAAGGGAATAACAATTAGTTGTATCTTCAGTTGAAGGCAAATCCTATCCCTTCAAATCAATATAAATCTCTTTACCAACTGACTCAAACTATATGGAAGACAAGGGGTGGATAAAAGTATATAAGAATAAAAAGGGTAGAAGAATAAAAGTCCAATCCTCCAACATGACCCTTCATTTACTAGGGCCCTAGGTAGAAGTCTCATAAAAGGTATGGTATGATCTATGTGAGCAATAGTGCTATAGAACATGGTGGAAAATTTTGAATTATGTGTCCTCTATTTTGTTAAGATGATTGTAATTTGTTTCGCCCCACATGTTCTTCCTAAGATGAATTGTATTTTACAGTTGTGTGGTATTTTTGTAGAAATAGAGGATTTTTAAAAGGCTCTTTATTTTTAACTAGTTTATGGTTGTAGAATATGTTTGTTTTGTTTGGTAAGCTTGGTTGAGCTACGTATTGGCTCTTTTGTTCTTCATAAGCCACCTAGTGAGGTGCCTCATTCAAGATTAATTGTTATATATTTTATATTAGGTCACAGGTCCTTTCAAAACCTATAAATTACTAGTCAAATAAAAAATGGTGAACTAATTATATAATTAAACACAAAAGGAGATATATTTATCTTAGGTTTCCAAAACTATATTTCTCTAGGGAAAGAGGCTTTTTCAGTTATTTTTTAATCCATGCCACAATTTGAAAGTCTTGTGTAAATATAACACTACATGAGCTAATCAATATGTCGATATGAGCCTAAAATTTGGTAGTGTTAGGATTGTATGGATGATCTTGGCTAGGGAATTTAATGTGGAAACTAAGCAATCAATAATTTATCCTATCTATAACTTTTCACTTTCTTCCCTAATTTCTAATACTTTAGATTTTGACTCTTCAAAAATTTTAAAAACTTGTAAAAGATGGGGAAGGTTTAGTTTTGGGAGTTTGCATAGATAGGGTTAATGTTTTCAATGTTTATTGGTCAGACTCCTCAATGTGTAAATATAATTAAAGAGTAGTAATGTGAAATAAATGAATATTTCAAGCATGTATCCAATTTTTGTTTTATCTAGACTTTTGTTTCATATAAAACAAAGTATAGATTCATTATACACCATTAACTACTAGTGTCAATTGGAATATATTTTTTTCAAATCATGGCTAGTACAACCTTTTACTTAGTCATATAATAATTTTCTATATCTTCATATTGGTAGTTGTGTCGAATATTGGATTATCAATAACCTTAATAGAGTTTACATAGGAGGTATTTTTTAGTATTAGATCATCATATTGTAAATTTTATTCTTATTACAAGGTTGTAGAGGTTTCCCATCACACTGACTCAATTGTATATTCCATTATTCTTATATGTTATCAATCTTTAGTGTGTATTTTATCTATTTGAATCTAGTTATTATGATATCATGTTATCATTATGTCCTTTATATTTGTATTCTTATCATTATTGTGAATTTTATTTATCTCTCTAATTAATTTGTTTACATTTGGTATCATATCTTTTATTTAGGAAATAGTTTTTTCATTGCATTTTTTGGAGTAGAGATTAGTGTTTTTTGTGTTATTTAAGAATTGGGAAACATAACTTTTGATTTTAAACAAATTAAAAAAATTATTCGACACAATATTGTTTTAGTTTTTTTTCTTTAAATAAAAGAATCTATAGTTTTTTTCTTTAAATAAAAGAATCTATAGTTTTTTTTAGAAATATTTGTGAAATATAACATTAATTGGAATCATCTCAGAGAGGTGATCTTAAAAACATATTTTTTTCACCCCATTATTTTCATTTTTTTGGGGTTTTTTAATATACTTATCTAATTTAACAATCATTAGATTCATCTCAATGAGATCATCACAATGATATAGTTATTTGGTAACATTATTTTCACTTGGTGTTAATTAGATTTGCACCCTTTGAGGAGATGAAAATATCTCTTAATCTAAGTGGCACAATGGAATCACCTCTAGGCTTGTGGGCAGCCTAAAGAATGAGGTGAATCTCTAGATGGGGCTAGCTCCCTTGATGTACCAATTTGAATTGAAACTACTACTAAACTTGGGGGGGTGAAAAGTGAGAGAGAGAATTGAAAGAAAACTAACCTAAGGGAAGTGATACACTAAACTGATTGATGACATCCAAAAATATACATATTACACTTGAAATTAAAGGACAAACTGAACATACACTTCTCTAATCTTCATCTTCTCACATCAATGTTACATTGTGAGGGATATGGATGAATATGCAAAGCTAGGAGGACTAGAAAAGAGGCCCACGAAGGAACTAATGAAAATAATAACTCACTAAATCCTTGAAATATCATAAAAAACTTCACATGCCCTATAAGAAGAATTTTTCCAATTGTAAATAGGATGAAAGAATGACAAAACATGCTAAGGAATCCATAGTCTTCACTTATGCAAAATCAAACATTCCAAATGAACACACTAAGAGAAGTCATGGAAGAGGTAAAAAATAGTTGTATTATTTATTAAAAGGTATAAATTTGAGTATTGATTCATCATACTCATGTGGAGCATAGAATATAATGGCCAAAATGGCTAGTTCTTATAAAACTTGTGAGAGAGAGAAGAAAAGAGAAGTCCAAGGGTCATAAGGAGAATTGTCAAGCTGATTAAAGGAGTTAATTGTGTATGTGGAGAGGTTATGGGATGAACCATGAAAGTAAAAGAAGTAAAAATTTTCAATTCAAGACATAAACTTTGTGAAAAGTGGCATAAAACTCCTCATTCTGGCTAAGAAAATTGCCTTCATGATTTGGACCTATTTGAGCATCCCATAACTAATTATATCTTTTATTTATGAAACAATTTTTTCATTGCATTTTTTGGAGTAGAGATTATTATTTTTTGTGTTATTTAATAATTTGGAAACATAACTTTTGATTTTAAACAAATTAAAAAAATTCTTCGACACAATATTGTTTTAGTTTTTTTCTTTAAATAAAATGATCTATAGTTTTTTAGGAATATTTGTGAAACATAACATTCATTGGAATCATCTCAGAGAGGTGATATTAAAAACATATTTTTTTCACCCCATTATTTTCATTTTTTTGGGGTTTTTTTTATATACTTATCTAATATAAAAATCATTAGATTCATCTCAATGAGATCATCACAATGGTATAATTATTTGGTAACACTATTTTTACTTTTTGTCACTTAGATTTTCACCCTTTGAGAAGATGAAAATATATCATAATCTAAGTGTCACAATGGAATCACCTCTAGGCTTTTGGGGAGCCTAAATAATGAGGTGAATCTCTAGATAGGGCTAGCTCCTTTGATATACCAATTTTAATTTCAACTACTACTAAACTTAGGGGGTGAAAAGGGAGAGATAACTGAAATAAAACTAACCTAAGGGAAGTGATACACCAAATTGATTTATGACATCCAAAAATATGCATATTTCACTTGAAATCAAAGGATAAATTGAACATACACTTCTTTAATCTTCATCTTCTCACATCAATGTTATATTGTGAGGATATGGATGAATGTGCAAAGCTAAGAGGACTACACAAGAGGCCTATGAGGGCAATAATAAAAATAATAACTCACTAAATCCTTGAAATATCATAAAAACCTTCACATTCCCTATAATAATAAGTTGTCCAACTATAAATAGGATGAAAGAATGACAAAACATGCTAAGGAATCCATAGTCTTCACTTATGCAAAATCAAACATTCCAAATGAACACACTAAGAGACCTCATGAAAGAGGTAAAAATATTTTTTATTATTTATTAAAAGGTATACATGTTATCAGGTATTCAGGTGGATCATAGAATACAATGGCCAAAATGGCTAGTTCTTATAGAACTTGTGAGAGAGAGAAGAAAAGAGAAGTCCAAGGGTCACAAGGAGACTTTTAAAGCTGATTAAATGAGTTAATTGTGTATTTGGAGATGTTATGGGATGAACCATGTAAGTAAAATAAGTAAAAATGTCAATTCAAGACATAAAATTTGTGAAAAGTGGCATAAAACTCCTCTCTGGCTTAGAAAATTGCCTTCATGATTTGGACCTATTTGAACATCCCATAACTAATTATGAGTAGGTAAAATGATTTAAATGGAATTTTATGATCTCATACATGCCTATCCATTCATTTTTTTCATTCTTAGTCCTCTAAAAACCTCTGAAAGTGAACCCTCATCATCTGATGTCTAGAAAACTGCTCTTCCATGCACCCTGCCCACTTGGCCTCCAAATTGGATTCAATTTATCATGAAAATACATGGTATGGAATTAATGAAAATTTTAAAGACCCTCCATGTATTTATAAGCATTAGGTCACCTTAAATTTATCTCACTTGAAGTTTTCCATCTTCTTCACTAGCTTATCCAATAGGCCAATTTTGAATGGCTAAGTTAAATCACCTATTTGAGAGACTTAATAATATTTTAAATAAATTAAATTGAAATTTTTAATTGTATTAAGTCTTAATATTCCATCCCATGTTATTTTCATCTCTTGAAACCTCCTACAACACACAAAATAGTGATAAAAACCTTGTTTTTTATCCCCATTCATATAAGTTCATATAGATAGTTGGCATGTGGAAGATATTGAGTGAGTTATATAAAATTTAAAATATATATTCTTGTCAAACTATTCCATTATATTTCATCTCCAACTCCATTTTCCTAATTGGGTCTTTGTTCAGTGTCTTTAAGGGTTTTAGACATATTTTGACCCTTAAGCTTGTTTCATAAAAACTTGATGTTGGAGTTTTAAAATAATTTTATAAAATGGTTTTATAAGACCTTAAAATCCTCAAATATTATTTTTATCCCATGCATATCCTCCAATAATATATGAGCTCCAAAATTTGCCTTATCAAGCTTGTTCTTCCAAGTTTGCATGAGTGTGAGTGGTTTTAAGCTCAAGAGTGGATCCCATAATTTTTTCTATACATTATAAAAGTTATCACACATTAATTTTAACCTATAAATAATGCCTAAATCATCTTTATAATCCATAAATAACCAAAAATTAATATGGACTACCTTTTGGTACTAGGCCTCCTCAAAGCCCAATAGGTCTACTAGGCACCTTATTGGATTTGGATGTTATGACTAGTACCTCATACTTGGATCGGTGTATTATTAATTTTAAATCAAAATTTGATTGTATAATATGAATACATAATCTTACAATCACTTTTCTTCATCATCTTCTCTCATTCCCCAACTAGACCCAGTGGAAACTTACCTAGTTGGACTATGTGCAAGGGGGATTTGGGTTATCTTGAGAGGTCTAAACTTTATCTATGGATTATTATCCATTAATTTAATTATATTCACCTCATAATATGTTTAATAAGGTTTCAAAATTTCCACGTCAAGTCTTTTTCCCATTTTACACTCACTAGTTCATTTTACCAAAGTTTGATTTTCCATGACTGGCTGACCACTGAGATAAAATAGTGATGTATATACCTTATCCCAAAGGAAAAATGAGTATTTTTTTAGTTATAAAAATTAATTTTTATTATTTTTACTAAATGGTTTGGTTTTGTTCCATGATTTAAGTGTCCAACCATCTCTAAATGCCCCAAAAAGGCCTCAAAACCCTTGTTTTCCTGAAAATTTTCTTCAAATCCACTTAGGAGTCACTCTTCCAAGATATAAACATAATTCCATGACACTTAAAAATTTTCTCATCCTCTACCCCTTCTCATGAATATTTTATTTCATCTAAAAAATGTTTTTTCCTTTGGATTCTCCATATTTGCCTCTTGAGTAACATGTCTTCTTGGAGCAACTATACAAACTGATGGCTTTTGAATAAATAGGAAAGGTGGATGATAATATTGGTAGGATTTTTGGCTTATTTTAACACTATATATCATATCAATAATATTTTTTCATTTTTTTAACCTTCACCTCTTCCTTAGACAAGTTCATGTTTCCACTTCGCCTACTAGGTTGCACCATACTATAGGTGTGAACAGGGGTCTTAGAACCTTGTAGGTGCCTTGTTTATATTAATTTTGTGACTCATGACATCATAAAACTATCCATTTAGGTTTTAAAATTCCTTATATTCCATCAAAATTCATCCTTTGGGTTTTTCAATGCATTCCTAGTTCAAACTGGGTACCCTGACTAAGATCTTGATTGAGACCCCTACTTTTAGGCCTACCTATAGGTCCCTTATGTTTAATTGAGGTTATTAGTGATGAAAACATCCTATTTATTTCACCTTGATAAAATAAAACACTTATAGGTCACTTTTAATCATCCCAGGTTACCAAAGGAATACCATGACTCATGCCAATACCTATGTTTGCATCAACTCACCTATCTGACCTATAGGTGTCTAAGCATGTTCTAGGAACTAGAGACAAAGTATAAACCTCACATAAGATATCCAATACAAAATACATCAATTTAATTACCTAAATTCACATTTAAACTCATACTAATGGCTTTATAAGCACCTATCTAAAAAATTTAGTCATTCTTGCCTATACGTGTCTGAGAAACCCTACATTTATTGACCCCTGTAGGTGCTCTTAGGTTTTAAAGATAATAAATTTTTCTCATAAATATTCTTGGGACCTTGAAAAATCTTATAATAATCCTTTTAAACCATGAACATAACCTAACATTCATATATGCAAGAAAGAAACTCTTTCAAGCTTGAAACTCCATGTTGGTTGTAGATGTATCTTTTCAACGATGTGTATGGACAAGGTATGCATGAGAGTACAACTTATTCCTATTTATTAATGTAATTTATACAATGGGTTTTCATTTATAATATTTTAAACTTTTTAACCATGAAACTAAGTCTAGTTTTTACCCCTTGGAGCTAAAGTCCATTTGAGCTCTTTCTTGTAGATATCACTATCTTAATTTAGTGCTTAAAATATGGTTTTGTGCTCCTCAAAAACCTATCCTCCTCTAGTATTATACCTCTTAAACTTTTCCAAGTTGTTGTCCCTTATAGATTATATGATATGAACACCATAATATTTATCCAAACTCATCATAACCTTATTATAAGGTTTTCACAAAACGTTCAGGTTCTCTATTTTCACTTTTTAGAGTAGATAATCCTAAACACAACCAAGTAATGTTTCAAAATGGTTCCTCATATCATTTTGACATTTTTACACCTCATATGAGTTGTCATGGCTCATTTATCATAACAAGGTCCTAAATAAGTGTCAAGATACTTCCATCCCTCCATACAAAACTTATGGTTCGTTGTTCAACCACCTGTAGGTTGATTTTTGGTGCATAAACAGTGGGCTAGGTATGAGCAAGATGAAACCTTCTATGAATGTGAACTTTGTATGCTTCCCTTAGGCATGTAAATGAATATTTGGAAATTATAAAATTTGAGTACATGTCCACCTCTCTACACATCATCATGATGTCATCAGGGGCCTGTAGGTGTGCATTAGGATGTTCTATGTAGGCAGGATATGGAATTGGCAAGAAATTGTTAAGGAATAAATTATAAAACCACTCAAATGAATTGGTAAACCTTAAAAAACATGATCTTAATCAAGAAACACCTTTAACCAGATCCAATACATATTTCCCAACATGGAAAACACTTGCATATACATTGAATACAATAGACATGGGCATTTCATGACTAAGGTATCATGGTGGATGAGATTGTGACTATAATTGCACCTTTTCCAAGCATCTAGATGAAATTTATACAACTCTTAATGGATTAGAAAATTATAATACCCTGATTACAACTCAATGGACAAGTTTAATAAGCTCATATAGGTGACTACAAGTGAAATTGGGTAAAGAGCTAGTAATGGAAGAAAACTTGCTTACAAATAACCTAAGAGATGACATGATGAAACCAAAACATGGAATGAGGTGGTCACATGACCCAAGAACTTATGGAAAAACATTTCCTAATCTTTTAAGACCCCTATAGGAGAAAACCTTAGCGAAAAAGAAGCATCTCAGATGAAATTGCACATGATGACACCCTCTTGCAAAGTGAGTTATATTTATCATCCAAACATGATGGAACCTAAAAAAATAATGGAGACCATGTGATAAGGAATTACACATTATTTGGATCCA
Organism: Torreya grandis; assembly: GCA_037957365.1. Taxonomy (NCBI): domain Eukaryota; kingdom Viridiplantae; phylum Streptophyta; class Pinopsida; order Cupressales; family Taxaceae; genus Torreya; species Torreya grandis. Next base: position 2,050,705 of record JARHVA010001224.1, on the reverse strand, counting down.
ACATCACCTACTGGTTCATATGGATTTGATATAAATGGAGAAAAACCTATAGGGTGCACAAAATAATTAGCAAAAAAGCATAATCAACTTGTAAGCAATGGTTCATAAAGAAAAATTGATAAATATTTGAAATATTATTATGAAAAATAAGGTATTAGAGTATACTATCATCTCCCAAAATCATTTGTCTTGAACCTACTTGTGTTATCTATGCCAAGTACAAACTTGCAAGTTACTTTAATGTGTCTTAAAGCCAAGAAAAGAGCATAATGATTTTGGATTATAAATGGAACTTAAGATAATTTAAAATATGTAACTAAGCATGGGGAATTTTAAGAGTCATATTTCAACATTTTCCAAGTGGCACACTTCCCAAGGAGGTTGTACAAGTGCTAAACTCTTCTTTTTCTTTAAGAAAACTAACTTTTCTTCTGCATAACCTACCATATTTTAGTTTTGTTAGTGGATTAAGACTTATTAGGACATATGGGACATGAAATCACATTTTTACACCTTCACATTTCCCAAAAAACTTGTATAACTCATTAAAAGCATAATTTTGACCCCTAAAATGACCTAAATTGATAAAAGGATTAAAAGACTAATTAAAAAAGGATAATATAACATTTAATGGCATCAAATAACCTATAAAACACCCCATGACACTCATATTACAACCCCTATAGACCTATAAAATCAATTTTTTTCCTATAGGTGCCCCAATTTGACTAAAAAGTCAAATTTGGTCAATATTACCCATAAACCATAAAATATTCACATGGTTAGTCTACACACTAGGGTCCAATGCAAGGGTTATGACACTTCAAGAAAACAATCTAACAAAGAAAAGATGTAATATAAAATTGGTGGATCTTTCATTCTAAGTTTTTTTATAATAGATCAAAAATTGAGCCAACTTGATTACAATTTTTGAAACATAAATTTTGAATGGCTAATAAATGAGATCTATTAAAATCAATTAGTGACTAGATAATATTGGGTAAATATTCGATCAACTGTTTTCCTCATAATAGAATCTGTATAACCAATCTCAAATCATCAATACACATCCCAACCAAGGTGGATCTTCTATAATCACTTTATAAATCTAAATAAAACACAACCACCATCCTCAATTGGTTCTAATTTGGGTACTCAAAACATGTTTCCCAAAGTGGACATGCATAAGTTCGATGGAAATATCCAGTCACATGGATAAAAAAATTGGATACTTTTTTTGATGTACATAATATCCTATGTGGACATAAGGTTGCAATGACATACTCATATTTAGAACATGAGAAATTCATTTTTTATCAGTTGTTGTGTGCTCAAAAGAAGAAGATTCTCAGTGTCACCTGGTCAGTTTTAACTAATGAATTACATATGATATATTAAAATTGTGTGATGGATCATTACTTCATCTAGTTATCAAAACTACATCAAATGGGATCAGTCAGGTATTATATTAATAAATTTAAAACTATATCCTTGCATGTGGATAAGATCACATACACAAACTTGAAAGAACTATTTCTTTGGGGATTGAAGAATCACATCAATGTGAGGTATGCATGTTTAATCCACTTACTATATTCTATTATATTATCATGGCCCTTAAGGTAGAATAAGGACTATTAGCCAAAAAATGACATGATTTCTCAAGCATCAAAGATTAGAGCACTCTAGCACCATAATTCCTTCAACCTCTTATATTGACTCCTCAAAAAATTAAAAATAAAAGGCAAATGGGTTATGTTTTAATTGTGATAATAAATTTAGTTTTAGGCATAAATATGCTGAAAAGAATTATTTTTCATTGAAGGTGCTAATAAAGAAGAAAATGGTGAAGAATTATAATAAGAAGGTGTTGATGATCTAGATGATAAGATAACACATATCAAACCAATTACTTTTCTCCATGTACTTTAATTAATTAGCACCAATAAAACCCTCAAGGTGTTGGGTTTCCTAAAAAATATAAGGCAATAGTATTGATTAACCCAGGATGTACCCATAACTTCATCAACAATGAGTTGGTCAACCACTTGAATTGTTATATTTATTTATCCCCAAAATTTAAGGTTAGGATTGCAAATGGTCATATAGTCATTTTTACATGGAAATTCCATAGTATTAAACTCACAATGGGAGACTAAATGCTAGATTGCCCTATGTTTTCCATTCCCATGGGTGGTGCAAACATTGTGTTGGGAGTCAAATGGATCATTACCCTATGAATGATTGAATTAAATTTCTAGAATATTTTAATGTGTTTTCATTTATAAGGATGAAAATTTTAACTAAGTAGGTTTCATGACAATTCCATGAAATTTCTTATCTCCAATTAGATGTATACATACGATTTTGTTTCATAACATTTTTCATTCAAAACATTACGAATAAAGATTCCAAAACCATCAAACCTAGAATAAATTAGAGGGGAACAAAGTATTTTTTAGATATACGATTAAATTAATCCTTCCAAAATGGATCATGATTATTCCATTTAGTTGGTACTAAGGATCCAACCACCAAATCTAACATTATAGTAACCCATACCTATATAAGAGTGAGATTAAGGAGTTGATACAAGAAATGCTCAAGGAATGAATTATACAACAAATCCAAAGTGCTTAATATTCTTTAGTGGTGATGGTGTGTAATAAGGATGACCCTTGGTTCATGTGTCTAAAATATAAGGAATTCAACAAGTACACTATAAAAGATAAGTTTCCAATTCTTATAATTAATAATTTTCTAGAAGAGTTACATGGTGTTGTATACATTTTGAAACTTTACTTTCACTCAAGTTAGATTAAAATTAGAATCAAATATGAGGATATATATATATATATATATATATATATATATATATATATATATATATATATATATATATATATATATATATATATATGACAACTTTCTAAACCCATGAGGGCCACTATGATTTTTGATGATTCCATTTGGCCTCAAAAATGTGCCATATATCTTTTAGATTTTGATGAAAACTATATTTTGGCCATTTTTGTAGAAATTTTTCTTAGTGTTTTTTGATGGCATTAATATACCAAAAAATCATAATAATATATATAGCATGTGAATTGGGTTTTGTATATTATTCCATAATATCAGTTTTATGGTAAGCCTTCCAAATGTGCTTTGATTTGTAGCATGTGAATCAAGTTTTGGATATTTTGACATAACATTGGTTTTATGCTAAGCCTTCCATGTGTGATTTTGGATTTAAGGAGTCATATTACTTGGGTCACATTTTTTACCATGAAGGTGTGAATTTGGTTTATCACAATTTTAATACTATAGTTAAATTAATTATTCGTAAAACCCATCAAGCACCTATGGTGCTTCTTAGGGCTCACAAATTACTATCACCAATTCATGAAAAAATATGGTAGCATAGCAAAACCACTAAAAAAATTATTAAATAAGGACTCCTTACATTGGAATGAGGCAACCACAAAGACATTTAAGAAGCTAAAAGAGACCATCTACACTAGTCTAGTTTTAGTTATACCATAGTTTTATAAAACTTTATTTCATGAGTATGATGTTTAGGTATGGCATGGGATATTATTCATGAAATAAGGATGAATTATTTATTTTCAAATCCATTAAATAAATGGTAAGGAATTTTTGAATCCAAAATATGAAAAGAAAATTTTGGCTATCTTTCATGCATTCAAAAAATGGAGACTTTGGTTGATGGGAAGACAATTTAAGGTGAAGACAGATCATGATAGTCTCAAACATATTTTATAATAGAAATTATCATCATAATAATAACAAAAATTTGTCACAAATTTATTTGGAAATGAATTTGAGATTCATATACAATAAATTAAAGGATAATTTATTAGTTGATGTACTATCTATAAATAAATAGTTTCACATGCTAACTATTGTGGGCCATATACATATTAAAAATAGATTAGGTGGAGGACAAAAAATTAGAAAGGGTAAATAACACAAATACAAACCATCTCATTTAAAATATCCAACATGATCTAATCTTATTTGAAAAAAAATGGAAAGGGGACAATTTATGGTAAAAGGATTGGTTATACTTTTGCAAAAACTCAACCCTTAAGAAACAAGTTTTTTTTTTAGATACATGTTTCACCAGTCAATGGAAACTTGGGATTATTTAATAATTATATAATAGAATCAATTAGGAATTAATTTTAGAATTAATCAAATTCAAAGTCCATAATTTTTTTCTATAATGCATGGTGTTCAATTAAAAAATGGGTGAGATAAATAATAGCCTAGGTATTCTAAAACCCTTGTTTATTCCTACACAGAGGAAGGAGGAGGCACCCATGGATTTAATCAAAAGGTTTCCCAAGTATAAAGATAAAAATATAATTACTATCTTTATGGATAGACTTAAAAACTTCTTTTAGGTTTATCTCCAAATGTTTTACTTCAAATAAACAAGGGAGAAGTATTCAATGGCTACCACGAGTAGAGTGGTGGCATAACACTTCATCCAAAATGTATTTATTTTTAGAATTATATAATTATAAAACACCATCCATCACCTCATTTTTTAGGTTTAATCCAAAGGTTTAGGAAATAGAATACAACATTTAACATGAACATGAGGTACTCTCCAGTCTCAAAGAAAATTTGGTAATGACACATAACCAAATGAATCAATAAACTTACCAACACTACATAGAGAGAAATTTTGAAATAAGAGATTGTGTTTTTTTATAAAATTACAATGATATAAAAAAATATTTGAAACAATAGAACAAGGATAATAATATTTCAACGAAGTATTAAAATCCCTATCATGTCTTTCAAAATATTGATAGTGTAGCATATAAAATAGAGTTACCTCATTCAATGAAAATATAACTAGTATTTCATTTTTCATACTTAAATAGGGTCATTAAACATATATTTTCCACTCCAGACAAAATTAACAAAGAATTCTCAAGAGGGAAGAACCATTTTAAAAGTTGAAGAAATCCTCTAAACATTTGCAAATAAGTTATAAATGAGGATGATTACAGTGTATCTGATCAAGTGGAATAATCTAGCCAATGAGGATGTGACATGAGAGTATGAAGTGTTCCTACAAAGGTATCTAATGATTTTTAACATTGATAAAAACATTGGTTTTAATGGGAGGGACATGATACGTCCTTAACCATTATCACGTATTGGGGTAGTGACTAACTTGTGGCTAGCATAACCTTTTACTTATTCATATGATAATATCTATATATCTATATCTTTAGATTGGTAGTTATGTTGGCTTATGGAGTATCCATAGCCATAGTATAGTATATATAGGAATTAATGGTTAATATTAAATAATTATACTATGAATATTATTTTATAATTTCTCCCTTGAAGTGGCTCAGTAATATATTTCTATTATTTTTGCTTTGATGTAAGTCCTTAGTGTTGATCTACTCTATTATGCTCTTATTTATATGATATCATGTTGTTATTCTACTCTTGATTGTTATATTTCCATCCATTACTATGAATTTGGTTTATCTAAGTAATTTCATTATAATTCCTACTTTATGTTGAGGTTTGAAAAAAAATCTGATCAAGTCTTTTTTCGATGATTTCCTATTTTTTTTACAATTTTAGTTTTTAAATTATTTGCTTGAAAATAAAAAATAATGAAAATCACAAAATGCTTTCTAAAGTTTTAAATTTTAAAAAATAGGAAAAAAATCTATTTTCTAGTTATGGAGTTATAGGAAACAAATTTTTACAAGTTTGGGTAGTTTTTTGCATGTGACCCTGAAGTATGTTTCTTTGGTTTTTGGCACTCTATTTTCAAAAATCCATATCTTGGTGATACGAAGGTATTTATAAATGAATTTATTTACCACTGTGCATTTTTTTTTGAAATCTTATCAATGGTATACATGGTTTTTGGATATTCAATCTTTTTTCTCTCTTACATTTTTTTAGACACCACCTAGACTATTCCCATATCAAATTATAATATCTTTTGTACCATGATGAATTTTTATGTGAATTTTTTTTCAAATTGTGTATTTTTTTAAGATGAAGATGTTGTTAATTTTTTTTAATGATTTTAAATCATTTATTATATTACATGATGTTTTACTTTTAGCCTCCCTAGCATATTTTGATTTAAACTTCAAACTTTTTCTTTTGTTTTTAAACATATATTGAATTCAACCACTGATGTAATAAAAATTCCTCACTTGTACATGGGTACCTCATGATAAGGCACCTTTTTTTTTGAGAAACATATTGAATATTTGAATTTCTTAACTTATATGTAGTTTTCATTACATGAAGATATCATGAGTAATCCCTTGACACTTTGAGTCATGGATCAACTTATTCTTTCCCTTTGATAGTTTAGTGATTGATTACTTGGCACCTTGAGTAGTGGATATGTACCAATATTCTATTGATCACACACACACACACACACACACACACACACACACACACACACACACACACACACACACACACACACACACACACACACACACACACACACACACACACACACACACACACACACACACACACACACACACACACACACAGCCCAAGTGCATCACCTAATAAATTATAATTTTGATGCCTTTGACAAGTGACACTCTTCTTATGTGGATTGACCCCAACATTTGTTTAGTTTCTGATGTTCAAGAATTTGAACAAACCCACTCTTATAGTATTTTTATGAGGTTGATTTCTGACATACTGGAAGTATTTTAATGTTTGATTCCTTACAGTTTCATTGAGATCCTCATATTCAACATACTTTCCTTCTTGAATTGGTGGTTATATGGCTTGACATGCAAGTAATCTAGTATGATGGAATGGCATCCATAAATACCTAAGTTATATTATTTGGTATTTGTTGACATATAATTAATGGTGTTTTTAACCCATAATGATACACTTGTATGTAGTTTAGAGTTTTTTGAAGTGCCTTCTCACTTTGTGAGATCTCTTTATCATTAATTTCAACACAGTCAGTTGTCAGGAATTTGTATTTTTTCTCTACCTTGGACCAAATCTGATGATCATTCTTTTATGGCCTTAATTTTAATTTGATGGTCATATTTAGTTTTTGTTTCTATAGGAAACATTTATCTTGGGATGCATCATTCATGGTTATCTCGGTACAAGATGTACCTTCCCTAAATTATAGTGTGTTGGATCATCTAATTCAATATTTTTTCCATCTCAATAGATGGTCTTTGAATATTTATTCTTCTATCATATAAATTTTTGGATCTCTAGTGATGCCTCTGACATGTGTAGTCATCATCCAATTCAAAGTTAATGTTTAGAGATAATCATATTTTATTTTATCTCACTCAATTCAATATTAAGGGGGGGATGTATTTGGATAAGGAGTATTCCACTGCTTCTTAGTGACAATGTTGTTATCTATTTATACAATGCTTATAGTAACTAATTTAATGCACTTAGATTTTGATTATACTAATTATGAATGGGTATCTAACATGGCATAATTTTCCTAACCCATAACAGACGTTTGGGGCTGGGGGGTTAGAGGGGCGGGAGGGAAGGTGGGAGATGTTAGTAAATATTAGAACATACACTTTTTTATTCTATAACATGCACTTTATCTTGGAATCGTGAAACATATTTTGTGCACATGTTATCATTAGATCTTGTTCTAATAATAATAAAGTATAATTTATAAGTCTAATTCTCAAATAGACCATGGTCTATATTGAATACTTTTATAATTATAGTGACATCTTTATCCACCTATAGACACATCCTTACTTATCTATATAAGAAGAAGATTGTGTGGGTGAATACTAATTCTTCTTTGAATCTCATTATTTTGTATTTTTCATGTGAGAAAGGCCATTGCAAAGTTTATTTTATATAAAAGTGGTTATCATTCTACTAGAGTTATATATTTTTTCATTCATTTAATGTTTTATAGGCATGATTTTCAATTATCTTTGGCCCATTTAAAATTTATAATGCGTTAGATAATCAAATTATTTTAATTACTTTTATAGTTATAGATAAACAAATTAGAACTCTCTTGAAATTGAAGTGAATGCTTAACTTCTAATGACTAAACATTAGAAAGGTGAACAAGCTAGTCTAATTTTAAATGTTTGTGTATAATTGTGCCAACACTATATGGATGGTCTTAATAAATATCAAGAGAGTATGAATGAGTTTGGTCACAAGACTTGATAATCAAGATATGGATCTAAGAATTGCATAAAAATGTGTAAAGATGGTTTCAATCCCTGAATGTTATCATAACACCTATACATAAATAAAATTACATAAAAAGTATAAGATAGTGAAAAATAAAAACCAAAGGGCCATTTGTCATTATTTACATGAAGGAAATTAAGGGGCCATTTGAGAATCTTATGTGACAGTGGAGTTTGCATCAAATATTTGTAGATGTCTTTGCTTTACCAAAATCATCTAAGGATAATATCTACTCAAAATAGTGTTTATTATTTAGTTTACTTTTTTTGATTGAAAGTGCACTTTCAATAATATAAAAATATATAATACGTCTCTTACCATAAAAAAATATGGGTGGAAAATTCACACCCCAAATAAACCATATTGAGCTAAAGAAGCCTCAAGAAGAGCAAAGTTCAAATAAGGTCACCAAACAGCAAAATAACCATGGTTAAGTGAACTCAAGTGCACATCAATCAAAAAGAGAGAGATAAAATCACAAACAACAAGGAGATCATTAAGAAATAGTAGTGAACATAGAAGTAGGTAGAAGTGGAGGAGGCGTAGGACCCTAAGGGTTCCCCCCCACCCTTTTGATTTGGGGGGTCTTCATCAACTGGGTGGGGTCCCAACCATCACTCTGTTGGTTAATTTTAGTATCATTATGTTGTTTGGAATCCTATCCAAAAGGATAAATGGCCAATGCCATTCATTATAACTTATCCTATGGATGGGGCCTCCAAACATTGGCCCACCACCCCTATCTACCACCATTGTCTCTATTGCCCCTTTTAAATATTTGGGGAGGCGGTGGCCAATGAGAACAAGGAGAGGCACCCCTCTAGCTTTAATATTGCTCACTATAAGATCATTGATGTTGCCTCCACACCCATGCCTTAGGGGGAATGGTGTGGAGGTGGATTATGAGGCTCATGGTTGACCACACAAGGAGCATTCCCTCAACAGTCTAGGAGGTGTTATAGATGGTGGAACTTGAGCTAAACTTTATCTATTTGACTTTCAATTTATAGGGTAACATTAGCAATCACAACAATTTTATTAGTTATAAAAAAGCTCTTTTCCATAACTTCATTATTAAAATGTGTTCTATTTCTATATTTCAAAATCTAAAAAAGAATATCAGTATGAAAAAAATTCCATAATCTATTATATCTTGTAGGAAGCAGGGAGGAAACCCCCAAGATATCCATCTTCCAAAAGAACATTTTAGGCCTAAAGGGTTTGAAAAGGATATGAATCCATCTCTAGGTATGTTTGGCATGAGGTCAAAACCAAAAGAGATGATTAATGGATTTTGGGTGGTGATAGGTTGGGCAAGTGGGATTCAAAACCTCCATGTGTTTGAGCTGGTCCCCCATAGACATACCTTGGTAAATAATACACCAAAGGAAGTGGGATTTTTTAGGCTCAGTGCAATATGCCAAAATATTATCAAACCTCGAATCCCAAACACAATGGATATATTTAAGAGACTACCATTGATTATGACATTCAATATCAATATGTTGAGGGTCCAAAATATTATACCCAGGGGAAGAGTGATATAATGATGTAGTTGTTGACCACGACTAGTCCTTACACATCACATAAGAGAGGAAACTCTAATTTTGAGTAAGTAATCTTCAAGTATGCAATGCTATAATTTAAAAATGGATTATGCATCTTCCTTATTTAAATTGAACTTAGACTTAACCATAATCCAAGGAAGCCAATCTCGAGTGAACTTAAAAAAGAGGTCTCCAATCATGTGAATGCCTTTTTTAAATAGCCTCAAGATTTTAACCCAAGGGACCATGGAAAAAGGGACATTTGGAAATTTAATGTGGGATACCACCATAGGGATTGATAATTAAGATAAATACCATTTCTAAACCCTTCCCCCACTTGTTGGATGGTGGACCCTAATCTTATTATAATGCCCAATTCTCGATAGGGGGTACGGGGGGCACTAAGGTCACCATGGGGGTGGGGGAGTGGGGATGTGGAGGGGGGAGATGTAATTTTTTAAGAAAAATACATTGTAAAATATTGTAATTTCATATTAAATCTAGACCGTTCACTATTAGGTCATAGATCTAATGGTAGAAATTATGTTGGTGCATTTTTGCCCTAAGATGTAACCCTCATTTGATATGAGGATATTGTAATTAAAATGGTACATGGTTTATGAGTGAAGAGGATATTACAGTGTATGTTTTTTAGGTTTTTCCCTTCATTTGTTGGATTGAATAAGAGAAGAATTAGTTGTTTCTATGTGGATTTAGCCCATTTTGGGTGAACCATGTTAAATCTACGTTTCTCTTATGTTGTATTTTATGAATTTTATTTCCATATTTATTTAATTAATATTTATCTACATTATATATCCTAAAAATTGGTATCATAATCAAAGTTTTATTTGGTAGATAAACTCATAGGAAAAGAGGGTTCTTGGTTCAAGTGGGAGCAATGGTGGAAGAAGTAAAATTTAAGGTCGATAAGTTCAATGGCCAAAACTACCATCTATATAAGATGCAGATGGAAGACTATTTATATCAAAAGAATCTTTTATTATTATTGGGAATAATATCAAAGAAGCTAGTGACTATGAAGGGTGAAGATTGGGAAGTTCTTGAGAGAAATGCACTAGGAACAATACGACTATGTCTGGCAACATTGATGGCTTTCAATATTCAAAATAAAATATAGTAGTGGATGTGATAAAGGCATTGGATAGAGTGTATGAAAAACCCTCTGACTCCAATAAGGTATTTTTTATGAAGCATTTATTTAATATAGAGATGTCATAAGGTGGGTATATTGTTAATCATTTAAATGAATTTAACATAGTCACAAATTAGTTAAGTTATGTAGGAGTAAACTTTGATGATGAGGTTAGGGATCTTTTGATTTTATGCTCATTGCCAGAAATCTAGAATGGCTTGGTCATGGTTGTGAGTAATTATATCTTTGGTTCAAACACTTTAAAGTTTGATGATGTTATTATTGTTATTCTTAGTGAGGAAATACAAAAAAAAACACAGGTGAGACATCAGGTAATATTTTTATTATGGAGAATAGAGGAAGATAAAAAGATAAAGAAAAGGGAATAGATAATTGTGAAAAGTCTAAGAAGGGTATATCCAAATCTAGAGGGACATTGGTGTGCTATATTTATGGGAAGAAAGGACACCTAAATAAATATTATTGGTTTTGAAAAGGAAAACAAAGAGATGGACAACAAGATAAAAATCAAGAAGCAAATGTAACAAGTGATGTGTTGAAAGATGCTTTAATCCTTTCATTTGATAATATTCATGATTCTTGGGTGCTATACTTAGGGGATTCATTTCATGCTACACCCCATAAGAAATATTTTCAAGACTATGTTCAAGGTGATTTTGAACAGATTTATTTGGGTGATGGTGAACTTTGTAAAACTATTGGAAAAGGTACGATACAAATAAAATTACACAATAGAAACAAATGGTTACTGAAAGAGGTGAGGAATGTTCCTAAGTTGAGAATAAATCTAATTTTAGGAGAGAAATTGGGAAGTGAGCGCTACAAAGCTACATTTGTAGAAAATTCATGGAAGGTCACTAAAATATCACTAGTAATAGCAAAAGGAGAGAAGGTAGGTACATTATATTTATCTAATGGTAATGTTGACTCTTCTATTACTTTAGCTTCTAAAGAAGTGGATACAAAATTATGGAACTACAAACTTGGGCACATGAGTGAGAATGGGATGCAAGTTCTCCACTCAAATATTTTTTTGCTAGGTTTGAAGAAGGTGGATTGAATTTCTGTGAGCACTGTGTGTATGGAAAATAGAAGAGAGTTAGATTTCTCAGAGTTGGGAAGACAAAGAAGGATGAAAATTTAGAGATTGTGCATACAAATGTATCGGGTCTGGCTCAAATATCATCCCTTGGTGGTTTTTCTTATTATATTACTTTTATTGATGATGCAACTAGAAAAGAAAAAAATGTGATGTTTTTGATACTTTTAATAAATGGACAGATCTGGTTGAGAATGATATAAGAAATAAGTTGATGTGTGTTAGATCAGACAATAGAGGTGAATACTATAGCAAGGAGTTTGATAATTACTATTCATCCATGGGATTCATACACTAAGATGGTTCCCATAATACCACAAAAAATGGTGTGTCAGAAAAGATGAATAGGTCAATCATGGAGCATGCAGGGAGCACGAGATTACATGCAGGTTTTCCTATATATTTTTGGTTAGATGTTGTGGATATTGTTATTTACTTAATAAATAGAAGGCCTTCAAGTCCATTAGATGGTGATATTATAGAAGAAGCATGGACAAGTAAAAAAGTAGATTATTCATTTTTAAATACTTTTGGTTATGAAACATTTATCCATATTGATAAATAAAATAGAACCAAGCTTGAATCAAAATCCAAGAAATGTACTTTTATTAGATATGGAGTTAATTATTTTGGTTACCATTTATGAGATTTTGAAAATTGTAAAATCATTAGGAGTAGAGATGTGATCTTTAATGAGAAAGTCATGTATAAAGATCAATTACAGGGAAAGAAACAAGAAAATCCAAATACAGAATGTGCAGTACTTGATGAAATTACTAGAAATGAAATTCTAAAAGTGTCAGAAAATCAGAATGTGCAACAAATATAAAAACAATAACAATAAGTACCTCAAACTCTTGGAAGTGTAGTTAGAAGATATACTAGAGTAAGTAGACTCTCTGAACAATATTCGCCTTCACTTTATTATTTATTATTGAATGATGGTCATGAGCCAGAAAGCTATGAAGAAGCAATGCAGGTAGAAACTAGAAAGAAGTGGGAGTAGGGAATGAAAGAGGAGATGGAATCCGTGGTACATAAACAAACTTGGGATTTGGTTAGGTTGCCTGTAGGTAAAATAGCATTGTAAAATAAATGTGTTTATATGTTGAAGGAAGAAGGAGCCAAAAATAGGTACAAGGCCAAACTTGTTGTAAAGGGGTGTGCACAAAATAAAGGTATAGATTTTGATGAAATATTTTCATGATTTGTTAAAATGACTTCCATAATAACTATTTTAAGTTTGCTAGTAGTAGAATATTTTCACCTTGAATAATTAGATGTGAGGATTGCTTTTATTCATGGTGATTTGGATGAGAAAAAATATATAGAGAAGCCATAAGGATACAAAGCCAAAACAAAGGAAAAAATGGTGTGCAAGTTGAAGAAGAGTTTGTATGGCCTAAATCAAGCTCCAAGGCAATAGTATTTGAAATTTAACATGTTTATGACAAAACAAGGTTAAATTAGATATCATTCTAACCACTACGTTTATTTTAAGAGATTAGATAATTGAAGCTATATTATCTTGTTATTGTATGTAGAAGACATGTTTATTTCAAGGTATAACATGCATGATATAAATGCACTCAAAAGAAAACTAGAATATTCATTTGCTTTGAAGGATTTGGGTGTTGCAAAGCAAATCCTTGGTATGATATTAATAAAAGATAGGAAAAATAGAAAATTAACACTATCTCAAGAAGACTACATCAAGAAGGTGTTAGTCAGGTTCAATATGCAAGATGTAAAACCTATGAGTTTACCTTTAGGAGGGCACTTCAAATTAAGAAAGGAATAATTTCCTAAAATGTAGGAATAAATCAATTACATGTCCAAAGTGCCGTATGATTTGACAGCTAGAAGTTTAATGTATGTTATGGTGTTCACTAGACTAGATATTGTGCATACAGTGGGAGTTGTCAACGGGTTTAAGAATAATCTAGGAAAGGATCATTGGGATGTAGTTAAGTGGATTCTCAAGTACTTGAGAGGGACCAATGATAGGTATTTATGCTATGAAGGGTCAAATGTTACCTTACAATGATACGTTGATGCAGACATGGCTAGAGATTTAGATGGCATAAGGAACACCACAGGTTATGTATTCATTGTTGGTGACATAGCAATTAGTTGGATTTCAAAATTATAGAAGATAATTGATTTTTCAACTATAGAGGTAGAATAAATTACAGCTACATAAGCAAGCAAGGAGATGATATGGATGCAATGGTTCATGGAAGAGTTGAAGAAGCAGGAAGATTATAGGTTGTATACTGATATCTAGAATGTGATTCATTTAAAAAATAACTCAGTATTCAATTCAAGAACAAAACATATACAACTTAGGTATCACTTCATTTGTTCAATTTTGGAAGATGGTCAAATAAATTTGGAAAAGATCCATGCAAGTTAGAATCCTATAGATATGCTAACAAGTTAGTCATAAAGGAGAAGTTGGATATTTATTCATCTTCAATAAGTCTTCAAAGATAACAAGGAAGATGAGGAACATGTCAGGGTCAAACTTCAAAGAAAATTCTAATGAAGAGTTATAGCAGTGGAGTTGTAGCAATCAGTCTCCAAGTGGGAGACTGTTGGATGGTGGAGCTTGATCTTATTATAATGCCCTATTTCTGATAAAGGGTGTAGGGGGTAATATCCCCCCCCCCCCAAATAAGCTCACCATGGAGATCTAGGGGGGGCCTCCAAGCAAAACTTTGTAAAAAATGCATTGTAAAATATTATAATTTCATAGTAAATCTATACTATTCATTATTAGGTCATAGATCTAACGATAAAAATTATGTTGGTGTATTTTTTCTTTAATATGTAACCCTCCTTTAATATGAGGTCATTGTAATCACGATGGCACATAGTTTGTGAGAGAAGATGATATCGTAGTGAATGTATTATAGGTTTTTCCCTTCATTTATTGGACTTAATAAGAGAATAACTAGTTATTTATGTGTGGACATAGCCCATTTTGGGTAAGCCAAGTTATATGTGTTTCTCTTGTGTTGGATTTTTTTCATTTTATTTCTATCTTTATTTCATTAATATTTCTTTTCATTCTATGTATATTAACACCACCTAGATAAGGTGAGGTTTGAGTTTTTTCTAGTCCTTCCATATGCTTTGCAAGATAAAAATGACCCATGTCATAACCAACATAGGAGTGATGAGAACATTGTGCAAACCAATCCCTTGTCAGGCCTTTCTACCAAGCAAGAAACCTTGAGCAATACATTGCCTCAATAAGATATTCATGGCCTCATCCCCTTTCAAGATTTTGATGATCCATTTAACACCAAGAGCAAGCCTTTAAATCTTAATATCAATTAACCCAATCCCACCATCTTCTTTATGTGACAACAAATAGCCTAAGAGACTCAGTGAAAATGGTGTTGCCCTTAAGAATTGGCCCATAGAAAGTCTCTCAGGATCTTTTCTAGCTTCACATAAGAGGCATTGAAATAATCCCAATAATATGAGTAATAAACATGAGTAGCAGTGAACACCTTAGAATAAATCTGGAATTCTTAGCTAGGGTCAATGGGTTGGTGATCCAAAAGAAGTTTTTTTCCTCTACCCTTTGAACCACATAAGACCACAACTCTATAGGTGAGGCTCTAAAATCAAATGGAATGCCTAATAGTTTAAACTAAACCCCAAAAAGGATCCATTTCCACTTATATACTTTAAACCAAATAGCTTTGGGTGAAATGGATTGGCAATAGCATTGTGTTTTATGCTATTAAATGGAAAACCTAGAGGCAAGGTAGAAAATATCATACATTCCATAACATACTTGATGGAGTCCTCATCCTCTTGAAGAGTGAGGAAAGATTCATTAGCAAAGTTCCCATTAATCAATTGGTGGTCTGAGTTAGGGATAGAAATACCTTTCACCAAACCCCTAGAAGCATGGCTATCCAAAAGATAACTGAAGCCCTCATCATCCAGAACATAAAGGGAAGGTGCAAGGGGCACCCCTATCTAATATATTTATGAATCTCAAAGTGTTGGGATTGAGATCCATTAATATTAATACAATATCCCACATCCTAAAACAACATATTAATAGTGTGAACAAACCTAGGACCAAATATGAGAGCCTGAATCATAGCTATAATAAAAGGCCATTCAATCTGATCATAAGCTTTATCAAAATCAATCTTGATGAATAATTCCTTCTAGTTGGATATCTTATCCCATTCCATACCTTCTTAGATATCAATAACATTATCCAATATGTATCTATGTTGAATAAACCTTGTTCAATTCTCACAATTAAGAGGAGTAAATGCTTGATTATGAGGGATTAAGTTTTACCTATGATTTTGTAAGATACATTAAGCAAGGTGATGGGCCTCCATTTGGTAATTATCTTAGGGTCACCAACCTTAGAAATGAACTTAATGTTACCTTGATTAATGAAATGGACCAAAGATTTGGATAAAATAGCTTTAGAGTAGACTTTATGAATATCAGGTCCAAATGTATCCTAGAGGGTTTGATAGAATTCACAAGGAAACCCATCAACTCATGGGGCTTTATCAAATTCCATCTACATGATAGCTTATTTAATGTCATTAAGGATGAGGGGCCTATCATAGGCAACTCTTTGAGATTTTGATAGCTTATAGGGGACCACTTCAATGCATTGAATGAGAACAAATTCACTCACAAGGGAGGAGGGCTCCACAACAAACACTCCATGATAGGGATGCACAAAAACGTGTAAG
The DNA here is from genome assembly GCA_037957365.1 of Torreya grandis. Taxonomy (NCBI): domain Eukaryota; kingdom Viridiplantae; phylum Streptophyta; class Pinopsida; order Cupressales; family Taxaceae; genus Torreya; species Torreya grandis. The sequence continues at coordinate 2,033,875 of JARHVA010001224.1, read as the reverse complement.
ATGTCAGGTAATTTGGTAAATCTATCTTAATCATGTCTAATAGCTTTAATTTTGTCTGCGACTTATCTTGAATAGAAAAGAGATAAAATTATTTGGTCACTTCATCTCTAACTTTCATCTAATGCATTTTTTCTCTAATTTGTGTTTCTTTGGCATTATAAGCCTCAGCCAACTGGAGCTTATGTCTCCACATAACACCCTAAGTCTGCAAATGAGAACTTAAAAGAATATATTCCTTTTCCCATGAAACCCTAATATATTCATGATTTGTAAAATTATTAATAAACTACCTAAAATGAATCACTTATTTACCATAAATTTAAAAAAAGAGGTGGTGCAAGCTATTAAATCAACCCACCACTCAATCCATCCAGTGTGCCCTATAGGTCTAGGAGCTAAGTTTTAAATTCTAATGATATGATGCATAGTCCACTAATGTTTGAGGTGGCAAGTATTGATGTAGAACTAAGAATTATGGGATTTAGTTTTTGGGGTAGTCCACTTAATGTAGAAGAAAATAGGATGATGGTCAAATAAAAAAGTGTATAGGATCACAGAAACAAGTCGATCATGAATAGGAGTGAAGAAGAAAAGGTCTTGTTCTATTAGTAATTCACGGTCAAAATGCTTAAGAACTTGATCTTCTCCTTGAAAAAAGTTAGACTATGTGAACCAAGGATAATTTGATTCTCTCCTCATGCAATGGTTGGTATAAAAAACCCCAAGTTTAATTTGCATGTAAAACCATGCTTCTCATTCTCCTACACACCACCTCATTGGGATATGTCCTTATTTATCTTCAACAAATTCAATCATGTTGAAGTCAACACAAAGAATATAATGTGTATCCAAAAAAAAGGTTATCAACCATCTCTAGAACAAGGTGTATTCCAAAGCATTATTAGAGGCATATAAGCTAACAAGGCTAATGATGTGATTACCAAAGTTAAAAAGAGTCCAAACCACCTGATGAATAGGGTATAAACCCCAAAAAATAATATTTTGATATATCTCAAGCACCAAAAGGTTGACCATCCCCCCCTCCACAGCCAAGCTCGTGATAGGTGGCCTAACAAAGGGCCCCAAGCTAAAGAGTACAAACAATAAAGCAAAAAATTATTAACTTTGACTTCTTATGTGCATACAATTTACATTTTATAAAAATGATAATTTTTCTTGACTGTATACTTATGGGTTGGATCAGTGAGCCCTCAAACATTCCAAGAATAAACTATCATTGGGAATCATCAATATTCATATAATTTCCATCTATAATACTTGAGAGGGTTAAAATTCGATTGAAAGCTGAGACGAGAATGGCATAGTCTCCAAGTAGGAAAGGTTACCTTTTGTTTGGCACATAACCCTCATCTTCAAAAGGTGAGGGACTACATGTGTACCATAGAATAGCCTTATGGTTGAGGGTCAAAAGACCAAGCTTTGTGTTTGAATCATTTGCCCCTGAAGGGTACTATGAGGATGGAACCGTAGGAGCAGGAGATGGGGAAGAAAAAAAATGGGTGACCACTTGAGGAAAACGAGAAATAGGAAGTGGGGGTTTAAATTGCATGGGAGTAGGAACTTTACCAATAGAGATTGAGGAACTTGGTCCCCCTATGGGTTGGTACACAACTGGCTAGGGTTTGGCATTTACATAGACTACATTATTCTTCCTATTAGAGACTATTATCCACTCATAAGAGTCATAGGGTTTTGAATCATACCCACTTTTATCTTGAGGAGTAGGAGTGGGGCATTAGAGGTTATTATCTAATCATATGATCTAAATCCTAGCACCAAAAATAAGTGTTCAGGAGGTTGATATAAAGTAAACATTGTGTGAACTAAGTATTACCTACTTAAATCTCAATGGACTCTTTAAGGTCTTTGGCAAGATCTATTTCCACACAGACCCTTCTCTAGGTATGTGTTGCATAGAAATTTTGTTGTTCATGATAGATAAAGTGGCCTACAGGCTTGATAAGTTGGTTAACAAAATTCTATAGAGGAAGAGGTAAACCTGTAAATTCTACCCACAGTGGGATTTTAAGTTTATCTTGTTATGAGACTTGAAAGTCTCGGGTCCACTAGGAGAAAATAACCAAAGCATTGCATATAAACCAAGGGCCATGATTATCAATAGCTTTGCAATGTTCAAGGTTTGTGAAACAAAATAAGAAGAAACCCTTGGTGAGGTTTTGGACTCCTAGTTTCACCCCATGGCCTTGTCAATGGTTGTGCACCCATTATTTTAATAGCTCTCTGGAGGGACTTGACCCATTAAATAAGCAACCAAAATAAAAATTTCAAAATAATTACAGGGTTTATCAAACTCTGGTAAATTCATAACCACATCTAGAAGAGGAGTATCAAGGTTAGATTCAATACCTTGTGGTAGACCTTCGAAACAAAATTTTGAGCTTGTTTCTACGTCATTGCTTCTCAAGTTCCCACCAATATTTCCTACATCAAACGATGCAGAAATGGTGGCTACAACCATTTAATAAAACGAAGACACCACACCCAAAAGATAGAAGGCCACCCTAACTCAACGCAATAAATATGTTATCAAAACAAAATTAATCCCACCTACATAAAATGACAAATTAATGATGTGAAAAATAGATAAATCCTAAAAAAATCACAAACATCTAATGTTCCATACGGCTCTCCAAAACTCTCCCAATCCACCGAACCATTAATCACTTAAGAGTACTTTTGAATAGTGCTACTGAATATATGATGCTTAATACCATATCCATTCATTCGCATAGTTAAATCTTATGTAAAATTTGATGTCCCGCTCAATGAACTTCTATCTTAATATTTTTATAACTCTTACATTAAAAATATATATATATATATTATTATTATTAGACTATTATTATTATAATAGACTATAAAAATATGTTTGAAGTGTTGCGACCCAAATCTAACAACAGCACCAATTCATACCTCGCATATACAACTCAGAGTATGCCTGTTTAGGATTGTTATACCCAATGGTGAAGAGTTTGGAAAAGCCACTTCTGACCTCTACAAAGCTAAGTATTTGCATTCAATTTATGTCATGGAAATCATTGAATACTATAGTTCTTCAAATCTGGACATTCTTGAGGAGACATTTTCCAACCATCCTCCAAATCTTGATAATGTTGACCTGGAACATACAATTTCAAGCGTAGATGAATCAATATTGTTTTATTTTGCTGAATTCGCTGACAGTCCAGTGAACATCACCTTCGATGAATCCTTTTTGCAACCGCCACAAATCAACGTTTCTTTTGATCCCAGTTTAGATTCATTTATTTCACAGTCCAATCATATCTCCAATGATGTTGCACAAGGGGGTTCATTGCAATTGGATTTGGATGGTCAAGGAAATAATACCCAGCAAGCCCAAGCTGATATCTCCCTGGATAATGACCGTTCCGAGGATCTTCTCAATTTTAATGATATTCTTGATCTTACTGCAGATGATTTTAGTGCAGATCCCTTCTCCACAGATTCTGAGTCTTATTTCACAGATAGTTGTAATGTCATTATTTCATCGAAGAGTATGGCTCCTTCCAAAGCTAATGGCTTTGGTTCGGATCAGAAAGGGTTATTGCAGAACCAAATGTGCACTGCAACGAGTGGTCATGATGTTTCACAAGAAGTAGAAGAGCAGGCTGCAATGGCTTCTTATATGGTGCAGCAGCAGGAAGCTGCATTTAGTTCTTATCAGATTAATTATGAAATGTTTGCTAGCAGTTTTGTGGATTGGGTGATGCAGCAGCCTAATCCACAGTGCCAATCTTGTCAACTTATGAGACGAATTGTCCATTCAAACGGTACTTCTGCCAATTAATTTTTGTCCCTGGACAGTCTAGTTTACAAATAAACTAATTTATTTTGGATTGTGTTTATATATGATGAATTTGTTTGTGGAAAAGGTTTCCAAGACACCAAACTTGAGGTCCACCGCCATGAAGGGCAGAACTTTCATGCAGTGTTGCAGACAAGGACTTCCAATTTTGGAAACGGAGGCCAACCCTACTTACTGCCACAAATGATTCAGTAAGCTACATGGCTAGCTATTAACAATTTTTTTTTGTTAAAATTCAAGTAACCATTCTGGCCTCGTCTTATTACAATTTTGGACTAACGCAGACTTCCAAGAGGGAATCCAGATTACATGAAACATTTTTTAATGCAATACAGTCTACTACGTGCTAAAGAAGGATTTGCACTGAGATATGACTGTGTCATTGTTAACACTGAATCTGGAAGTGAGATGAGCACAATTTCAGACCCGTGCTTTCCTGGGCCGTTAATTACCCCTCTTCCTTATCCTCAAACAGGTCACTGCTGAAACACACACAACAGTCAAATATATTTATTTATATTTAAACTATTATCAATTGCTTACAGAAATGTGGATTGATCTCAGACTTGAATTGTGGTCAAGTATTTGGAAAAACTGCACTCAATCCATGGAATGCCACAAATTCTAGTACTCCACTTCCTTCCAAAGCCCACAAAAGCAGTGTTGCTGCACAGGTATCAGAATGCTCTTTTTTTTCTCTGAATGCCAATGAAAAACATTTGTGATATATCTACCTAACCTATATAATTCAGTTATATCCAAACCAAACCCAAAAACAAAACTAGATTTATAGCACGTCTGGGGCTTTAAGTTTTAACCTCGTAGGATTTCAATGTCAACTGCATATTTTAACTTTACTGAAGTGGAGAATGTTATGTTTAACTTTAATGAAAGCAGAGGGAAAGAACGGGGAGACTTCAATTGTCGGACTGTGCCCAATACTTTCATCTTCCAATAAGCGAAGCGGCTAAGCAACTGGAAATATGCCCTACAGTTTTGAAAAAGATCTGTCGCAGAAATGGCCTCCCTCGTTGGCCGCATCGCAAGGTAAATAGATGGCAATACCCTCTTTCAGTTGAAAATTGGCAAAAGACAATTTATTTGTAGAAAAGTAGTAAGAGAAATAATGTAATTGGAATTGTCAGATAAAAAGCATAGAGCGCATAATTGCAACGCTGGAACAAACGATAGGAGATGGAAATGGGGAGGCAGCAGCGAGCATCAGAAATGAGATTGAAATGCTTAAAAGCCAACGTGCTCAGCTTTGCGGTGGTCATCTTCCTCTCTCTTAAGTAAGGAGTTGAATGCGATTGCAAATGAGAATTGCATCACCTGAGACCAACTTCAGCTGATGTAATCGATGGCGTTTTGAAGGAAATTGGCTACTGTTATTTTGTAATGCACTATGCCATTGCAATGTGAAGAAAAGTTATGGAGGAGCTGTAGCACGGTGCACATCCACTGTCATTCAAAAAAAGCTGCTGTATCAGCTCAAAAGTTTGCAATTCTGAACTTAAATTTTAGGGGTTTTTTTTTGTTTTGGACATAGTTAGATCTACTGCTAATTGCGTATGGGTGACATTTTAATTACATTTCATATAGCACTTAACAAAGATCATACTATATAGTAACGGTTAAAATTGAATGAATGTTAAATATATATATAATTCATGTTTTTAAGAAAATTTGTTTTTTTTTTAAATAATTTTGAAAAAATTAATAAAAAATAAAAATAACGTATGATAATATTAAATATTTTAATGAAGTATAATTTATAAACATATTTTATTTTGTGTTAAGTTTGTTATTTGTTTTAACAATATGTCACTTAGTTGTCGAGGAGCTAATACATCCCTATTTCCACCTTCAATTTATTTCAAGGATTAAGTAAGAGCATTCTCTTCATTTCAAAGAATAGTTAACCATTCACCTTTTGTATATGCCACTTAGTCGTCGAGGCGCTAACACATCCCCATCGCCACCCTCAAGTCTTTAAAGTAAATGTACCAATATGTGCCACGCAGTAAAATATAATGATATTGAATCTGCAGCATCTAATATGAACCATTAATCAAGTATGAAATGCAAGGATAATTTATTTATTTCAAGAATAAGGTAATAAAATTCTCTTCATCTCAAGGAAAGGCAAAGAATGACCATGGAAAAGAGACTTGTGTATAAAACAATGATTTATGCATGTTGTTGACACATTAAAAACCTCAATTTTATAGATGAAGCTTTCTTATATAGATTATTTATTATTTTGACATGACATTGATATGTCATTAATTCCATTGTTTGATTAGGTTAATAACACAATGCAATGTGGGCATGCATAAGTCATTTTATGCAATATACTGATTACCATACATGATTCTTAATAAACATTAATAATTTTATATCATTGAAAAAATAATCTAATGTCGATTTAACATATTAAATCAAGTTAATGTCAATTTTATATATAATTGACATTGAATGAGAACCATCAATTATGGAAGGCAAGGATTGGTAGATGCATGCCTATCAACACTATTAATATTTCAAAAGTTCAAAATTAAAGATCATTAAAATCATATCGAAAAAAATTAATCTATGTGCAACCTCCTCATCTATGTGAACAAGTTTAATATTATGATAAGAGAATGCTTGATTGAGGATTTTAAATCGATGAAATTTTTATATTTATTTTATATGTTATGGATTTAATTTAATCATGATCCTAAAAACATATAAAGAAGTTTATAAAAAGAAGAAACATACTAATTAAATTTAAAAAATGACATAAGTGTCAGTAAGAAAATTGAGACAAATAAAATATTTTCAACACACTCATGCAGAGGCATTGATTAAATATTAACTCACTTGACAATGCATGCATGTGTAAGCTATGTTTTATATGCAGTAACCTATCAAACTTGCATAATATTTGAAACACAACATATTCTTATATAAACCCTAAGAAGAGCCATAAACCATCCACATAACTTTATTTACAAGAATCCAATGATTCCATGTCGTTAAATAACACTAAGATAATATAACTTTAAATTTAAATGGGAAGATAAATGTCAATCAACAAGCATAACATAGTATTATGTGTAAATCAAAAGATAACACTATCTTGATCTAATCTTAAATATGACTATTTTCTAATGAAAAATTAGGAATTTGGTACGAATGAAATCATGACCCTACAAACTTGTACAAAATTTTAAGAGAAGAAGAAATGTACTTTTAAAAATAAATTTGATATCAATAATAAAAATGAGACAAAAAAAACATTCTCATAGAAAAAAATTACATGCATCAAGAGAAGTAAAATTCAATAATATTTGTCTTCAAACTTGTAATGTGTATGGTAGACAAGTCTTTGACAAGAACAAAATCATGACTCTATAGACCTGTAAATAAGTTTATGTAAAAAATAAATCTATTGTTTTAAAAAATGAAATAAATATTAGTAAAAAAATGAGACAAAAAAATGCTCTCCACATTTTCATAGAGACATTTATTATGGATAAGTGCATGGAGTTGAAGGAAATTATGTGGATATTTATCTTAATACATACATGTTATAGACATTACACATACACATAATATCTATAACTTATGCATTATAGAAACTCCGAATCAACAATGTCGAACCATAAAATGTACGTATATAACACTTACATGTTATATGCATTATACATAATGTGTACATGTTATAACACATATGTGTTATATTAACATGAAATAAAAAATTAAAAGGCCTAAACCTAAAAACATTATCATTCTCACTCATTATGTTGTTTGCTCTAGCATTCTCTGTGCTAAAATGCATTTGTGTTGTGTTTGGAGGAGGAGAAAACATGCTACAATCACTCGTTACCTCTATGAATTAATAATGCTACCATGGAGGAGAGGTAAACAATTAAAAATTGAACCTATTAATACTAGATTTTAGCAATTTTTTATTGTCATTATTTTATTGTTAAAACTCAATTTTGTTAACATCCCATTCAACTACAAGAGAACAACTTGATAAACCTCCTCTTAACCCTCCTAATCCTCCTAGCCCTCCTACACTTACAAAAGACCCACCAAGTAGTCAGGATGATTTGGCTGCACACATAATGGAAAACAAAATAGAAATTGAACAAATAATTAGGAGAATGAGGGATCCCACTTTGACCAACACCCATCACACATATTTGGCTAATACCTTAGAGTTAGTATTAGGTCAAGTTGACTTGATAATGAGTCAAATTGATAGATGGGCATCATATAGAGATATATGTAGTGCTTACGATACTGAAAAGTTATCTTCACATGAGGTGAAAGACAAAAATATATTAAAATACCTAATTTATACCTTATTCATCAACCTAGCAACTAATGCACCCTTTCCACTATCCAAAAAATTCTTCTTGATCCATCGATGCCAACATAATTTGATTAGAAATAATTTTTGGGATCAATGATGGATGGTATTTGATTACCCACCATGTAACAACCATGAGGTCCCATTGTATTTTTTGAGTAAACTCTATTTTGAGTTCATCCTTAATTATATTCATAATTATTTTGATTACCTAGATTTTCAAGTTTGACAGAAAGGCTCTACACAAGACAGATTAGGTGCACATCATGCACCTAATTAGCTTGCAAAGTTTGTTACCCAAAATCCACTTCAGTTTGAGATCCCCTCTATGGGAAGGAGGTTGTGGATATTGACACTTTGCATGCACTTAGTGTGCTTATTGACACACTTGTTTAACATATGACTAGGCTTTTGAGACTGATGTTAGAGATACTCTACCTAATATGCATACTTGACCTCACATTGTAAATTTTGTGGTGTTATATACATTGGACCTTCAAATGATGATGGTGGTGTTTATAAGGGATCATATGATATATTTATGATTGATAAGTTTTTGGCATATACATTTGCTATGCACACATTGGTAACTACACATATGTAGGTATATTTTATATTTGACATGTTAAATTTTAGTTATATTTTTATTTAAAAGATAAAAATTAATTTACATAAAACTTGAATAATATATATGTAATTTTTTATGTTTCATAAGGAGACAATGCCATCATATTCATGGTCCACTATTGTATTTTTGGATCAGTTGATGTTTATATATGCACAACTAGTTTCTAAGCCATCTACTACTACATCTATTGATGTTATTAGGTCGATGTTCACACATACAAAGGTAGTTTTGAGTTAATATTATATTTTTTATACATTTTTTTATTTAATAAAGGAGATAAATAGGCCATATATCTTTAATATTTTCTATAAAATTAAGCAAGGTTGTTTGTTTAATTGATGACCACAGTCGAGACTCCTCTATCTCTATAAACTGATATAGACATAGGCACTATTACTATAATGTCATCTGCATAAAGACTCACTAAAGTACATGTTAACTTGTAATTTTTACTTCTAAATATAGATTTTTGTAATAATTTTATTAGATAGTTGAGCAATTCTAACTTATGTGAATGTATTTTGTATACAGGGTTATTTGATGACATCTAATAGTCCTTTTTAGATGATCAGCAAGGCACCTTCTCATGTTTTATCCCCATTTCACACACCTATTCATGCACCTCTACTTTTCATTGACCCTATTAAGAGTTAGACATAGGTTGAGTATGACCACAAGATTACATTTAGTGCTTGTTTAAATCATTTTTATATTCTAGTTTAAAATTAATTTGTAAACATGGTTACATGTATAAAATGTAAATTTTATAATAATATTTGTATTTATATAGGTTCAGATATAGGTGAGCTATGAGCATAGAAGGATCTGCGATCAGACCTTGGAAGAATCTAAGGTATATGAGGGATCTCCATCTATGAACAAGGCACCCTAAGGAGAGTCTTCTTCGAGGAAGGCAAAGAGAGGGAGACTATTTGATGAGTAGGATGTCTTATATGATGTAATTTTTTGTATGGCTATATGGAAATGTAAGCATTTTTGGCATTGTATGCATATATGACATTCACCTGACATTCTATTATGTGGCTAGATAATGTAGTCTTTTGTATGCCTATATGGCAAAGTATGTGTTATTTATATTGTATTCCTATATATCACTCAGCCAACATTCTATTATGTTATTATTTTCTATATATATATATATATATATATATATATATATATATATATATATATATATATATATATGTATGTATGTATGTATGTATGTATGTATGTATGTATGTATATGTGTGTGTGTGTGTGTCTATATATATAGACACACACACACACACACACACACACACACACATATATATATGTATATATGTGTATATATATATATATATATATATATATATATATATATATATATATATATATATATATATATATACATATATATATATATACATACATATATACATACACACACACACACACACACACACACACACACACACACACACACATATATGTTCACATTTTTTAGGGATCATCTTTCTGCGTACAATTTGACTCACATTATTATTTCCAAACTAAATTTTATGGTTGTATGGCCATAATTAGATATGATCATCTTTAATATTTCCTTTGTGTAATATATTAAAACTAACTTAAAATATTTTAATATGTGTTATAATTAAAATTATATGAGATAAAATATTATAATGTTTGAGATAGAGTCATATATTACTATGAAGTGCCTCTCATGACTATGCTACACCATTTATCACTATTCTAATGTGGATACACTTGGTTTAATATCATTTGGGAATTGATATTCACATTTTGTATTCATTGAATTTATAAACATATTGAATTTATATTATAAGTATAATTAAAATAAACAATGGAATACTTATCTCTTGCATACCTTCTTTGGGTGAGCTTATACATTTTACTTGTGCAAGTTTGATGAATTGGTTATGTTCTACCTCCTCCTTTGGGATGTTCTCTCTTTGGATATATTTACATTCTTGTTTGATGCTTTCAAATTTATTTACATGTTGTCCTCTTCTTGGAATCAACTTGCATTCACCCATGTAATAATGAAGTGATGTTGTTTTATCTCCTTTTTCATAGAGTTGTTTCCCTTGTTTTATAGACTCTTCTTTGGCCCTTTGAAGTAGTGAAAGATTGTAATTCTCATGTCTCCTAAGGCTTTGGGATATTTTTATGGTTATATTTTTTTTTTCAATTCATAAAATTTTTTATCTCCATCTCCACTGCACTCAGCTTGGCTATTTATTCCCTTCTCATCATATATCTACTCCACTATTCAAGAGTGTAGAAACATTGACAACAAATGTTATCAAAGTTGAAGTGACAATTGGATAACACTAATTTTAGTACTTTATGCCTAGAAACTAGTGATTCCAACACATCTAGGGTGGTGGATAATTTTTAGGACCAATTTCTTGGCCTCCTATCACACACAGTTGAGAGACCCACCACCCATTCTAGCTTCAAGAATGCCATTCCCAATACAAGAAAAATTCAATTTTTAGCCTAACTTTAGGCATGCATAAAAGAGAAATTGTATGTCATTTAGATGAACAAACATAACCATAATGTGTGTTTTTAAGCCCTATAATTTCACCCTAGAGTACATTTATGTAACCTTCGATACCAATCCATGGCACAAGTTAGAGTAACGGGTCCTAAAATTTAACTTTTTTATAGTGAAAATACAAGTTCTGGAGCTCCAAATGGCATTTCTACCTCTAGGACCTCTAGATGAAAATATGTCACTTCAATAAAATCTATACATGTAAATGACACATTTTCCCATGACCTCAATTTCCAAATCCATCGAGAAGCATGTTTTCACTATTATTTTGGAGTGTAAAAACACTGATAACAAATGTTATCAGAGTTGAAGTAGGAGTTGGAAAACTCCACCTCTGGTGCTTCATGGCTCAAAAATGGCGCTACCAACATATTTAAGGTTGTAAATAATTTCCAAGACCATGTTAGTGGCCTCTCATCACTACTATTCAAGAGACCCACCATGCATTCTGACCTGAAGAATGTCTTCCCAATATAAGAAAATTGTGATTTTTTAGCCTAATTTCAAGCTATGTAAAACAAAAACTGTAAATTATTTGGATGAATAAAGATAAACTTCACGTGAATTTTTAATCCCTTTAATTTCACCCTATATCATATTGATGGAACCTTCAAGACTAATTTTTGGCACAAGTTGTTGTAATGGCTCTTGAAATGCAACTTTTTATAGTGAAGAGACAAGTTCTTGTCCTCCAAATATAATTTCCACCTATAGGACATCCAGGTGAAAATACATCACTTTGAGTGTGTCTAGGTATGAATATTTTACACATTATCCCATGACTTTGACATCCATATCCACCCAAAAGCATGTTTTCACTATTATTTACGAGTGTAAAAATATTGACAATATTTTTTATCAAAGTTAAAGTGGTAATTGGAGAACTCCACTTTTAGTGCTTTGTGGCTCTTCAAAAACATGTGGGGTAGAGGATAATGCCCAATACTATGTTCTTGGCCTCCCATCATGCCTAGTCAAGAGACCCACTGCTCATTCCTACCTCAAGAACACCCTTCCCAATACAAGAAAAATGTAGTTTTTTATCCTAACTTCAGGCATGCATAAAATAGAAACTATAATTAATTTAGATGAATTAGAATAACCTTTTTATTCATATTAAATATATTTTATAAGATGCTAAATCATGTCAATGGATCCTTTGATACCAATTTATGGCATAACTTATAGTAACAGTTCCTAAAATGTAACTTTTTTGCAGTGAAGAGACAAGTTCTTGAGCTCTAACTAAAATTTATACCTCTGGGACCTCCAAGTGTAAATCCATCACTTCAATCACATCTATATTGGTAAATTACATATTCTCCCATGACCTAAATGTCCAAATCGACATAAAAATATGTTTTCACTCCTATTCAAGAGTATGGAAACACTGACAACAAATTTTGTCAAAGTTGAAATAATAGTTGAATAAATCCACCTCTAGTGATTTTTGGATCAAACCTAGCACCACCCATTTTAGCCTGCAGAATGCCCTTCAAATATAATAAAAATGTAGTTTTTTAGCCTAACATCAAGCATGCATAAAATAGAAATTGTAAATCATTTGGATAAATTAAAAGAACCCTAACATGTGTATTTAATCCCTTTAATTTCACCCTATAGAATGTCGATGGAAACTTCAATACCAATCCATGACACAAGTTATAGTAACAAATCTTAAAATGCAAATTTTTTAGTGAAAGAATAAGTTCTTATCCTCCAACTGGCATTTCCACCTTCTGGACCTTCAGGTGAAAATCCATCACTTTAAACATGTCTACATAGTCAAATTACATATACTCCCATGACCTCAAAGTTCTAATTAATGCATAAGTGTGTTTTCAATACTATTTAGGAGCATGGAAATATAAACAACAAATATTATCAAAGTTGAAGTTGTAGTTGGATAACTCTATGTCTTGTGCTTTGTGGCTCAAAATTAGCATTACCAACACATTTTGGGTGGTGGAAAATATCTAGAAATAGGTTCTTATCCTCCCATCACACTTGATCTAGAGACCCACAACCCATTGTGGCCTCAAGAATGCCCTTCCCAATATAATTAAATTATAATTTTTTGTCTTAACTTTAAATGTGCATAAAAATGAAACTGTAAGTCATTGTACAAATTGAAATAACCCTCACATGCATGTTTAATCCCTCTAATTTCAACCTGGAGAATTTTTATGGAACCTTGGATATGAATATGTGGCATAAATTATAGTAACATGTCCTTAAATACACATTTTTGCATTGAAGAGATAAGTTCTTGTCCTTCAACCAACATTTTTACTTTTGAAACCTCTAGGTGCAAGTCCATTGATTTAAACATGTATTGATATGAAAATAACACATACTCCTACAACCATGAGCTCCACATCCACCCGAATGTGTGTTTTCATTATTGTTCGGGAGCACAAAAATACTGACAATAAATGTTGTCAAAGTTAAATTTTTAGTTTAATAACTCCACCTCTAATGCTTCATGGCTCAAAACTATAATTTCCAACATGTCTGGGGTGGTAGATAACATCCAAGACCTAATTCTTGGCCTCCCATAATTCCTAGTCAAGAGATTCACTACCCATTCCAGCCTCAATAATACTTTTTTTATAATAACTAAGTACTTTTATTAAGTTTCTCTTAGCTTAAATAATATTAAATATTTACTAACATTGTCAATCATGTGACAGTGGAAGCTTATTCAGCACAACTAGCCAACAAAAAAATTGTTAGTAATTAACTAATTAAATTTATATGTACTACTTATAAAATCAATAAAATTTGGTAAAATTAAATAAATCTACATTTGACAAGTCAACATTCTTTGTAATTTCAATCCAATGATCTAAAAGGATTTACTCTAATCTTGATAGTAGCAAGAATAGCTTCATGGTCTGACTTAAGAACTTTTCATAGTTTCTTATTTAATGGCCTCCCATGATATTTTACCAATTCAATATTTTTTTTGAGAACCAAATTTGAATAGTGTAGTATCTTCTTATGTGTTTTAAATTATTAAAAATACCATACGTCTAAATTATTTAGAAGATATCATCGAAGCCAAGTTCTAGTGACTACCATAGACTCAGTGGGATAGTCAATGTTTTCTCTATCTATGACTAGAGAAGTCAACTATTTTTTTTCCTTTATACACTGACATAAGTAGTAATGTGTTCCCTCTTCATTTTCCTCATGATCAATAACTATAAAAACATGCCTTGTATCATAGAAAATATTATCTTAATGGCATTATCAAGATAGATAATGAGAATAAATAGTACACAATGATTAATATTCTACTTGATTGCATTAGATTAGATACATGGTCAAAGTCATGTGATGATGCCATATATATATATATATATATATATATATATATATATATATATATATATATATATATATATATATATATATATATATATATATATATATATATAATTTTTAATGTTTAGTGGAACCTCATATGCATCAATTGTAATTAGAGGTTTGTAGCTCCATTCATCCACCCACTCTTGTTACTCGCACTCATTCCAAATAGAGTCCATGCATAAAAAATATAAACAAGCCAAGTGTCTCATATGAATAGTATAATAACCTGCATTTGAGCTATGAAATGAATGGAGCTCACTTGATCCTATTATAGTCATATAATCCTCATACTTTCCCAAGTGTTATTCCTCCATCAACCAAAAATATCTATAAATGGTATAATTATATTGAACACCATGGCCCATTTTATCATTACACCATTCAACAATGGTTACATCAATAAAATTATCTCTATATTCAAACTTTAACTCCTCTCTTTTAATAACTCTCCATACACATGTAAAGTTAGTGTTAGCATGATTGAGTGCATAAAAGACAAAAATATATCTAACAAGTATAACCACATTAAATCAAGTAGCTAAGGGGGAGAACTCAATGTTTAAAGAATGAGAAAGTATACCACTTGAACAAAATAACATTACCAAGAAAGAAATATGTTTCAAAAACATGCAACTCTAGTAATTGAAAGATGATTTTAGAAAGGAAATGAAGTTTTCAAGAATCTAAGAGAGAGATAGAGAGAGATTATGCACTTTCATAAACCTAAGATAATGTAGTTTTTCAAACAAAACTATCTCTAGCATGTGATATATAACTTAGAAAATGGAATGCCATTTTAAGCAAGTAAACTAATCTATTTAAACAAGACAGCATCTACCAAGCAATAAAATTATTTAGAATCAAGCAAACCTATGAAATTAAAGATATTTTCAAGAAGAAAGCTATTTTTAGGTTTAAGAAAATGCATAAACTTCATAATCTACTCTAAAACATGTTCAAAATGAGCTAAACTAGCATACAAATAGTAAAATATAGAAAATAAACTAATATAAAACTATGGAGCTTCACTTTGCATAAGAAATTACCCTCAAATCAAGCTCAAAGTATTTTGTAAATGTTATACCAACTAGGAATCCAAGTATGAGATAGATATGGAAGAAGACAAGTTGTAATATAGAGCCAAGTCCAAACCAATGTCTAAATAATAGGAGAAAGAGAAGCAAGAAATTATAGGAGTGTGTGAGCCCAATATATGTGCAAAAATTAGGTGCAGTGTAACTTATAGAATCTAGGAGTAAGCCATAATAGATCAAGTGTAACTAGGAGTAGTAATGGAGTCACCAAGTCAGTATGTAGAATTTATTTAGATGAAGCTTTATCAAATGGATGATTCCATCACCAATAATTAATCAAGAGATATTCAAATAAAGAGAGAGAGAGAGAGTTGCAAAATTAAAAAGAATCAGAGAAGACTAGAGAAAGTCCCAAATAATCACCACTAGCAATCTACCTTCCCTACAAGAAACCATGAAAAAGAGGAAGAGTCAATGAGGTATCAACTACAAATAAGTAGGGATACTACTGACTAAAAATATCAAATAATGTTACTTCTATCCCAAGGTGTACCTAGTAAGGTATACAATGGCCTATTAGGCTAGAGGACTTGGGGGTCTAAGATACTATAAAGGTCTACAAATAGGCCTAAACAAACCCTAGAATAGATAATAGAGGCTACAATTATATCTAGAATGGGTCAAAAGCCCTAATACAAAGGTTTTAATATTCAAATAGTAATAGTGGGTGAAATAAAGGCTAGAAACAAGTGTTATAGAAATATAAGGAAAAACTCATGGCCTAGTGGTCTCCAAATATATATAAAAATTACATCTTGTACCACTACCAAGTTGTGGGATTTTCTAAAAATCCATGGCCTAGCTCTGAGGAGTTCTAAAATTAACTGGTGGGGATTAGAAAAAGGCCTTACTAGTCAATGGATGGGGGGAAGTGAAATAGGAAGTGCATACATGTATTTCACTCAATTTTCTCACACTAACATCCTAATTCAATATGTAAGGTTGTAAACATGAGGAGTCAAAGTGCTAGAGGTAGGAGAGGCATCTTAGCAGTAGAGCCATTATTATTGTGTAGTGTCCAAACAAGAGAGAGTGTCCCAACACCATCCATGATGAGAGCTGAGGAGGGATTGTAGGATGCCTATGATAGATGAAGAGTGGATAGAGAAGGATAGAGAAATTCTTGAACAACCACAATCATTAACCCACACAACCTACAAGAACCATTATGAAGGATATATGGAGTCAGTAAAGGAATAAATACAAGTAAGTAGTAGTACCACCAACTAAAATAAGAAAAAGACTCTTATTATATCCTAAGATACATATATATAGGATTTCACAAGCCAAATGGCCAAGGAAACATGTAATGTATAATGATGGACACCATGAGAGAGGTGATCCATTGAATAGGGGTCTGGAGAAGGTCTTTTGGTAAGCTATAGGGCTTACCAAGGCACTGTAGACCAAGGCCTAAGCTTGCTCCCAAGTGTATTCCACCACTTCACCCTAAATAGGGGTCTACCCCTAATTTAGGCCACTACTTATCCTCCATATAGGCCAAATGGTATGTAAAAGGTGGGAAGAATGAGATAGATCATCCATATCCTAAGGTTCACCAGTCATGACCTAAAATATAGGAGTTTCAAAGGTGGGGTTTGCATTGGTGAAAATATCTCTAAACCTAGACAAGTGAGAGGATGGTGGCACATATGACATATGCACATGAACTTATTTTAATCTCTCCTCTCATTGATTAAATTGTATGATAAAACATGGATGGAATAACACTCGAGATATGACATGGTAACTCGATATACCTCACTAAGAAAGGCATTAAGAGTGTCAATGTCATGATGAGATAATTATGGTAAATAGTGAGGATGTAAATTTAAGGAAACATATCAAAATAGTTATCTAAAGAGTTAAGAGCTAGCTTGATGCCTAGAAAGAGGCATCAAATAACATGCAACATGTGTAAGAGGAGTGAACACTGATTGATGCTAATCAAGTTCAAATTATTCAGTCTTGAGAAATAAAAATTCAATAGTGGGAGCTTTGGGTGAACCCATAAGGCCCTATGAGGAGACATCCAAAGCCTCATCATATGGATTTATCTTAGTGTGAAGTAATGCCTATGGATCTAGGTCTGCCTCCAAGGTGTGAACCTCACTTTCATGCACAAACTAAACCATTCAAAATGTTTTTGATGTGATGGCTTGTATGGTAGTAGGGAAGCCAAGAATCATGTTTCGTGAGATATCTATCTCTAAAACATAAAACTTGATATTGACTATTATGGTTCTAAACTTGACCTAAAGCTTTACATTTCCCACAAGCTAAACGATATCATTATTGAAACCAACATAGTTATGGTGAGAGTATGAGAGTTTCTTATGACTAATCATGAGCTCGTTGAAAGTTAATAATGATATAATGTTCACTACATATCCCTCATATATGATTCATCTATTGACATGGAAATTGACAATCAAGGTCTCAATATAAAACAAGAACCTATCCCTCTTTACAAGAACTAAAACATTTGGCAACAAGGTGGGGTCAAAGGACAACATAGGAGGATGAGTGTGATTAAAGACATCAAGTTTGAATAAAACCTCTATTTAATCCCATAGTGGACCCTCTTAAGAGAGACCAAGCTCATAAAATATGAGTCCCCTTTTCTCAGGGTAAAGGCGAAGGTGGTCCTAGATGGAGATACCAATAAAAAGGGACTATATATCCTCTATAGCAGGATAAGGATGATGTCTAGCTTGGAGAGGGATATTACACTAAAATTCAAACCTAACTTTGGGGTTTTTTATTCCTATGGTGGTTATAGGTCCTACACCAGCAGTCTCTCCAATGGGTTCGATTGTTTGACCTAAGTATCTGTTGACAAACCACTCATACCTAATAAAGGTTATGTTGATAGCAAAAATGACCTTACTACTCTCATATTTATCCTTCCCTTTTAGGTTATCTAAGGAAGAGGAATCATAATATGTATAAGAGTGAGAAGGAGAGTGATGGGCCTTGGCCTTTGACTTCTTATTCTTCTTCGTTGTCTTCCTTTCCTTATTGTAGTTAGGAAGAGGATTCTTGAACATGTTTAACTTATGGTTGGGTTTCATGAGTGGATAGATTTTAAGGGATGATGAGGCCTTATCACTAGAATTTTAGGTGACACACTCCTTTTGAAAATGGCCCTTCATTTGATGAAAGTTACATAACTTGGCAGCATCATAGGGATAAATTATTCTCTATCCTCTTGTGCTCTTTTCAAGGGCCTTATTTTCAGTTGGCCTCTTACTCAAAGCATTGACCTTGTATCCATCCTTATTGTCCTTATTATCCATAATAGAATCAATGACACCATCTATAGTCATATTATGCTTGTAATGGTGTGACAAGGATGGATTTTGAGTTAAGATAGGTCGAATGCTCGCATACACCTCAAAGACCTAAATATTTATACAATTGTTAACTAATTCATCATAAGAGGTGGGTTAACTCTTGAGGACCTCAAGGTGGACCTCCTTCCTTAATGTTCACATGAAAATTTCATTGAGATGATCATCTAAGAACCTTATCTTACACGTATGTGTAGTTGAATGCCACCTATGCATGAAGTTAAATTTAGACTCACCCTTGGCCTAAACCATGGAGGTGGGTGATTGGATGCTAAGGTTAAATGGTCTAGAGATAACAAAGTATTGGAGGAAGTCATCTAAAATAAATTAAAAACTAGAAAGAGAATATGATAGTATATTCTAAAACCACACAATAAACTTAGCTTGTAGGGAGTGAGAAAAGAGCTTCAACATCATTATTTCATCCCATTCCCAATCCCTAGAAACCATCATAAATGTTGTGATATGTTCCATGGGACTAGAATCCTAATTCCCATTGAAATTTTGTAGTTAAATGATTAGATTAGGAAGGGGAATCTCATAGACCCAAGGGGCTAGAGGATTACTACAAATATATATCCTCATAGGCATGGTTGATTATAGGTTGATGATGAGATTCCTAAGGAGGAAAATAGGGTTCATGATGTTGTTTATGTTATTATGGGTCATTAGGACCATGCCCATGTGGTATATGGTGTCGATGTATCTCTTGATATGGGGGATGCTCATGAAAAATATCCTCCCAATCACATGATGGAAAATGGCCATAAGAAGGTGTTAATACCTGAAAGTGTATCACAAGGGTCTAGAGTATTTAAGTGACACTTCTCATTTTTGGATTCAAATAATCCATTGCATGAGGTTGTGATATTTTTATATCTTTGGTGGAATAATATCAAATAAAATGAACTTGTTTCACAAATTTATAATGTAGCTATTTGGTTGTTGGGAGCAACCATGGCCTAATATCTTGCTTGTGAAAGATGAAGATGATACGAACTAAGTATATTGAATTATGATCAAAACCCAAGTCTTAAATCTAAGCTAACATGAGTATTTACAATGAAAGCTAAACTCAAGTGAATTGATCAAAAACTAAGAAAAAGGGAGGGTAGGGCAGAAAGAATATATTCTAATTTTTAGTCCATACATTATGACAAAGTTTAGGTTTCATTAAGACATACATTCAAACCAATACATGACATTAAATAGCTAAAGCACATATCCTACCATGTACCAAGCAAATGTCTAAGGGAAATGTGGGATAATGCAGATAAGAACTCAAATTCAATTTGAATATTTAATTCCACAAACAAATAGCATTAACACATCTACAAGGAAAGCAAGGAAAGTGAAATGAATTTAAGATCCTTCAATCAACCTAGATTAAGCACAAATTGAAAAATCTGCATTCATGTATGCACATCAAAAATCAATGAAAACCATTCAAATCTAAACATCTAAATATATAATTGAGAGAGCATCCATAATAGCAAACACATAAACAAATACTAGACAATATTTGTAGAATTACTTTCTTGTATTAATTGCTCAAAGTTTATACAAAGTTTTTGATCCAAAATCCCCTCCTTGATTACAAATGACAATACCCATTTTATAGAAGACTAAGGAGGTATGTCGATCAATCATGTCAAATGATAATTGTATAAGTGTCTAGGATAGTTGTCCTTATAAAATTTTCTAAAATTAATGACACTTTCTAAAGGACTGAACTATAAGCAATGCACTTTACAAAGTTGCACATGCTTTTAAAAAAGTATATTCTCTTTTAAAAATATATATGTTTAGTTATAAAAAGAATATTCTAAAGTCAATAAATTTAACTTCAGGACTCCTCTATTGTTGCAATATTTTACCTTTGTTGTAAGATCTTTATTCTATAGTTTTGCTCATCAATCAGCTTAAGTTTGACAATGGGTTCCATAAATAGTTCCTTTTCCTAATATATCAATATCTTAAGATATTTATCTTCCCTATCTAATGCCTCTTTGATGTTCCTTACATCACTAATCTTATCATCAGTTGATAAAATCATGTACATGATCCTTTTATTATATGAACCTATCTTTCCTTGGATTTGATTCCTTACCACATGCATGAACTACATAGCTCTTTTCTTGAATTCCTCATCTTTGATTAAACCAACTGGGTTGAGTATGGTAGGATCCTTGATTAGGCTCCCTAATATGTGTTTCATCCTGTCTTCTAATTGTTTGAGATCTTTTGAAAGATCTCTCATTTCTTTGGACCATTTGTTTAAAGATTTGATATTATCTATCAATATTTCCATGGCCATGTTTAGGTGGCATAGGCCAAATATTTTAAACCCAAGAATTTGATCTTCTATTAATAAATTAATTACCTCCTTCACCTTACTATTTGAATCTTGTCATTGGCCAACTTGGCCTATAGCCATGGAACTCTGTGTATTCACTGCATCTTGCTTAGATCTCATAACCTTCAAGGAGCTAAATAAGTCATACATAGTTGTATAAAATTTCTTGACCATGTCTCCTAGTAATGATAAACTTGATTTCTCTTCTAAGTTTTTTTTCTATTGCTTCAAGCCCTTGATGGAAGCTTACAACTATTTGATCTATGTTTGGGTTAGTTCCAGGACATCTTCTTAAAAAATAAGATCCTCCCCAGGTCTTTGTCTTCCTAATTGAGCTAGATTGGTCAAGGGATATACCTTTTGATATGTGATTTCTTCACCTCCTGTCATGACTTTATTCTTTAACACTCCTAAGCTAGTAGTTTCTAGATCAAATTCAACTCCAACTATAGATTGAATCACATGTGAAATATGAATCTTATCTTCCTTGGTTTAGCTAATCTTCCTATCTTCTCCTCTTGAAAATCAACTATCCATGGCTTAAGCCCTTAATGCATAGGAATGTCAATATCTTTCATCATAGCCCAAGGATGGTGCATAGTGGGCACTCTTTCTAATATAGATTCATATAAGAACCATTATGGAATTGGTGGTCTATATAACAAGTTATCTTCACTAAACATATTGACTTCACTTAAAGGAGTAGTGATCTTCACCTTGGGTCTCTTTTCTTTTGGAATAATAGCCAGCTCAACTTTTCTTTTTAAAGTGTCAACAAGAACCAAGTCCAAACATTTCCCTTTGTCATCCTTAGTTTCCTCAACACTTGTCTTCTCTTCTTCTTATAAGTCTATGTATCTCATATACATCATCTTGAATACATCCTCGATAGACTCTTGAGGATCTATAACTATCATATGTTCCTCTTCTTGATGTGCCTCTTGTTATGCTACTTTGGGAGGTTCATTAGCTGATGAGCTAGAAGCTATTTCATATGGGCATTTATCCTCAAGCCAATGCTAGTAGAGATATAGATTAATGGAGGTATAGAATATTTACCACTGATCATATGATATTTTCTGGGGCCCAATTGCCACTTATCATCTACTTTTTTATTTCTCTCTATTCTTGACTCAGGCCTCAAGTTGTGTTCCTTAGCCTTCTAATGACTTCAAATTAAGTAGAAGCCTTGATGTATATAGGATCAAAGGCACCAGGATCATGTTCATATGGTACATTCAACATCCCTTTGTGTTTCAAAAGCTCTTTAACTTTTCCATAGGGGTCCTACTGTCTAAGTTCATCAATCTATAGATTGAAAGATGATCTATGTTTTAATGCTATCTCAATGTGATCCCATTATCTGAAGGTTGTTTTCCAATAGTCATAGGGAAGTTATGAAGTAATCCCTTACTTTTAGTTTTATGAAGGCCATCAACACCATGGAATAACTGGTAGGCTACCTCTTACATAGCCAACTTATCAGGAACATGGACAAGTAGCTTGAGAGAAGAATTTTGAGTCCCCTTAATCCTAATGACTGTACAATCTAGATACAACCATATATCTCCCATTTTTTGTATATATTTCTTGATTAGAGGACTAATTATTGACATGGGGATACTAGCTATAGCTTCAATCAAGGCAGGATAGACACAATCACAGATAAATTGAATGTGATCCATATATTTGTAGATGTGCAACTTAGAATAATATTGGGAAACTATTTGGATTCCATTTGGAGACCACTCCCTCTAATTTAGAATCATTGTAGGTACACATAGGGCATCTAAGAGGTAAGACATCATGTAAAATTGAGTTTTCTTATTATGCCTAATTGTATAGTTTTGTCTACTCAATAAGACATTGATTATTTCACCCAAAGGAGGGATAATTACCTTTTAAACAATAAAGTAGACCATGGGCATCCATATTGGGTCTACATACGTAGTGGTAACACAACTTGTTCAACATTTTCATTATCATTCTAACCCCTGGTCTAAACTAGCTAATAGGAATGTTGTTGTTGAGGTTTGAAAAGACTTGATTCCCAAAATCTAACCACATGGCAAAGATGTCCATCAAATTGTGTTCTTTATCCCAAAAAATGATAGAGGCTAGGTCAATTTAGGGTTTAGGTAAGTTATGATATGACTCAAATTCAATAGTATAAATATAAGCCACTTTCCTATGATTATATTCATTAATTATCATGCCTTTATCTATCTTAGTTTCCTTGAAATTTGGAACAAGAATATCAATGCAATGGAATACCTTAGGTTTTGCAATTGCATAATATAGGTTAGCCATCTGGATCACCACTATATCATCATTTAACCTTTTGGATTAGAGATTATTATCTTCTTCCATAGTGATATCTAGCTAGTTCTCGACTCTCTATAATAATATTTACCAATTACTATCTCCTATGTTCAAGGCAGCAGTAATGAACTTGGTGTCCTTGAAAACACAACCTTTAGCATCTATTGTCAAATACGGTTCAAAATCTTATTTTAAAACATGCTTATGTGTCACCATTATTATAATCCCTATCAAATTATACAATTACAAACAATAATCCAATCTTCTAAGCTCAATTATAGTGGAATTAGAGATAAATTAGGGTAATCCATATGCTTAGGGGTTTTTTGAAGGTTTATGTAGGGCTTTAATGGTGGTAGCTAGTTCAAATAATGAGCTTATGTGACTTAGATCATGTTTATATTGCACATATATACCTTTCATCTATATGGGTCCACAATATCTTTCAAACTGACCTGTTTTGCTTGTGGCATTGCCATGTCATATTATTCATTAATTTCTAGAATGTAACCATTTTTAATTTTTAGACACATGTTGCCATATCGTTCTCTCTCACAGTTTGATTAAACACACTTTGTTGATCTTCTATGGGGCCTGCTAGCCCTAGCTTCATCACAAATAATTGATTTTTATTTGATCTCCTGAGAGTGTGCCATGTGGCAGCTCTATGGGCTATCTATGTATACTATAAACATACTCCATAACTTAATGACTTTGTTCCACATGGTAGTTCTTTATTATATCTAGGCTTATTGAATTTTTGACCCATCACTCACTATATATCTTGATCTAGGAGATTGAACACTATTGGTTGATCTCTATTCCATTCATCATGGTTGTGACATACATCACTACTGCATTCATCTTGGGCCCTTTAAAAATTCTACCTCATCTCATACTATTGGATATCCTTTGCATAGATCAATGCACTCCATCAATGTTGATCTACTTGATTCTATTCGTGCATATATATATATATATATATATATATATATATATATATATATATATATGTGGACCTTTGATTTTGGGTTAAGTCACCATGATCATGATATTTATCACTCTCAAATTCCTATGTAGACATTGACCTATTGACTTTGCCCCATGCCATTAAATATTTGTATTCATTCACCATAATTGTGACACTTATTTCTATCACATTATATCTCAATAACTTTGATAATTTGACCCAAGTGGATGCCCATGTACCATCGCTCTCTCTTCTAAGCTCTAATATCTTACCACCTAGCATCTTCATGTTGATTCATTCCTACAGACAAAAATAAACAAAGTTAGAGATCGAGGAATATAAAGAAACTTAGGATTAAAGTTTTAGACTAAGGTCTTAGTTATATTAATAAATGAAATTAGGACTTAGGCTAAAGTTTAAATTAAGTTTAAAAGCATAATAAGGTGACCCCACATTTAGTTAGTCTCCATGAATAATAAAATAGACTGGGTGAGATTTTGGGATATAAAGGACTTAGCATAAAAATTTTAGACTAAGGTCTTAGTTGTATTAATAAATACAATTAGGACTTAGGCTAAAATTTAAGCTAGGTCTAAAATGTAAAAAAAAAAATCCATGTAAATTTAAATCTTTGAACTTAAGCTAAAACATATTAGACTAAGGTTTTTAAATATTAGTTAGACATAGATTCAATTAACCTATTAAAAGACCAAAGGCTTAGTCAAAAAGGGTTAAGTTAACATTAAAGGATAAAACACTAAACAATTTTCATTCCAATGACACCTTATTAAACCTACAACATGGAAACAAAGATAAACATTAACAATGTTAGATAAAGTAAAACAAGGATCATGTCCAAACATGGAAAACCATGATATTCAATAATGTAATTTTGATCAATTTGGATACATAACTTGTAACACAATTTGAAAATTGAACAAGGGTTCTCATTTTTCAAAAATGGGGGTATGTTGACCTCAACAAATGGTGACTTCTAGAGAAAACATTGTAAAATGTTAGAACTCAGATATTCTTAGTTTAGACTAGTAACCAGACTACTTATTTCATATGGTCCATTATCATTATTAAGATCAATTCATGATTAAAACAAGTCTTACACATGTAGAATTAGACTCAAACATCAAAACTTGGTCATTTTGTGTGTGTGATTTGATGATTTGAGTGATTATCATGGGATTTCAAGAATAAATTATAGACTTCATGACCTTGATCATTAACATTGACTTATAGAATATTTAGATATTCATTAAGGATCATGATTTTTAGAATAGGGAAGGATTGGGCATTGCTCTTCTACTAGCCAGGCATCCATATCCCCAATAGAGATACCTTTGGCTCCACTCAAGGCCTTGCTCCACTTCCATCTAGGCATCTATAGCCCTACTGGAGCTTACTAGAATCACCTTAGCTTAGAAAGTTTTAATTTTTTTTATAAATCTCTTATTTTTTGTATTTTTCAAGCCTATTTAGCTTTCAGCAAAGGTTGGGAACCAAAATCAGCTAGGTTTTAGGATTTAGTCAAATGTTTGATCTTTAGACAATCATCCTTGGTTATAAACTTTACCCCAAGCAATATTATTCTTTAAGTGTTGACGTGACTTTTCTCCAATAATTCAAACCTTCACTCAACATGTATAATCCTTATTACAACCAAACTTAGATCAAAACAAGGTTTAATATTTTAAGTAACAATTAACCTATATATCAATACTTTCTCATTTTTCAAAATTATAACATCAAGCTCTAATTTCTAAAATCCATAATCAACCAATACCTGAGGTTCATACCTGCATTCTTGATTTGGGGGTTCCTTTGAGAAACTACATGTGTTGGAGCTTGAGAGCTATCTTGAAAAATACTTATTGAAATCAAGGAACAAAACAAAGGAAAGGAAACACACAACAATAAAAACAAATAGGAAACAAACAACAAGTAAACAAATATATACAAGAACTATTTATAAATAGAGAACAAGAAAGAAACTAATCTAAGCCTACTTACACTAACCCTAACTAGTCTTACAAATCACTCCATGAAGACTTAAGGTGTAAAAATAGAGTAGTGCTTGAGTTATTGCCCATTAGTTGGTAAAGTAAACTCTGCTCCCTACAAGTCTTTGAGCTTGAAGTCTTTATCTCCCAAAATCTCAACAATTTGATATGGACCAATCCACAAAGGAGTGAATTTTCCATGTTTTCCTACAGGTTCTAATGCTTTGTCCCAAAGAAGAACTAGGTCTCCTTGCTTGAACACCTTAATATTTAAGGCTTGTCAAAACATATTTTGATTTTGGTTTGATGTCTATTGAAGTTGACAAATGCTTCTTCCCTTGCATCTTTCATTTGAATGATGTCAAATAGCCTTGAATTTGCAAATTATTGATCTTCATCTATGTACTCTTTCATAAACTTGTAGGTGGGAAGCTTGAGAGTAATGGGGAATATTAGATCTTGACCATATACTAGCATAAATGGTGATGTTTTCAATGCTTGCTTCACTCTAGTTCTATCTACCCACAAAGCATATTTAAGCAATTTATTCCATGTCCTTGGTTTTTTAGCTGTATACTTTTTAATTGCCTTCATCAAGTTCTTATTTATTGATTCTGAGACACCTTTACCTTAAGGATAATGGTTTGACAAAAACTTGAGAATTATGTTGTTATCATAAGCCTACTCAGTCATCTCAATGGATATAAAGGCTGATCCATTATCATAAACTAGAGATGCTAGTATTCCAAATCTTGTGCAAATGTTTTCCTCCAAAAACTTGATCACATCTTTAGTTCTACATTACTTGGTTGTCACTACATCTGTCCATCTTGTGTAATAATTAGTAGCAGTAAGCACATATTTGTGTCAATCTAAATAATTGAAGTTGATTACCCCTACAAATTCTAATCCCCTTTGAGCAAAAGGTATATCAAACATAGTTAGATTTAATGGCATGGATGATTTTGGTTCCTTGGTGTTGAAGACCTGATACTGATGACATTCTCTAACATGTTTGTGAGCATCCTTAAATATTATGGGCCAATAGTATGTTTCCTCTGGATATTTTGATTTGTTATCCTTCTATAGGGGTTTCCACTTTTAAGATTTTCATAAAAAGTACTTAAGATCTCAGTTACTTACATGACATTCACTTTAGGATTGGTGTTAGCAATCATTTGAATCAATCCTTCACTTCTTACTAGCTTGGCTATTTTCATCTCAAGATCATATTCTTAGAGAATGGACATCCACTTACCTCTTCTCTCTCCAAATTCACATTGACTAAGCATATGTTTAGTGGTAGGGTCTAATAATATTGCATGAACTTTATTCCTAAGAATATAGTGTCTAAACTTCTTAACTAAAGCTAATACTTATTTGTCAATAAGAGAATAATTTAACTCAGCATTCTTAAAATTAAAGCTCATAAATTCAATAGGGTGATCACACTTATCTATTTTCTAAGTTAAAACAATAGCTATTGTATGATCAGAAGTAAAAGAATAGAGATAGAAATCTTTAGTGAAATTAGGACTTATCAACACTAGTGCCCGTACTATTACTTATTTAATGTCTTTGAAGGATTTCCTTGCTTATTCATTCCATATTAATATGGGATCCTTATTCAACATGTCATTAAGTGGATTCATAATCTCTGCAAAACCATAAATGAATTTTCTCACAAAATTTATTTTCCCAAAGAAAAACTTAAATTTTTTTCTGCTATTAGGGTTTTTATTTTAGATATGGCATCTAGTCTATCAATAACTATATAAATCCCATCCTTGGTTATAACATATCCTATTAAATTCCCTTTTGTAACACAAAAATTAATTTTCTTAGGATTGAGGGAAATTCCATACCTCCTACAATGTTTAAATACCTATTACAAGTGCATAATGTGGTTTTTCATATTTTTATAAAATGCAGTTAGATCATCTATATATATAGTAATGTACTTACCTATGAGACCTTGGAAATCATGGTCTATAGCTCTTTGAAATGTTGTTCATGCATTTATTATACCAAAAAGAATTCTTTTGTAGGCAAAATTTCCCCACTTAGTTTTAAATTTAGTTTTGATTATGTCTTTTTTAATCACAATCACTTAATTATAACCTAAACAACCATCAAGAAAAGACATCATAGTAGAACCACTGACAATTTGAATGACTTGATCAAGAGAGGTTAAGGGATAATTATCCTTTCTAGAATCTCTATTCAAATTTATAAAGTCTATGCACAATATAATTTCTCCATTCTTATTTATAATTAGTACTAAGTTAGCTACCCAGGTAGAATTTCTCATGGAAAAAAATATTTTTACATCCAACAGCTTCTTGAACTCATTTGAGATCAATGGTTCTAAAATAGGGTTGACTAACCTTTGTTTCTACCTAAAAGGTTTACAAGCCTCTTTTAGTGGAATGGTATGGATTATGACTCTAGGATCAAATATCTTTAAGTCTTCATAGGACCATGCTACAATATCTTTGTACTTGGTCAACAAATCTTTAGTTTTTCTTAATTCTTCATTTGTGCAAGCTGTACCAATATTTACTAGTTGAGCTTTACTTAAATTTCCAAGATCAACTATATTATAATCTTTTCCATTCACTTTTATTATTTTGATAGTCTCAACTAGTTTATTCGTGTCAAACATTCTTTCTAAGGCAATCATGCCTTTGGTAATTTTGTTTTCACTTAATTACACTATCTTGTCACCAATTTTGTCTTCATCAAGAGAATTTTCATTGACCTCATCAATGATGTGAGACTCAAGTACTCTTGAATTGTTCATGAATTCTATGATTTTTTGATCATCATTAAATATTTACAAATGGTTGACATTGTCAGGAACTGAGGGACATGGAACTAATTAAATGCTAAGGTTTTCTAGTTTTGACTCTAGATTTGGCATAAGATTGGCTGTAGTAAAGGCTAGTTCATTATAAAGATTGTTATCTTCTCTAAGAATTGATATAATATTAAAAGGATCAAATGACTTTATTCCCACACTCTAAACTTTTACTTCTTAAGATATGATAATTTACATTGGTACTTACTTCTAACTTAATTAACTACTAGTTCTAAGTCACCATACACTAGTAGTTCTTTGACTTTGTTCTTATACATAACTACATTTTCATTTGTAACTTTTGGTGACTTACTAGGCTTTTTGGATAAGATTCAAGAAATAAGTCTCTTTTCTCAATAATTTGAGTCAATTCATGTAAAGATATATTATCTTTAATCTTTTTCATGTCCTCAAATATATTATATCCACACCTAGTAGAAGAACTAGATGCATCAACATTATTTCTGGAAGTACTTCCCTTTAGAGGTTTTAGATTGTTCTCTATTGTAGGATCTAGAGGAGTATCAAAGTTATTTAGTGGAGTTGAAGTAGACAAAGGTTCATTTTACTCTCTATTACTTAGAGGATAAGTATTCTTTAGATATTTCTAAAAAGCATTAATATCTTTATGCATATCCTTGGGCTCATTCTCATCTTAGAATGGAAAATCAAATGTCTCCACCATGAGAGTTGTGTCCATAAATTTAGATGACTTTGAATAACTAGATGTACCTACAATATTATATTTATCAAATGTATCTAACTCATCTTGAAATGACTCAAAATCATTCAAAATTCAATACAATCCAATTCACCATGCTTTAAAGTGTTATGAACTCTACAATATTTAGTTAAAGCTACATCACATATACTTATCTTAGGATTGTTTTTATTGGTAGATGACTCATTGTTGTTGTTATTTTTATTGTTTTCATTATGAAACGTATTTTTATTTTTATTGAATATTTGATAAGAATAGTTCTTATTAGATTTTAACCCTGTATTACCTACTTGCTTTTAAAACTAAAGGAAATCGGTGCTTAATTTTTGAACCATCTTGAGTATGGATTCATTCTCACTTTTGGGTGCCTCTGAATTGTGAACCTGAGTACTACTCTAGATATTGGCACCAAATATATTTGTTCTTGTGGATGAAATTCATTTGTAGTATTAATCAAGAATTCCATGTTTTGGCCTGGATGGGCATGACTCAAGGGTAATTGATTCAATATTGGTGTTTGGTTTAAATCGGGCATGTTTTAATTAGCATTGGGAATGACATTCATCATAGGTAAATTAGAATTGACACTAGGGATAGCATATGCTAGCTGACCTTAGGGTTTCATTCAATCATTGATTGTTACCGCTTTAGCATAGGCCAAGGCTAATGTGTTTATAACTCTAATAGACATTTTCAAAAACACATAATTCATGAGACCTAAAGCATCCTTATATATTTCTAAATCCAAAGATTCATCAAGTTTATAAGGATCTATGGTTTTGTTAAACATATTTTGGAACCTAGCATTATATACTAATGATTTCATTCAAATCTCTATTCATAGTAGTGAATTGTTGATAAAGGATACAAGGATTGATGATTTTCTTAAATTGATCAATGAAAATACTATTAAAATCATTCCAAATAGTGATGTAATAATCAAGAAGGTTGAGAAACCAATCATATGTTGCATCTTTAAAAGTAAAAGGGAACAATCTACATGAAACATCTTCATGAACCACATTCAACAATCTTAAAGAAGACTTGTAAGATTGAATATGTTCTTCAACAATTACAACACCATTAGGATTGAAAGATGGAAAATATTTTTCATGGTTTCTAAGTAAGTCATGTACCTGACCAAGTAAGTTGATGAAAGATCCACCTAACCAAGCCATAAATTGATAAGGATTGAACACAAGAGCACTACAAATAGGTGAAGTAGGTTGAGATTTAGAAACCCTTCACTTACCTTTATCTACTCTTTCTTTTCTATGAACTTCTAATGAAAGGAGAGGTAGTCTTGACTCTGAATGTGACCTAGTCCTGATTCTTGGTAGTTCCATCTTGTAAATTTTGAATCCTATTCAAAATATGATGTGTAAACATTATCTTTGTAAAAAACAATAATCAAATTTGCAAATTAAGTAAATTTTGTACAAACTTATATGAAGGATGACTATCTCTAACTTAATAAGCTCAAATATATTTCAAAACACATGAATATGAGTGATATTTACACTTCTAAGCTCAAATAAACTGAAATTTGAAAAGAATAAATCAATCTTTGAACAAAATTGCTATCATGAATCTTCAAAGAATGGCAATCTTTAGATAAATAAGCCTAAAGACTGGTCTAAAATAATGAATATCAATGGTCTTTATATAATTGAGATAATAACAACATAAATATGCAAATAATTCACTAACATTTGAATAAAATTCACTAAAATTAGCAATGATACTACAAATTCATAAATCTTTAGATAAGGTCCTCCTTCTAGCACTAGTGAAACCTCGCTTATTAATGCCTAAAAGTGTATCATAGGGGTCCAGAGTGTTTAAGTAACACTTTTGATTTTGTAATCAAATAATCCATTACTTGAGTTGTAGGTTGTGATATTTTGATATCTTTGGTGGAATAGTGGAAAAGCAAATGAACTATTTCAAAATTTTATAATCTAATTGTTTGGTTGTTGGGAGCAACTGTGGCCTAATAGCTTTCTAATGAAATATGAAGATGATATGAACTAAGTAGAGTGAATTATGATCAAAACCTAAGTCTAAAATCTAAGATAAAATGAATATTTACAATGAAATCTGATCAAAAAATAAGCAAAAGGGAGTGTAGGGTAGAAAGAAGGTGTTCTGATTTTCAGTCTAGACATTATGACAAAGTTTAGATTTCATCAAGACATAAATTCAAACCAATACATGAAATGAAATAGATAAATCACAAATCCTACCATGTACCCAAAAAATTTCTAAGGAAAAGATGGGATAATGTATATAAGAACTCAAATTCAATTTAAAGATTTACTTCCACAAAAAATAGCATTAGCACATCTTCAAGGAAAGCAAGGAAAGTGAAATTAATTTAAGATCCTTCAATCAACCTATCATAATCACAAATTAAAAACTTTGCATTCATGTATGCACATCAAGAATCAATGAAAATGATTCAAATATGAACATCCAAATAGATAATTGAGAGAGCAATGATAATAGAAAACACACAAACAAATACTAGACAATCTTTGTAGAATTCCTTGCTTTTATTATTTGCTCAAAGTTTACATAAATTTTTTGCTCCAAAACTCCGTCCTTGATTACAAATGACAATACCCATTTTATAGAATACTAAGGAGGTATGTCGGTCAATCATGTCAAATGACAATTGTACAAGTGTATAGGACAAATTTCCTTCCAAAATGTTCTATAATTAATGACACTTTCTAAAGGACTGACCTATAAGCAATGCACTTTACAAAGTTACACATGCTTTTACAAAATAATATTCTCTTTTCAAAATATATATGTTTATTTACAAAATAAATATTCTAAAGTCAATAAATTTGACTTTGAGACTCCTCTGTTGTTGCAATCCTTTAACTCTGCTGCAAGATTGTTATTCTATAGTGTTGTTCATCAATCAGCTTGAGGTTGACAATGGGTTCCATGAAGATTTCCTTTTCCTAATCTGCCAAGCCCTTGATATATTTATCTACCTTATTTAATGCCTCTTTGATGTTCCTTGCATCACTAATCTTCTCATCAGTTAATGTCCATGATCCTTTTATTATCTGCACTTATCTTTCCTTGGCTTTGATTCTTTACATCATGCATAAACTATGTATCTCATTGATTCAATTCCCCATCTATGATTAAACCAATTAGGATGAGTGTGGTAGTATCCTTGATTAGGGTCCCTAATATATGCTTCATCCTGTCTTCTAACTATTTGAGATCTTTAGAAATATCTCTCATTTATTTGGACCATTTTTTTAAAGATTTGATCTTATATATCAATTTCACCATGGCCATATTCAAATGGGCTAGGCCAACTATCTTAATAAACTGATTAGATCCTTCCTATTAAATGTGGAGTTTGTTTCACCCCTACAATTAAAATAAAGTTAGTGAGGTAATTTTATCATGTATTTATTTAATTTTAAAAATGTGGGGCATATTTTTTTGTGTGATAATCACTTTCCACATTTTTTACATGATTTATGGATAAGTGTGATTTAAAGAGGTTGAGAGAATTAGGGGATTATATTTGATCTAGTTGGTTAAAACCTCCCTTATTTTTTGTCATTTTGGTGTGGATATGGCTTATCACCAAGGTATGGTGTTTTTTTTTAAAGAGTATAAATAGGGGTGAGGGGAAACACATTATAATTATGTTTTGCATCTTAGCTTGAACTTTGATTTTTCTTTATGGTCAGTGTGATCAATTTTGAGGTGTAGTTTTGTATCTCAAAAATTTTGGTGTGAATTTGGGCTAGAGAAAATCATCTCTATGAGAGGTTTATTGTTTATAGTTGTTTTACTCTTGTTTATAATCTTATTGAAATCCTCTTGGTGGGTGTATCCCACATTGGGTGAACCATGTTATATCGGTGTTATGTGTGTATTTACTTAGATCTAAATTTTTCTCCCATATGTCTCTACTGCTATGATTCTAAGGAATGATTTTTGTGTTGAATATTATTGCATAATTAATTAATTTTAATCACTTATTCCTAAAAACTAGTATCAAAGCTAAGTTTAGAGGTTTTCCTAAAGTGGTGAATTATAGGTAAATATATTAGCTTGAGTGGGAGCTATGGTAGATAATGGTAGATCTAGAGTAGAAAAATTCAATGGGTAGAATTTTAGATTGTGAAAGATGCAAATGGAAGATTACTTGTTTTAGAAGGATCTTCATCTCCCTTTGATGGGGAAAATAGGTCAACCTTCAAGAATGAATCAAATAGATTGGAATTTTATTGATAAGAAAGCATTGGGAGCCATACGGTTTTACCTTACATCTTCATTTGCCTTTAATGTTTTAGATGAGATGCCCACATTTGGTCTAATGAAGAAATTAGTGGAGTTATATGAAAAAACCTCTACCTCTAATAAAATATTTTTGATGAAAAAGTTATTTAATATGAAATGTCTAAAAATGGTTCTGTAGCTGATCATTTGAATGATTTTAATATGGTTGTGAGTATGCTAGCTTATGTTGGTATTAAATTTGAAGACAAATTTAAGGCTTTATTGATTTTGTACTCCTTACTTGATAGTTGGGATAGCCTGGTTATGGTTGTGAGTAATGGCATCCCTGCTAAGGGAAGTTTAAAGTTTGAGGATGTTATAGTTGTGATTCTTAGTGAGGAAATGTGAAGGAAGAGCACCAGGGAATCATATTTAGGGAATGCTTTGATGGTAGATACTAGAGGGAGATAAAAGGATAGAAGCAAAGGAAACTATGGAAAGTCAAAGGGTTAGGGAAGATCTAAATCTAGAATGAAGATGGTTTGTTGGCACTGTGGGAAAATTGGACACACAAAGAAGGAATGTTGGAAACTTCAAGACAAGAAGACCAAACATGAGGAGACCAAGGAGGTAAATATGACAGTAGGTAATGTCAGTCAGGATTGTTTAATTCTTTCCTTGGATAATGTTTTTGAATCTTGGGTATTAGATTCAAGGGCTTCTTTTCATGCCACCCCACATATCATTTTACTAATTATGTTCAAGGAGACTTTAGATATGTTTATCTTGGTGATGATGAACCATTCAGTATAGTAGGGAAATGTTGTGTTTAGATAAATATACAAAATGGGAACACATGGCTACTAAAGGATGTCAGACATTTCCCATAAGGAAAAATTTAATATCATTAGGGAAATTGGATAATGAAGGTTGATCGATGATGTTTTCAATAGACTCTTGGAAAGTTACCAAGGGTACTCTTGTGGTTGAAATAAGTAATAAAGTTAGTACTTTATATTTGACTGGAAGTGTTAACATTGTAATTTAGTTACTATAGATGGAGATGTAACTTTGTGGCACTATAGGCTCGATCATACAAGCCAAAAGGGCATGTAAATATTGAAATACAAGTTTATTGGATTGAAACAAGTTGATTTCAACTTTTGTGATGATTATGTGTATGGGAAGCAGAATCCAGTTAAGTTCCTTAGGGTTGGACCTACAAAGAAGGAGAATAAGGTGGATTTGGTTCACTCAGATGTATGGCAGCCAACACAGGTATCTTCTATAAGTGGTTTAAATTATTATGTTACATTTATTGATGGTGCAACTAGGAAAGTTTGGGTTTATTAAGAAGAAATTTGATGTGTTTGAAACATTCAAGACATGGAAAGCTTTAGTTGAGAATGAAATAGGTCTCAAGTTAAAATGTCTCAAGTTGGATAATGGAGGTGAGTATGATAACAAAGCATTTGATGATTATTATTCACATGATGTAATTTTTAGGAAAAGGATCATTCCATGGACACCACAGGAGAATGGAGTGTCAAAGAGGATGAATAGGAAAATCATGGAGTGTGTTAGGAGAATGAGGTTGCATAGAGGTTTGCCCCTAATGTTTTGTGTAGAAGTAGTTAACACAATAGAATATCTATTAATAGAGGACCTTTAGTGCCTTTGGATGAAGGCATACCTAAGGAATCTTGGTCTGGTAAGAAATTTAATTCTTCTTTTCTTAGGGTCTTTGGATGTGAGGCATTGGTTCATTTTCCCAATAAGGATAGGACCAAGTTAAAGGCTAAGTCTAAGAGATGCATCTTTATTGGTTATGGTGAGGATGACTTTGGTTTCTGAGTTTGGAGTCTTAAAGACAAGAAAATATTTTGGTCTAGTGATTTTGTCTTTAAATAAAAAGTAATGTTTAAGGATTAGTTGCAGGAACAAGAATAAAAAGAGCACATAGTTTTGGATGATATTATGAATGGTAAAGTGTCTAAGGAGACAGTTTAGGAACCTCCTACACAGGAACCGCAAACTCCTATAGTAAGAAGGTCTCGTCAAGTAAGAAAAGATCCTAAACATTTTTCTCCATATTTGAGTTATTTGTTACTTACTGATAGTGGAGAACCAGAATGTTTTGAGGAAGCAAGGTAGGTGAATTCTAGGAAGAAGTGGGAGCAAGTGATGGAAGAAGAACATATTTTTCTCATGGAGAACCAAACATCAGATTTGGTTAAGCTACCTAAGGGGAAGAGAGCATCTTAGAACAAGTGGGTATACAAAATCAAATAAGAGGATGGAGGAAGGAAAAGGTACAAGGCCCAGTTGCTAGTCAAGGGGTTTGGATAGAAGAAAGGTATTGATTTTAATGACATTTTTTCTCCTATTGTTAAAATGACTTCTATTAAAAATGTACAAGGTATAGTTACTATAGAGGATTTTCATTTAGAATAATTAAATGTGAAGACTACATTCCTTCATGGTGATTTGGAGGAGGAATTATATATGGAACAACCACAAGGTTATGAGGTCAAAAGAAAGGATAAATTTGTGTGCAAACTAAAGAAGAGCTTGTATGGCCTTAAACAAGCTCCATGACAATGGTGTAAAAGGTTTGATAATTTTATGTAGGAAAAGGGTTACTCCAGGTGTCATTCTGACCATTACATGTATGTCAAGAGATTTGAGGATAGTAGTTATATTATCCTATGCTTTTATGTAGATAACATGTTGGTTTTAGGAAAGAACATGAAATATATTCAAGTACTCAAGAAGTAGCTTGGTGATTCTTTTTATATGAAGGATTTGGGTGCAGTGATGTAAATCCTTGGTATGAGGATAACTCAGGATAAGAAGGAGAAAATTTTGATCTTATCCCAGGAAAGCATGGTCCATATCTCTTTGAAATGTTGTTCATGCATTTATTATCCCAAAAGGCATTATTTTGTAGGCAAATTTTCCCCACTTAGTTGCAAATTTAGTTTTCATTATGTCTTCTCTATTCGTAATGACTTGATTATAACCTTAAAAACCATCAAGGAAAGACATCATAGTAGAACCACTAACAATTTGA
This sequence comes from Torreya grandis, assembly GCA_037957365.1. Classification (NCBI taxonomy): domain Eukaryota; kingdom Viridiplantae; phylum Streptophyta; class Pinopsida; order Cupressales; family Taxaceae; genus Torreya; species Torreya grandis. The sequence continues at coordinate 1,996,045 of JARHVA010001224.1, read as the reverse complement.
ATGACTTGATCAACAAAGGGTAAGGGATAATTATCCTTTTTAGAATCTCTATTCAAATTTCTAAAGTCTATGCACAATCTAATTTATCCATTCTTATTTATGACTAGTAATAAGTTAGCTATCCAGGTATAATGTCTCATGGAAAAAATTATTTTTGCATCCAACAGCTTCTTGAACTTGTTCTAGATCAATGCTTCTAAAACAAGGCTAACTAGCCTTTGTTTCTACCTAAAAGGTTTACAAGCCTATTTTAGTGGAATGGTATGGGTTATGACTCTAGGATCATAGATATTTAAGTCTTCATAGGACCATGCTATAATATCTTTGTACTTGGTCAACAAATCTTTAATTTTTCTCAATTCTTCATTTGTGCAAGTTGTACCAATATTTACTAGTTGAGGTTTACTTAAATTTCTAAGATCAACTATATTATAATCTTTCCCATTCATTTTTAGGATTTTTATTGTCTCAACTAATTTATTTGTGTCAAACATTCTTTATAAGGCAATCATGCCTTTGGTAATTTTATTGTCACTTAATTACACTATCTTGTCACCAAGTTTGTCTTCATCAAGAGAATTTCCATTGACCTCATCAATGATGTGAGACTCAAATACTCCTGAATTTTTCATGAAGTTTATGATTTTTTAATCATGATTGAATATTTACAAATGGTTGACATTGTCAGGAACTGAGGAACATGGAACTAATTCAATGATAAGGTTTTCTAGTTTTGACTCTAGATTTGGCATAAGATTGGTTATAGTTGAGGCTAGTTCATTAGAAAGATTTTTCTCTTCTCTAAGAATTGATATAATATTAAAATCATAAAATGAATTTATCAATTCCCACACTCTAAAATTGTACTTCTTAAGATATGACAATTTACATTGATACTTACTTCTAACTTGATTAACTACTAGTTCTGAGTCATAATACACTAGCAATTCCTTGATTTTATGTTTGATAACAAATTCCAATCTTAGGATTAAAGTTTCATACTCTACCAAATTGTTAGTGTAAGGAAACTAAATATTTTATGAAGCATTAAACTTTTTCCCAATGGAATTGATTAGAACAATTCCTACCCCAGAACTAGATTTATATCTATCACCATCAAAATATAACTTCCACATTCCAAAAATAACATGAGATTATTTAGAGTCACATACCTTAGAAGTGTCAAGAGTATAAACTCCTAACTTAGAATTGACCATGTTGACCTTTTCATTTGTAGCATTATATATTGTGATCATGTGTTTCTTCTTGGTTTCCTATATATTTTAATTTGATAGGGAAATCCTTTCCATGGAAACCACATATGAGAACAGTCAGCAAACATGTATCCATTCAAATACTTAGTCCAATCTCTATTGAGTAACATTCCATAAGCATCTAGAATGTTCACCACTTGAATATCTATAAATTGGTGTATCCTTAGATCAGTAGCAAGATGCATATGAACATTCAATAATTATCCAATTACTTTAACTCTTGATTTGCTAACTGAGTAAATACTCTATCAAACTTAATTGGAGTTAAACCAAGTTTTTCACAAATACCTTGGGGCATGATATTGGTAGAACAACCTGAATCTAATAAAAAATTATGCAAGTTCTTACCAAAAAATATAATTATTAGCAAGAAAAGGGGAACTTCTACTTTGTTATTATACATAACTACATTGTCATTTGTAACTTTTGGTGACTTACTAGCCTTTTTGGATAAAGATTCAAGAAACAAGTCTCTTTGATCAGTAATTTGAGTCAATTCATGTAAAGAGATATTATATTTAATTTTTTCATGTCCTCAAATATATTATATCCACACCTAGTAGAAGAACTAGATGCATTAACATTATTTTTGGAAGTACTTCCCTTTGGAGGTTATGGATTGTTGTCTGTTGTAGGATCTAGAGGAGTATCAAAATTATTTAGAGTTAAAGTAGTCAAAGGTTTATTTTAATCTCTATTCCTTAGAGGATAAGTATTATTTATATATTTTTAAAAATCATGAATATTTTTATGGGTACCCTTGGGCTCATTCTCATCTTGGAATGGAAAATCAAATGTCTCCACCATGAGAGTTGTGTCCATAGATTTAGATGACTTTGAAGAACCAGATGTACCTACATTATTATCTTTGTTAGGTCCACCTTAAAATGGTTCTAACTCATCTTGAAATAACTCAAAATCATTGTAAAATTCAATACAATCCAATTCACCATGCTTTGAAGTGTTATGAACTCTATAATATTTAGTTAAAGCTACAACACATATGCTTATCTTAGGATTATTTTTATTAGTAGATGACTCATTATTGTTGTTATTTTTATTATTTCCATTATGAAACCTGATTGTAGTTTTATTGAACCTTTGATAAGAATAGTTCCTATTAGATTTTTCCCCTATATTACCTACTTGCTTTTAAAACTCAAGGAAATCAGTGCTCAATTTTTGAACCATCTTGAATATGGATTCATTCTCACTTTTGGGTGCCTCTAAGTTGTGAACTTGATTACTACTGATAGTTATTGGCACCAAAGATATTTTCTCTTATGGAAGAAATCCATTTGTAGTGTTATTCAATAATTCCATGTTTTGACCAGGATGGGCATGACTCAAGGGTAATTGATTCAATATTAGTGTTTAGTTTAAATCAGGCATGTTTTGATTAGCACTGGGAATGACATTTAGCATAGGCAAATTAGGATTGACACTGGGAATAGTATATGTCATCTGACCTTAGGTTTGAATTCAATCATTGATTATTACCACTTTAGCATAGGCCAAGGCTAATGTGTTTATAACTACAATAGACCTTTTACAAAAAACATAAGTCATGTGATCTAAAGCATCCTTATATATTTATAAAGCCAAATATTCATTAATTTTATAATGAGATATGGTTCTGTTAAACATATTTTGGAACCTAGCATTAAAGGCTCTAATGGTTTCACTCGAATCTCTTTTCACAGTAGTGAATTCTTGATAAAGGATATAAGGTCCAATAATTTTCCTAAATTGATCAATGAAAATACTATTAAATCATTCCAACTAGTGATGATTCTCATGAAGATTGAGAAACCATCATATGTTGCATCTTTAAAAGTAAAAGGGAACAATCTACATGCAACATCTTCATGAACCACATTCAACAATCTTTTAGAAGACTTGAAAGATTTAATATGTTTTTAAACAATTACAACACCATTCAGACTGAAAGATGCCAAATATTTATTAGATTTTTTAGGTAATTCATGTACCTGACCAAGTACATTAATGGAATATCCACATAACCAAGCCATAAACTAATAAGGATTGAACACAAGAGCACCATAAACAAGTGAAGTAGGTTCAGATTTAGAACCCTTCACTTACGTTTATCTGCTCTTGCTTTCCTATGAACTTCTAATGAAAAGAGAGGTAGTCTTGATTCTGAACGCGACCTAGTCCTGATTCTTGGTAGTTCCATCTTGTGAATTTTGAATCCTATTCAAAATATGAAGTGTAAACCTTATCTTTGGAAAAAATAATAATCAAATTTGCACATTAAGCAAATTTTGCATAAACTTATACAAAGGATGACTATATTTAACTGAATAAGCTCAAATATATTTCAAAACACATGAATATGAGTTATCTTTACACTTCTGAGCTCAAATAAACCTAAATTTTAAAATAATCAATCAATCTTTGAACAAAATTGCTATCATGAATCTTTAAAGAATGGCAGTCTTTAGATAATTAAGCCTAAAGATTGGTCTAAAATAATGAACATCAATGATAATTATAGAATTGGGCGAAGAACACCATAAATATGCAAATAATTCACTAACCTTTGATTGCAATTCACTAAAATTGGCAAAGATACTGCAAATTCATATATCTTTAGCTAAGGTCCTCCTTCTATCACTAGTGAAACCTCACTTGTTGACACCTAAAAGTGTATCACAGGGGTCTAGAGTGTCTAAGTAACACTTCTAATTTTTGTATTCAAATAATCCATTACATTATTTGAAGGTTGTGATATTTTTATATCTTTGGTGGAATAGCAGCAAAGCAAATGAACTGTTTCAAAAATTTATAATGTAATTGTTTGGTTATTGGGAGCAATTATGGCCTTATAGCTTTATTTTGAAAGATGAAGATGATATGAACTAAGTAGAGTGAATTATGATCAAAACCTATGTCAAAAATTTAAGATATCATGAATAGTTATAATGAAATCTAAACTAAAGTGAATTGATCAAAAATAAGCAAAAGGGAGAGTAGGATAGAAAGAAGGTGTTTTGATTTTTAGTCTAGACATTATGATAAAGTTTAGATTTCATCAAGACATACATTCAAACCAATACATGACATGAAACAACTAAATCACAAATATTACCATGTACCAAGAAAATGTCTAAGGGAAAGGTGGGATAATGCAAATAAGAACTCAAATTCAATTGGAAGATTTACTTCCACATAAAAATAACATTAGCACATCTTTAAGGAAATTAAGGAAATTGAAATTAATTTAAGATTCTTCAATCAAACTATCATAATCACAAATTAAAAACTCTGCATTCATGTATGCACATCAAGAATAAATGAAGATGATTCAAATATGAACATCCAAGTAGATAATTGAGAGAGAAACAATAATAGAAAACACACAAATAAATATTGGACAATCTTTATAGAATTATTTGCTTGTATTAATTGCTCAGAGTTTACATAAAGTTTTTTTTCCAAAACTACCTCCTTGATTACAAATGACAATACCCCTTTTATAGAAGACTAAGGAGGTATGTCGATCAATCATGTCAAATGACAATTGTACAAGTGTATAGGATAGATTTCCTTTTATAATGTTTTATAATTATTGACACTTTCTAAAGGACTAACCTATAAGCAATTCACTTTACAAATTTACACATGATTTTACAAAAGAATATTCTCTTTTCAAAATATATATGTTTATTTACAAAAAGAATATTCTAAAGTCAATAAATTTGACTTTGGGACTCCTCTGTTGTTGCAATCTTTTAACTTTGCTACAAGATTTTTATTCTATAGTGTTGCTCATCAATCAGCTTGAGGTTGACAATGGGTTCCATGAAGATTTCCTTTTCCTAATCTACGAATCCCTTGATATATTTATCTACCTTATCCAGTGCCTCTTTGATGTTCCTTGCATCAATAATCTTTTCATCAATTAATAAAATCATGTCCATGATCATTTTATTATCTGTACTTATCTTTCCTTGGCTTTGATTCCTTACCTCGTGCATAAACTACGTAGCTCTTTGATTGATTTCCTCATTTGTGATTAAACCAATTAAGATGAGTGTGGTAGTATCCTTGATTAGGGTCCCTAATATATGCTTCATCCTATCTTCTAACTATTTGAGATCTTTAGAAATATCTCCCATTTCTTTGGACCATTTTTTTAAAGCTTTGATCTTATCTATCAATATTTCCATGGCCATATTCAAGTGGGCTATGCCAACTATCTTAAACCCACGAATTTGATCTTTTGTTAATACACTGATTAGCTCTTTCATGTTAAATGTGGAGTCCATTTCACCCCTAAGGTTAAAATAAAGTTAATGAGGTAATTTTAACATGTATTTATTTACTTTTTAAAATGTGGGGCAGATTTTTTAGTGTGATAATCACTTCCCACATTTGTGGCATGATTTATGGAGAAATAAGTGTAATTTAAAGAGGTTGAGAGAATCAGGGGATTATATTTTATCCAGTTGTTTAAAACCTCCCTTATTTTGTACCAGTTTGGTGTGGATATGGCTTATCACCAAGGTATGGTGTTTTTTTTTAAGAGTATAAGTAGGGGTGAGGGGAAACACATTGTAATTGTGTTTTGCATCTCAGTTTGAGCTCTACTTTCTCTCTACGGTTAGTGTGATCATTTTTGAGGTGTAGCTTTGCATCTCAAAAAATTTGGTGTGAATTTGAGCTAGAGAAAATTATCTCTGTGAGAGGGTTCTTGTTTAGATTTTTTTTACTCGTGTTTATAATATTATTGAAATCTTCTTGGTAGATGTAGCTCACATTAGGTGAACCATGTTATATCATTATTATGTATGTGTTTGCTTAGATTTAGATTTTTCTTCCATATGTCTTTGCTGCTATGATTCTAAGGAATGATTTATGTGTTGCATATTATTGCATAATTAATTAATTTTAATCACTTAATCCTAAAAACTAGTATCAGAGATAGGTTTAGTGGTTTTACTAAAATGGTGAATTATAGGGAGAGATATTAGCTTAAGTGGAAGTAATGGCAGATAATGGTAAATCTAGAGTAGAAAATTTCAAAGGGTAGAATTTTAGATTGTGTAAGATGTCGATGAAAGATTAATTGTTTCAAAAGGATCTTCATCTCCCTTTGATGGGGAAAATAGGCTAACCTTTAGATATGAATAAGGTAAATTAGAATTTTCTTGATAGGAAAGTACTAGGAGTCATATGGTTGTGCCTTGCATTTTTGGTTGCCTTCAATATTTTAGAGGAGATGACCACACTTGGTCTAATGAATAAATTAGGGGAGTTACGTGGAAAACCCTTTCAATCCAATAAAATATTTTTGATGAAAAGGTTATTTAATATGAAAATGTCTAAAAATGGTTTTGTAGTTGATCATTTGAATGATTTTAATATGGTTATGAGTATGCTAACTTTTGTTGATATTAAATTTGAAGATAAATTTAAGGCTTTATTGAGTTTTTACTCCTTACCTGATAGTTGGGATAGCCTGGTTATGGATGTGAGTAATGTCATCCCTACTAAGGGAAGTTTAAAGTTTGAGGATGTTACAGGTGTGATTTTTATTGAGTAAATGCAAAGGAAGAGCACTAAGTAATCATATTTAGGGAATGATTTGATGGTAGAGACTACAAAGAGATAAAAGGATAGAAGCAAAGGAAACCATGGAAATTTAAAGGGTCAAGGAAGATCTAAATCTAGAACCAAGATGGTGTGTTGGCACTATGGGAAAATTGGACACACAAAGAAGGAATGTTGGGAACTTCAGGACAAGAAGACCAAACATGAGGAGACCAAGGAGGTATATATGAAAATAGGTAATCTTAGTCATGATGATTTAATTCTTTTGTTGGATAACATTTTTGAATATTGGGTATTATATTCAAGGGCTTCTTTTCATGCCACCCCACATAAGCATCATTTTACTGATTATGTTCAAAGAGACTTCAGACATGTTTATCTTGGTGATGATGAACCATGTAGTATAGTAGGAAAATGTTGTGTTTAAATAAATATACAAAATGGGAACACATGGCTACTAAAGGATGTCAGACATGTCCCATAGCTAAGGTAGAATATAATATCAATGGGGCAATTAGATAGTGAAGGTTGTTCAATGATGTTTTCAACAGACTCTTGGAAAGTTACCAAGGGTGCTCTTGTGGTTACAAGAGGTAAGAAATTTGGTACTCTATATTTGACTAGTAGTGCTAATCATTGTAATTTAGTTATTGTAGATTTAAATGTAACTTTGTGGTACTACAGGCTCAGTTATATGAGCCAAAAGGGCATGAAAATCTTGAAAGACAAGTTGCCTTTATTGAAACAAGTTAATTTTGACTTCTATGATGATTGTGTGTATGGTAAGTAGAATCAAGTTAATTTCTTAAGGTTTGGACCTACAAAAAGGAGAATAAGTTAGAGTTGGTTCACTCAGATGTATGGGGGCTAGCTCAGGTATCTTTTATTGGTGGTTCAAATTATTATGTTACATTTATTGATGATGCAACTAGGAAATTTTGGGTTTATTACATTAAGAGGAAATATAATGTGTTTGAACATTCAAGATATGGAAATATTTAGTTGAGAATGAAATAGGGCTCAAGTTAAAATGTCTTAGGTCAAAAAATAAAGGTGAGTATTGTAACAAAGCATTTGATGATTATTATTCATAGAATGGAATTTGTAGGCAAATGATGGTTCTAGGGACACCACAAGAGAATGGAGTGTTAGAGAGGATGAATAGGACAATCATGGAGTCTGTTAGGAGCATGAGGTTACATACAGGTTTGCCCTTAATGTTTTGTGTAGAAGTAGTTAGCACAATAGTATATATAATTAACAGAGTACCTTCAGTGCCTTTGGATGGAAGCATACCTGAGGAATCTTGGTCTGGTAAGAAAATTATTCTTTTCTTAGGATCTTTAGATGTGAGGCATTGGTTCATTTTCCTAATAAGGATATGACCAATTTAGAGGCTAAGTATACAATATTAACCTTTATTGTTTATGGTGAGGATAACTTTGGTTTTTGAGTTTGGAGTCTTAGAGACAAGAAAATATTCTAGTCTAGGGATGTTGTCTTTAAATAAAAAGTAATGTATAAGGATCAGTTGTAGGAATAAGAACAAAAAGAACACACAATTTTGGATGATATTAAAAATGATAAAGTATCTAAGGTGATAGTTCAATAACCTCCTACATAGGAACCCCAAACTCTTGTAGTAAGAAGGTCTCTTAGGGTAAGAAAAGTTCTTGAACATTTTTCTCCATCTTTGAGTTATTTATTACTTACTGATAGTGGAGAACCATAATTTTTTGAGGAAGAAATGTAGGTGAATTCTAGGAAGAGGTGGGAGCAATCAATGGAAGAAGAACATAGTTCTCTCATGGAGAACTAGACGTGGGATTTGGTGAAGCTACCCAAGGGAAAGAGATAATTGTAGAACAAGTGGGTATACAAAATCAAAGAAGAGGATGGAAGAAGGAAAAGGTGCAAGGCCTGATTAGTATTCAAGGGGTTTGAACAGAAGAAAGGTATTGATTTTAATGACATTTTTCTCCTATTGTTAAAATGAGTTATATTAGAACTGTACATGGTATAGTTACAGTAGAGGATTTTCATTTAGAATAATTAGATGTGAAGACTGTACTCCATGGTGATTTGGAAGAGGAATTATATATGGAAAAACCATAGGGTTATGAGGTCAAAGGAAAGATAAATTAGTGTGAAAACTACATAAGAGCTTATATGGCCTTAAACAAGCTCCATGACAATGGTATAAGAAGCTTGATAGTTTTATGTTAGAAAGGGGTTATTCTAGGTGTCATTATGACCATTATGTGTATGTCAATAGATTTTATGATGGTAATTATATTATCCTATGATTGTATGTATATGACATGTTGGTTTTAGAAAAGAACATGCAACAGATTCAAGTACTCAGGAAGTAGCTTGGTGATTCTTTTTCTATGAAGGATTTCAGTGCAGAGAAGTAAATCCTTAGTATGAGGATAACTTAGGATAGGAAGGAGAAAATTTTGATCTTATCCTAAGAAAGCATGGTCCATATCTCTTTGAAATGTTTTTCATGCATTTATTATCCTAAAAGGCATTCTTTTGTAGGTGAAAGTTCCCCACTTGGTTCTAAATGTAGTTTTCATTATGTCTTCTTTATTCACAATCACTTGATTATAACCTAAAAACCCATCAAGGAAAGACATCATAGTAGAACCACTAATAATTTGAATGACTTGATCAAGAGAGGATAAGGGATAATTATCCTTTTATAATCTCTATTAAAAATTTTAAAGTCTATGTACAATCTAATTTATCAATTCTTCTTTCTGACTAGTACTAAGTTATCTACCTAGGTAGAATGTCTCATGGAAAAAATTATTATTTCATCCAGTAGCATCTTAACTCATTGTAGATTAATGGCTCTAAAATAGGGTTGACTAGCCTTTGTTTCTACCTAAAAGGTTTATAGGCCTCTTTTAGTGGAATGGTATGGGTTATGACTCTAGGATAGGAAGGAGAAAAAGCTAATCTTATCCCAGGAAATCATGGTCCATAGCTCTTTGACATGTTTTTCAAGCATTTATTATCCTAAAATGCATTATTTTGTAGGAAAAATCTCCCCACTTAGTTGTAAATTTAGTTTTCATTATGTCTTATTTATTCACAATCACTTGGTTATAACCTAAAAACCCATCAAGGAAAGACATCATAACAAAACCACTGATAATTTGAATGACTTGATCAAGAGAGGATAAGGGATAATTATCCTTTTTAGAATCTCTATTTAAAATTTTAAAGTCTATGCACAATCTAATTTCTCAATTCTTATTTCTAACTAGTACTAAGTTAGCTACCCAAGTAGAATGTCTCATGGAAAAAATTATTTTTTCATCCAACAGCGTCTTGAACTCGTTGTAGATCAATGGTTCTAAAATAGGGTTGACTAGCCTTTGTTTCTACCTAAAAGGTTTACAAGCCTCTTTTAGTGGAATCGTATGGGTTATGACTCTAGGATCAAAGATATTTAAGTCTTCATAGGACCATGCTACAATATCTTTGTACTAGGTCAACAGCTTTTTAGTTTTTCTCAATTCGTCATTTATGCAAGTTGTACCAATATTTACTAGTTGAGGTTTACTTAAAATTTCAAGATTAACTATATTATAATATTTCCCATTCACTTTTTGGATTTTTACAATCTCAACTAGTGTATTTGTGTCAAACATTCTTTCTAAAGCAATCATGCCTTTGGTAATTTTGTTGTGACTTAATTACACTATCTTGTCACCAATATTGTCTTCATCAAGAGAATTTCCATTGACCTCATCAATGATGTGAGACTCAAATACTCCTAAATTGTTCATGAAGTTTTTTATTTGTTGATCATAATTGAATATTTACAAATGGCTAACATTGTCAGGAACTGAGGGACATGGAACCAATTCAATGCTAAGGTTTTCTAGTTTTGACTATAGATTTGGCATAAGATTGGTTGCAGTTGAGGCTAGTTCATTAGAAAGCTTGTTCTCTTCTCTAAGAATTGAGAGAATATTAAAAGCATAATATGAATTTATCAAGTCCCACACTCTAAACTTGTACTTCTTAAGATATGATAATTTACATTGGTACTTATTTCTAACTTGATTAACTACTACTTCTGAAGCAGTTCCTTGAATTTGTGTTTGATATAAAATTGCAATCCTAGGATTAAATTTTCATACTCTACCAAATTTTTAGTGTAAGGAAACTAAATTTTGTAAGAAGCATTAAACGCTTTCCAAATGGAATTGATTAGAACAATTCCTACCCCAGAACTAGATTTACATCTATCACCATCAAAATATAACTTCCAAATTCCAAGCATAGCATGAGATTATTTACAGTCACATACCTTAAAAGTGTCAAGAGTGTAAAATCATAAATCAGAAATGACCATGTTGACCTTTTGATTTACAACATTATATTTTGTGATCATGTGTTTCTTCTTTGGTTCCCTCTCTATCCTGATTTGATTATAAAATCCTTTCCATGGAAACCACATCTGAGAGTAGTCAGTAGACATGTATCCATTCAAATACTTAGTCCAATATATGTTGAGTAGCATTATATAAGCATAAGGAATGTTCATCACTTGAATATCTATAAATTGGTGTATCCTTGGATCAGCATCAAGTTGCATATGAACATTTAATAAATATCCAATTACTTTAACTCTTGATTTTCTAACTAACTACTATATCAAACTTAATTGGAGCTAAACCAAGTTTTTGAAAAATACCTTTGGGAATGATATTGGTATAATTACCTAAATCTAATAAACAATTATGCAAGTTCTTACCAAAAACTCTAATTGTTAGCAAGAAAGGGAGAACTTCTACTTTGTTCTTATACATAACTACATTGTCATTTGTAAATTTTGGTGACTTACTAGGCTTTTTGGATAAAGATTCAAGAAACAAGTCTCTTTGTTCATTAAATTGAGTCAATTCATATAAAGAGATATTATCTTTATATATTTTTCATGTCCTAAAATATATTATATCCACACTTAGTAGAACTAGATGCATCAACATTATTTCTGGAAGTACTTCCCTTTAGAGGTTTTGGATTGTTGTCTATTATAGGATATAGAAGAGTATCAAAGTCATTTGGTGGAGTTGAAGTAGTCAAAGGTTTATTCTACTCTCTATTCCTCAGAGGATAAGTATTCTTTAGATATTTATAAAAATCATGAATATCTTTATGGGTATCCTTGGGCTCATTCTCATCTTGGAATGGAAAATCAAATGTCTCCACTATGAGAGTTGTGTCCACAGATTTAGATGACTTTGAAGAAACAGATGTACCTCCATTATTATATTTGTTAGTTCCACCTTAAAATGTATCTAACTCATCTTGAAATAACTCAAAATTATTTCAAAATTCAATATAATCCAATTCACCATGCTTTGAAGTGTTATGAACTCTAAAATATTCAATTAAAGCTACAACACATAAGTTTATCTAATGATTGTTTTTATTGGCAGATGATTCATTATTGTTGTTATTTTTATTGTTTCCATTATGAAACCTATTTGTAGTTTTATTGAACCCTTGATAATAATAGCTCTTATTATATTTTTCCCCTGTATTACCTACTTGTTTTTAAAACTCAAGGAAATCAATCCTCAATTTTTGAACCATCTTGAGTATAGATTCATTCTCACTTTTAGGTGCCTATGAGTTGTGAACTTGAGTACTACTTCTAGCTATTGGCACCAAAGATATTTTTTCTTGTGGATGAAATCCATTTGTATTGTTATTCAAGAATTCCATGTTTTCGCCTAGATGGGCATGACTCAAGGGTAATTGATTCAATACTATTGTTTGGTTTAAATTAGGCATGTTTTGATTAGCATTGGGAATGACATTCAACATTGGCAAATTAAGATTGACACTGGGGATAGCATATGCCAGTTGACCTTAGGGTTGCATTTAATCATTGATTATTACCACTTCATCATAGGCCAAGACTAATGTGTTTATAACTCTAATAGACCTTTTCAAAAACAAATAAGTCATGAGATCTAAAGCATCCTTATATATTTCTAAAGCCAAAGCTTCATCAATTTTATAAGGAGATATGGTTATTTTAAACATATTTTAGAACCTAGCATTAAAGGCTCTAATGGTTTCACTCGAATCTCTTTTCACAGTAGTGAATTGTTCATAAAGGATACAAGGACTGATGATTTTTCTAAATTGATCAATGAAAATACTATTAAAATCATTCCAACTAGTGATGTCATTCTTGGAAAGGTTGAGAAACCAATCATATGTTGCATCTTTAAAAGTAAAAGGGAATAATATACATGTAACATCTTCATGAACCACATTCAATAATCTTAAAGAAGCCTTGAAAGATTTAATATGTTCTTCAAAAATTATAACACCATTAGGACTAAAAGATGGCAAATATTTCTCAGGGTTTCTAGGTAAGTCATGTACCTGACCAAGTACATTGATGGAAGATCCACCTAACCAAGCCATAAATTTATAAGGATTGAACACAAGAGCACCATAAATAGGTGAAGTAGGTTGAGTTTTAGAAACCCTTCACTTACCTTTATTTGTTCTTGCTTTCCTATGAACTTCTAATGAAAGGAGAGGTAGTCTTGACTCTAAACGTAACCCAGTCCTAATTCTTGGTAGTTCCATCTTGTAAATTTTTAATCCTATTCAAAATACAATGTGTAAACCTTATCTTTGGAAAAAACAATAATCAAATTTTCACATTAAGCAAATTTTGCACAAACTTATACAAAGAATGACTATATTTAACTGAATAAACTTAAATATATTTCAAAACACATTAATATGAGTGATATTTATACTTTTAAGCTCAAATAAACCTAAATTTAAAAAGAATCAATCAATATTTAAATAAAATTACTATCATGAAATCTTCAAAGAATGGTAATCTTTAGCTAAATAAGCCTAAAGACTGGTCTAAAATAATGAATATCAATGATATTTATAGAATTGAGCTAAGAAAAACATAAATATGCAAATAATTTAATGAACTTTGAATAAAATTCACTATAATTAGCAAAGATACTACAAATTCATAAATCTTTAGCTAAGGTCTTCTTTATAGCACTAGTGAAACCTTGCTTGTTGATGCCTAAAAGTGTATCATAGGGGTCCAGAGTGTTTAAGTAAACACTTTTGATTTATGTATTCAAAGAATCCATTACATGATTTAAATTTTGTGATATTTTGATATCTTTTGTGGAATAGCAGCAAAGAAATGAACTATTTCAAAATTTATAATGTAATTATTTGGTTGTTGGGAGCAATCATGGCCTAATAGATTGCTTTTGAAAGATGAAGATGATTTGAACTATGTAGAGTGAATTATGATCAAAACCTAAGTCTAAAATCTAAGCTATCGTGAATATTTACAATTAAATATAAACTAAAGTGAATTGATAAAAAAAAATCAAAACGGAGAGTACGGTAGAAATAAGGTGTTCTAATTTTCAATCCAAACATTATGACAAAGTTTAGATTTCATCAAGACATACATTCAAATCAATACATGACATGAAATAGATAAATAAAAAATCCTACCATGTACAAGGAAAATGTCTAAGGTAGAGGTGGGATAATGTAGTTAAGAACTGAAATTCAATTTGAAGATTTACTTCCACACAAAATAGCATTAGCACATCTTCAAGGAAAGTAAGGAAAGTGAAATTAATTAAATATCCTTCAAAAAACCTATCATAGTCACAAATTAAAAACTTTACATTTATTTAAGCACATCAAGAATCAATGAAAATGATTCAAATATGAACATCCAAATAGATAATTGAGAGAGCAACGATAATAGAAAACACACAAATAAATACTAGACAATATTTGTAGAATTCCTTGCTTGTATTAATTGCTCAAAGTTTACATAAAGTTTTTTCTCCAAAAATCCCTCCTTGATTACAAATAACAATACCCCTTCTATAGAAAACTAAGGAGGTATGTTGGTCAATCATGTCAAATGACAATTGTACAATTGTATAGGACAAATTTACTTCTACAATGTTCAATAATTATTGACACTTTCTAAAGGACTGACCTATAAGTAATGAACTTTACAAAGTTGCACATGCTTTTGCAAAAGAATATTCTCTTTTCAAAATGTATATGTTTATTTACAAAAGGAATATTATAAAGTCAACAAATTTGACTTTTGGACTCCTCTATTATTGTAGTCTTTTAACTCTGCTGCAAGATTTTTATTCTATAGTGTTGCTCATCAATCAGCTTGAGGGTGACAATGGGTTCCATGAAGATTTCCTTTTCCTAATCTACCAAGCCTTTTATATATTTATCTAACCTTTCCAATGCCTCTTTGATGTTCCTTGCATCACTATTCTTCTCATCAGCTAATAAAACCATGTCCATGATCCTTTTATTATATGCACTTATCTTTCCTTGGCTTTGATTCCTTACCTCATGCATAAACTACGTAGCTCTTTGATTGAATTCCTCATCTGTCATTAAACTAATTGGGATGAGTGTGGTAGTATCCTTGATTAGGCCCCCTAATATATGCTTCATCATGTCTTCTAATTATTTTAGATCTTTAGAAATATCTCCCATTTATTTGGACCATTTTTTTAAATCTTTGATCTTATTTATTAATGTTTCCTTGGCCATATTCAAGTGGGCTAGGCCAACTATCTTAAACCCATGAATTTGATCTTCCTTCATGTTAAATGTGGAGTCCATTTCACCCCTAAGGTTAGAATAAAGTTAATGAGGTAATTTTAACATGTATTTATTTACTTTTTAAAATGTGGAGCAATTTTTTTAGTGTGATAATCACTTCCCACATTTGTGGCATGATTTATGAAGAAATAAGTGTGATTTAAAGAGGTTGAGAGAATTAGGGGATTATATTTTCTCTAGTTGATTAAAACCTCCCTTATTTTGTGTCATTTTGGTGAGGATATGGCTTATGTTGGGGGATCAATCCAACAATAGATTACAATTGTGACAGCAATAAATGCGGAATTAAATCAGATTGACAAGTAATTAGAATGAGATAATAGCAAGAACAAGAGATACAAGAAACCACCCTGAAAACTTGTATTAACAAACTCTTTACAAAAGGAATACAATTGAAGAAAGCTTTTTTCTTCCACACCTCTCCCAGGTGTATAGATCTCTCAATAGATCTCTATTCCTCAAGAGCTCTCTCTCTCAAGAACAATCAACTCCAACAAGCCTGGATTGATTCAATTCTGTATTGTTCTTCTCTTACAATGAATTACAATAATTCACCCAACTACAATAATCAATAACTACAATAAGCTAGGAAGATCTAATTCTACATATAGAATTAGGAGACTTGAGCATGCACTTCCAACAAGCAGTTAAGCCACTTGAACAAGGGCTCTAAAAATAGTATTGCCAATAATAAAGATGCGAGCTTGAGACTACAACTCAAACTCATCATGCAAACACTCGCTTCTGTCCACAAAAATAGCTTTCTGGACACGCAGGTAACCGACGTCGATTCCTGCTGCTTGTCTGTGACCGTCGTCGGCCGATCCTCTGCCTACGTCGGCGTCTCTGCAACTGCTCTTGACCGACGTCAGTCACTCCTGACTGACACCGGTGTTTGTGTAGACCCAAACCTAATAAAGTATGCTCCTTGGTGAATCTTTTAGCTCCACACCCTAACAATCTCCCACTTGGAGATAAACAACTGCACCAGTACCTGTACAGCAACATCTTCTAGCTCTTCCATCTTCAACTCAATCATGAAGACCAATAGAAGTTGAATGAAGATTCAACTTCTCCTTTGTAACTGGCTTGGTTAACATATCAGCAAGATTCCTATCTGTATGGATTTTCTCCAACTTCAACTCACCATATTCCAATCCCTGTCGTATGAAGTGATACCTTAGCTGTATGTGCTTTGTTCTTGAATGAAAGGCTGAATTTTTAGCCAAATGGATTGCACTCTGACTGTCACTATACAATCTGCAACTCTCATGCTCCCTACCAAGCTCATCCATGAACCATGTCATCCATATCATCTCCTTGCTAGCTTTTGTGGCTGCAATATACTCTGCTTCTGTAGTTGACAAGGCAACAACCTTCTGCAACTTAGATATCTAGCTAACCGTTGTTCCACCTATAGTGAAAACATAACCTGTAGTGCTCCTCCTACCATCCAAATCACCTGCCATATCTGAATCTACATAACCATGTAGAGAAGTATCTAAACCTCCATAACACAAGTGCCTACTACTGGTTCCTCTCAGATATCTAAAGATCCACTAAACTGCTTTCCAATGTTCCTTACCTGGATTGGCCATATACTTACCACTCCCACTGCTTGGGCAATATCCGATCTAGTACATACCATTGCATACATCAAACTCCCTACTGCAGAAGAATATGGAACCTTACTCATGTACTCTACCTCATCATATGAATTAGGACATTGTTCTTTACACAACTTAAAATGTCTAGCCAAAGGTGTGCTTACCGGTTTAGCATCCTACATATTGAACCGTTTCAACACCTTGTCCACATAATCTTCTTGAGACAATATCAACCTGTGATTTTTCCTGTCTCTCTTAATGCTCATGCCAAGGATTTTCTTTGCTGCTCCCAAATCCTTCATAGCAAACGTTTGAGCTAATTTCACCTTAAGCTCAGAGATATCCTGCATGTGTGATCCTGCAACTAGCATATCATCTACATACAACAATAGAATAATATATCTACCGTTATCAAATCTCTTGAAATACACATAATGGTCTGATTGACACCTACTGTAGCCATGCTCAGTCATAAACCTGTCATATTTTAAGTACCATTGCCTAGGAGCTTGTTTGAGGCCATACAAGCTTTTCTTCAATCTGCACACAAACTTCTCCTTACCCTTGACCTCGAATCCTTCTGGCTATTCCATATAAATTTCCTCATCCAAATCTCCATGAAGAAACATTGTCTTAACATCTAGCTGCTCAAGATGCAAATCCTCGAAAGCAACCAAAGACAATACAACCCTTATTGAAGTCATTTTAAAAATTGGAGAAAAAATCTCACCAAAGTCAATACCTGGCTTTTGTGCAAATCCTTTCACTACTAATCTGGCCTTATATCTCATATGTCCATTCTCACCTTCCTTCAACCTGTAGGTCCATCTGTTCTTGAGTGTTCTCTTACCAGCTGGAAATTCAACCAAATCCCATGTTTGGTTCTCTCTTAAGGACTCCAACTCCTCAACCATGCCACGCTCCCACTCACTCTTGGACTCCACCTATATTGCTTCTTCAAAACTCTCTAGTTCTCCACCATTAGTTAGCAATAAGTAAAATAAAGAAGGAGAATATCTAATTGGAGGCTTACTCACCCTTTCTGACCTCCTGATGGGTGTCTGAGACTCGTCCACAACACGCTGTCCACCCAAATTCTCTGACAGTGACCGACCTCAGTCACCTGCAGACCTGTTACTGGTCGATGTCGGTTCTGCCTGACCGAACTCGGTACCTATCCTACCAACATCGGTCTCTGTACGGTCGACGTCGGTTTTTGTCCTGTCGATGCCAGTTCCTAACCTGCCGACGTCGGTCTCTGTGTTTTCCTGCAAGTGATTATTTCTTTTTCCCGCGAGCTCATCTTGGACTTTCACCTCGTCCAATTCACCATTGCTCTACTCAGATTGATTCAACTTCCTTAACTGATCACAATACATCACTCTTTCGTTGAAAACAACATCATGGCTCCTGATTACTTTGTTAGTTTCTAGATTCTACAATTTGTAACCAAAATCATCTGAGCCATAGCCAATAAATGTGCATCTCATAGACTTAGCATCAAGCTTCTTTCTATTTTCTTTATCTATATGCACAAAGGCTTCACAACCAAAAACTTTGAGATATGAGAGATCAACCTTTTTACCTGTCTATGCCTCTTCTAGAATACCACCATCCAGTGCTGTAGAGGGTCCTCTGTTAATCAGGTACACTGCAGTGTCAACAGCTTGTGCCCAAAACTGTAAGGGCAAACCAGCATGCAATCTCATACATCTTGCACGCTCCATTATTATCCTATTCATCCTTTCAGCAATTCCATTCTGCTGAGGTGTCCTTGGAACCATCCTTTTCCTATGGATTCCATGCATGTAACAATAATCTCTGAACTTATGAATGTAGAACTCACCGCCATTATCTGATCTCAGGCACTTTAATCTTTTACCTATTTCATTCTCAACCATAGCTTTCCAATTCTTAAAAGTATCAAATACATCAGATTTATTTCTAATACAATAGATCCATACCTTCCTTGTAGCATCATCTATGAAAGATACATAGTACTGTGATCCTCCAATGGAAGCAACCTGAGCCGGTCCCCACACATCTGTGTGAACAAGCTCCAACTTGTGCCTCTTCTTAGTAGACCCAGTCTTGAGAAAACTAACCCTTTTCTATTTTCCAAATACACAGTGCTCACAAAACTCTAGATCTATGCCTTTTAAATCTGAAAGCATACCTTTGGACTTAAGAATTGACATCCCCTTCTCACTCATGTGGCCAAGCCTTGAGTGCTACAATTTAGCATCCACATCTGAAGTAGATAATACAGAAGGAGATTTGTTAGTAACGCAATTACACAAATAAAGAGTACCTTCTCTCTTACCTCTAGCCATAACAAGTGCACCCTTGGTCACCTTCCAAGATTCTACTGTGAGAGTTATTGTACAACCCTCATCCCCTAACTTTCCTGCAGAAATCAAATTTCTCTTCAAGCTAGGAACATGCATCACATCTCTCAACACCCATGTGTTGTTATTCTGCATCTTCAGCTGCACTTTACCTTTGCCAATTATTTTACAGGGCTCATCATCCCCTAGATACACTATTCCAAAATCTCCATGGATATAGTCACTGAAATATTCCCTGTTAGGGGTAGCATGAAAAGATGCACCAGAATCTAATACCCAAGATTCTATATTATTATGCAGAGAGAAAATTAAAGCATCTTGTGCAATACCTGCAATCTTGGCTTCTTCCTTTCCTTCGTGCTGATTGTCCTCCTTAGGCTTTGACCAACAATCTCTGCTTATATGCCCTATCTTTCCACAATTCCAGCATTGTGGCTTTCTGCCATTTCTAGATTTAGATCTGCCTTTCCCCTTAGATTTGGATCTTGATCTGCCTTTCTTGCTCTTCTCTTTCTGCCTTCCCCTGCTCTCAAAACTTAAAGCATTCCCAGATTTCTCTTTTATGCTTTTCCTGCGTATTTCCTCATTCAAGATAACACTAACAACATCCTCTACTTTCAAAATATTTGATGCAGATGCAGTATTACTTACTGCCATTACTAAGCCATGCCAGCTTTCAGGCAAAGAGCATAATATCAAAAGAGCTTTTATTTCATCATCAAACATTATATTGACTGAACTTAATTGATTCACAATTCCATTGAAATCATTCAGATGAGTAGAAACAGATCCACCTTCATTCATATGCAAATTAAATAACTGCTTCATAAAATATACCTTATTAGAAGCTGAGGGTTTTTCATACAAATTTGCTAACGTAGTCATCAACTCTACTGTAGACTTTGCCTGTGATAGATTAGATATCACAGTGGATGCTAGACTCAGTCTTATAGACCCCAGAGCCTTTCTGTCAAGAGCTTCCCATTCTTCATCCTCCATGTCTTTGGGCTTCTTTTCAACCCCACCTAACGGTAAGTAGAGATCTTTCTGATACAGATAATCCTCTATCTGCATTCTCTAATGTTGGTAATTTTTGCCATTGAACTTTTCCATTCTCAATTTACTTTCATCTGTCATTGCTTCTCCCACTCAAATAGAAATCCCTGCAGAAACCCCTGTGAGAACCTGTAATCAATACACACTACACAGATCTGAACCACCTGTTAGTGAACCTGAGCTTTGATACCAATTATTGGATATCAATCTCTAAACCTGCAACCTGGCTCTGATACCACTTGTTGGGGGATCAATCCAATAATAGATTACAATTGTGACAGCAATAAATGCGGAATTAAATCAGATTGACAAGTAATTAGAATGAGATAATAGCAAGAATAAGAGATACAAGAAACCACCCTGAAAACTTGTATTAACAAACTCTTTACAAAAGGAATACAATTGAAGAAAGCTTCTTTCTTCCACACCTCTCCTAGGTGTATAGATCTCTCAATAGATCTCTATTCCTCAAGAGCTCTCTCTCTCAAGAACAATCAACTCCAACAAGCCTGGATTGATTCAATTCTGTATTGTTCTTCTCTTACAATGAATTACAATAATTCACCCAACTACAATAAGCTAGGAAGATCTAATTCTACATATAGAATTAGGAGACTTGAGCATGCACTTCCAACAAGCAGTTAAGCCACTTGAACAAGGGCTCTAAAAATAGTATTGCCAATAATAGAGACGCGAGCTTGAGACTACAACTCAAACTCATCATGCAAACACTCGCTTCTGTCCATGGAAATAGCTTTTTGGACACGCAGGTAACCGACGTCGGTTCCTACTGCTTGTCTGTGACTGCCATCGGCCGATCCTCTGCCGACGTCGGCATCTCTGCAACTGCTCCTGACCGACATCGGTCGCTCCTGACCGACGCCGGTGTCTATGTAGACCCAAACCTAATAAAGTATGCTCCTTGGTGAAGCTTTTAGCTCCACACCCTAACAGCTTATCACCAAGGTATGGTTTTTTCTTAGGAGTATAAATATGGGTGAGGGGAAACACATTGTAATTATGTTTTGCATCTCAGTTTAAGCTCTGATTGCTCTCTATGGTGAGTGTGATCAATTTTTAGGTGTAGCTTTGCATCTAAAAAATTTTGGTGTGAATTTGGCTAGAGAAAATTATCTATGTGAGAGGTTTATTGTTTAGATTTGTTTTACTCTTGTTTATAATATTATTTAAATACTCTTGGTGGACGTAACCCACATTGGGTGAACTATATTATATTGGTGTTATATGTGTATTTTCTTAGATATGAATTTTTGTTCCATGTCTCTGCTGTTATGATTATGAGGAATGATTTTTGTGTTGCATATTATTACATAATTAATTAATTTTAATCACTTATTCCTAACAACTAGTATCAGAGCTAGGTTTAGTGGTTTTTCTTAAACGGTGAATTATAGGGAAAGATATTAGCTTGAGTGGGAGTTATGGTAAATAATGGTAGATCTAGAGTATAAAAATTCAATGGGCAAAATTTTAGATTGTGGAAGATGCAGATGGAAGATTTCTTGTTTCAGAAGGATCTTCATCTCCCTTTGATGGGGAAAATAGGCCAACCTTCAGCTATGAATCAGGAAGATTGGAATTTTCTTGATAGGAAAGCACTAAGAGCCATACGATTGTGCCTTGCATCTTTAGTTGCCTTCAATATTTCAAAGGAGATGACCACATTTGGTATAATGAAGAAATTAAGGGATTTATATGAAAAACCCTCTGCCTCTAATAAAATATTTTTTATGAAAATATTATTTAATATGAAAATGTCTAAAAATGGTCCTATAGATGATCATTTGAGTGATTTTAATATGGTTGTGAGTATGATAGCTTTTATTGGTATTAAATTTGAAGATGAAGTTAAGGCTTTATTGATTTTGTGTTCCTTACCTGATTGTTGGGATAGACTAGTTATGTGTGAGTAATTTCGACCCTGCTAAGGGGAGTTTAAAGTTTGAGGATGTTATAGGTATGATTCTTAACATGGAAATGCAAAGGAAGAGCATTGGGGAATCATCTTTAGTGAATGCTTTGATGGTAGAGACTAGAGGGAGACAAAAAGATAGAAGCAAAGGAAATTGTGGAAAGTCAAAGGTTCAGGGAAAATCTAAATCTAGAACCAAGTTGGTGTGTTGGCACTGTGGGAAAAGTGGACACACAAAGAAGGAATGTTGGTAACATCAAGACAAGAAGACTAAACATGTATAGTAGGGAAATGTTGTGTTCAGATAAATATGCAAAATGGGAACACATGGCTACTAAAGGATGTCAGACATGTCCCACAGCTAAGGTATAATTTAATATCAGTAGGGCAATTAAATAGTGAAGTTTGTTTGATGATGTTTTCAACATACTCCTTGAATGTTACCATGCATGCTCTTATGGTTGAAATAGGTAAGAAAGTTGGTACTCTATATTTGACTAGTAATACTAATTATTTTAATTTAGATGTTGTAGATGGAGATGTAACTTTGTGTCACTACATGCTCAGTCATATGAGTTAAAAGGGCATGGAAATATTGAAAGACAATTTACCTAGATTGAAACAAGTTGGTTTCAATTTCTATGATTATTATGTAT
Organism: Torreya grandis; assembly: GCA_037957365.1. Taxonomy (NCBI): domain Eukaryota; kingdom Viridiplantae; phylum Streptophyta; class Pinopsida; order Cupressales; family Taxaceae; genus Torreya; species Torreya grandis. Next base: position 1,972,882 of record JARHVA010001224.1, on the reverse strand, counting down.
ATGGGAAGCAAAAAAAAGTTAATTTCCTGAGGGTTGGACCCATAAAGAAGGATAACAAGTTGGAGTTGGTTCACTTAGATGTATGGGGGCTAGCTTAGGTATCTTCTATTGGTGGTTCAAATTATTATGTTACATTTATTGATGATGTAACTAGGAAAGTTTGGTTTTATTGCATTCAGAAGAAATTTGATGTTTTTGAAACATTCAAGAGATGGAAAGCTTTAGTTGAGAATGAAATAGTTCTCAAGTTAAAATGTCTCAAGTCTAATAATGGAGGTGAGTATTGTAACAAAGCATTCAATGATTATTATTCATAAAATGGAATTTGTAGGCAAAGGATGATTCTAGGGACACCACAGGAGAATGGAGTTTCAGAGAGGATAAACTAGACAATCATAGAACATGTTAGGAGCATGAGGTTACATACAAGTCTACCCCTAATGTTTTGGGTAGAAGCAGTTAGCACAATAGTATATCTGATTAACAAAGGACCTTTAGTGCCTTTGGAAGGAGGCATACCTGAGGAATCTTGGTCTAGTAAGAAAGAAATAATTCTTTTCTTAGGATCTTCAGATGTGAGGCATTGGTTCATGTTCCTAAGAAGGATAAGACCATGTTTGAGGCTAAGTTTGAGAGATGCACCTTTATTGGCTATGGTGAGGATGACTTTGGTTTCTAAGTTTGGAGTCTTAGAGACAAGAAAATATTTTGGTTTAGGGATGTTGTCTTTAAATAAAAAGTAATATATAAGGATTAGTTACAGGAACAAGAACAAGAACAAGAACAAAAAGAGTACACAATATTGGATGATATTATGAATGATAAAGTGTCCAAGGAGATAGTTTAGGAACCTCCTACATAGGAACCCCAAACTCCTGTACTAAGGTCTCTTAGGGTAAGAAAAGATCCTAAACATTTTTCTCCATCTTTAAGTTATTTGTTACTTTCTGATAGTGGATAACTAGAATGTTTTGAGGAAGTAATGTAGGTGATTTCTAGAAGAAGTGGGGGCAAGCAATAGAAGAAGAACATAGTTATCTCATGGATAAACAGACGTGGGATTTGGTGAAGCTACCCAAGGGTAAAATAGCATTGTAGAACAAGTGGGTATACAAAATCATAGAAGAGGATGGAGGAAGGAAAAGGTACAAGTCCTAGTTGGTAGTCAAGGGGTTTGCATAGAGGTATTGATTTTGATGACATTTTTCTCCTATTGTTAAAATGACTTCTATTATAACTGTACTTGCTATAGTTACAATAGATGATTTGCATTTAGAATAATTACATGTGAAGAATACATTCCTTCATGGTGATTTGGAGGAGGAATTATATATGGAACAACCACAGGGTTATGAGGTCAAAATAAAGGAGAAATTGGTGTGCAAACTAAGAAGAGCTTGTATGGCCTTAAACAAGCTCCACACTAATGGTATAAGAAATTTGATAGTTTTATTTTGGAAAAGGGTTAATCCAGGTGTCATTATAACCATTACATGTACGTCAAGAGATTTAAGGATGGTAATTATATTATGCTATGCTTGTATGTAGATGACATGTTAGTTTTAGGAAAGAATGTGCAACAGATTCAAGTACTCAAAAAGCATCTTGGTGATTATTTTTCTATGAATGATTTTGGTGTAGTGAAGTAAATCCTTAATATGAGGACAACTCAGGATAGGAAAGAGAAAATTTTGATCTTATCCCAGGAATAGTATGTGAAGAAGGTTTTGCAAAGGTTTTGTATGCAGGATGCTAAGCCGATTGGGACTCCTTTGGCAGGCCATTTTAGATTATCAAAGGAGCTATGTCCAAATATAAAATAAGAAAAGATAAAGATGTCCAAGGTACCTTACTCATCATTGGTTGGTATCCTGATATATGTTATGGTTTGTACTAGGCCAAATACTGCCCATGTAGTGGGAGTAGTAAGTAAATACATGAGTAATCTAGGTTATTAGCACTAGCAAGCAATAAAATGGATTCTTAGATATTTGAGAGGAACCGTGGGTATAGCCTTATGTTTTGGTGGATTTAACACCACTTTGCATGGTTATGTGGACTCTTATATGTCTAAGGATATTGATAGTAGGAGGAGTACAATAGGTTATATATTTAATATTAAGAATATAATGGTTAGTTAGATTTCTCAGATATAGAATATTATGGCTTTATCAACCACAAAGGTTGAGTATATTTTTGCTATAGAGGCTAGGAAGGAGATGATTTATTTACAATAGTTACTAAATGAATTGGGGTGTAATCAAATATTTGGGGGACTACATAGTGATAGTCAGAGTGTTATACATTTAGCAAAGAACTCTGCTTCCCACTCAAGGATGAAGCACATATAGTTACGATATCATTTCATCAAGACAACTTTGGAAGAAAACATGGTGAAGCTAGAGAAGATACATACAAGCCAAAATCATATGGATATATTGACATAGGTAGTCACATTGGAGAAGTTGAGGCTATTTTAAGCTTTGATTGTTCTACATGAAGATCATGGAGGTGTGTTAAATTTTGTTCAAGGGGAAATGAACTCCAAGTGGGAGATTGTTAAATGTGGAGTCTGTTTCACCCCTAAGGTTAAAATAAAGTTAACAGAGCAATTTTAACATGTATTTATTTAATTTTACAAACATGGGGTGCATTTTTTAGTGTGATAATCCCTTCCCACATTTTTGGCATGATTTATGGAGAAATAAGTGTGATTTAAAGAGGTTGAAAGATTCAAGGGATTATATTTTATCCAATTGGTTAAAACCTCCCTTATTTTATGCCATTTTGGTGGGGATATGGATTATCACCAAGGTATGGCATTTTTTTTAAAGAGTATAAATAGGTGTGAGGGGAAACACATTGTAATTATGTTTTGCATCTCAGTTTGAGCTCTGCTTTCTCTCTACAATTAGTGTGATCAGTTTTGAGGTGTAGCTTTGCATCTCAAAAATCCTGGTGTGAATTCAGGATGGAGAAAATTATCTTTGTGAGAGGTTTCTTGTTTAGAGTTATTTTACTCTTGTCTATAATATTATTGAAATCCTCTTAGTGGACATACCCCACATTGGGTGAACCACATTATATCGGTGTTATGTGTGTATTTACTTAGATCTAAATTTTTTTCCATATGTCTCTATTATTGTGATTCTAAGGAATGATTTACATGTTTTATACTATTGCATAATTAATTAATTTTAATCACTTATTCCTAACACTTCACCTTATTGATTTAAGCTTGCCATTAGCCAACTTGGCCTATAGCCATGGAACTTTTATTTTTCACTACATCTTTCTTGGATATTGTAACCTTTAAGGAGATGAACAAGTCATACATAGTGGTCTCAAATTATTTGACCATGTCTCCTAGTACTGATAGACTTGATTGCTCTTTTAAGTTCTTCTTCTATTACTTCAAGACCTTGATGGTAGCTTGCAACTATTTGGTATGTTCTTGGGATAGTTCCAAGACATCTTCTTCAAAAATAGGATCCTCCCAAAGTCTTTATCTTCCTACTTGAGTTATATTGGTCAAGGGCTCTACGTTTAGGTATGTGATTTCTTCACCTCCTTCCATGACCTTCATCTCTATCACTCTTTACAAACTAGTAGTTTTTAGACCAAATTTGAATCCAACTATAGATTGAATCACTTGTGGGATAGGGATTTCAGCTTGTGATGGATCTAAAAAATCACTTACTATAGCTAATCTTCTTATCTCCTCCTTTTTCAAGGTAACTATCCATGGCTTAAGCCCTTGATTCATAGGGAATGCTAATAACCTGCATCATAGTCTAAGGATGGTGCATGGTGGGAACTCTCCAATCTAGGTTCAGATAATAACCATTATAGAATTAGTGGTCTATATAATAAGTTATCTTCACTAAACAGATTGACTTCACATAGAAGAATAATGATAGTCACCTTGGGTCTCTTTGCTTTTGGAACAATAGCTAGCTCAACTTTTCTTTTTATAGTGTCATTAAGAACCAAGTCCAAAGATTTCCCTTTGTCATCCTTAGTTTCTTCAACACTTGTCTTCTCTTCTTCATCTAAGTCTATGTATGTCATAGATACCATCTTTGATACATCCTCGATAGACTCTTGAGGATCTATGGCTATCATATGTACCTCTTCTTGATGTGCCTCTTATTCTACTACTTTGGGAGGTATATTAACTAATGATATGGAAGTTATTTCATCTAAATTTTTCTCCTTGATCTTATGCTCTTTATGTGTCTCTACTTGGGTACTGATTGATGAAGGTTTATAAGATTCACCACTTATCATATGATATTTCTTGGGGCCCAATTACCACTGATCATCTACTTTTTGATTTCTCTCTAGTCTTTACTCAGGCCTCAAGTTGTGTTCCTTCAACCTTTTAGTGACTTCAAAGTAAGTATAATCCTTGATGTATATATTATCAACGGCACCAAGCTCATGTTCATAAGACACATTCAGCATCCCTTTATGTTTCAAATGCTCCTTATCTTTTCCATAAGGATCCCACTATATAAGTTCATCAATCTATAGATTGAAAGATGATTTATGTTTTGATATTGCCTCAATGTGATCCCACTATCTAAAGGTTATTTTTCTAATATTCATAGGGAGGTTGTGAAGGATTCCCTTTTTTTTGGTTTTGCAAAGTCTATCAACACAATGGAACAATTGGTAGGTACCTTTTACTCAACCAACTTATCAAGAATATGGATAGGTAGCTTGAGAGGATAATTTTGAGGCTTCTTAATCCTGATGACTATACAATCTATATACAACCATATATCTCCCATTTCTTGTATAGATTTATTGATTAGAGGACTAATTCTTGGAATGGGGATACCAGTTATAGCTTCAGTCAAGGCTAGATAGACATAATCATAGATAAATTGAATGTGATCCATATATTTTTAGATTTCCAACTTAAAATAATATTAGGAAACTATTTAGGTTCCATTTGGAGACCACTCCCTCTGATTTGGAAACTTTATTGTTGCACATAGGGCATCTAGGAGATAAGACATCATGTAAAATTGAGTTTTCTTCTTATGCCTAATTGTATATATTTGTCTACTCAATGAGATACTGATTACACCCAAATAAGGGATAATAACCTTTTCAATAATAAATTAGACCATGGGCACCCATATTGGGTCTACATATGCACCGGTTGCATTTCCACGTAACTTGTTCAACATTATGATTATCATTCTAACTGCTGGTCTAAATTGGATGATAGGAATGTTCTTATTGAGGTTTTAAAAGACTTGGTTCCCAAAATCTAACCACATGGCAAGGATTCCCATAAAATTGTATTCTTTATCCCAATAATCGATAGAGGCTAGGTAAATTTGGGGTTTATGCAACTTATAATAGGACTTAAATTTAATAGAAAAAATGTAAACCACTTTCCTGTGATTATGTTCATTAATTATCATGCCCTTATCTATCTTAGTTTCCTTGAAAATGGGAGCAAGAATATTAATGCAATGGAGTGCCTTAGGTTTTATAGTTGCATAATGTAGGCTGGACATCTAGATTGCCACTATATCATCATATAACCTTTTGGCTTAGAGATTATTCTCTTCTTCCATAGTGATAGTTGGCTAGTTCTCTACTCTCCAGAAAAATTTTTACCAATTACTATCTCATGTGTTTAAGGCAATATAAATGAAATTGGTGTCCTTGAAAACATGACCTTCAACATCTATTATCAAATACAGCTCAACATTTTCTTTTGAAACATGTTTATGTGTCACCATTTTTATAATCTTGAACAAATTATATAGTTGCAGAAAATAATCCAATATTTAAGGCTTAATTTTAGTGGAATTAGAGATGAATTAGGGTAATTTGTATGCTTAAATATTTTCTTAAGGTTTATGTAGGGATTTAATGGTAGCAACTAGTTCAAACAATGAGCTTATGTGACTTAGATCATGTTTATATTGTACATTTATACCTTTTGTGTTTATAGGTCCATAAGATATTTCAAATTGACTTATCTTGCTTATGTGGCATTACCATGTCATATTATTAATTAATTTCTAAAATGTGATCATTTGTCATTTTTAGACACATGTCACCATATCATACTCTCTCATAGGTTGATTAAACATGCTTCATTGATATTATATGGGGCCTATTAGCCTTATATTCATCACAAACCATTGATATTCATTTGATCTCCTGAGAGTGTGCCATTTGACAGCTCCATGGGCTCTCTATGTATTCTACAAACACACTCCATCGCTTAACACTTTTATGCCACATGGTAACTCCTTGTTAGATTTGGGCTTATTGAATTTTTGACCCATTTCTCACCATATATCTTGATCTGGGAGAGATTAAATGCCATTGGTTGATCTCCATTCCATTCATCATGGTTGTAGCACATGTCATTATCATGTTCATTTTATGTCGTTTGAAAATTATACCTCATCTCACATCATTGGATCTCCTTTGAATATACCAATGTGCTCTATCAATCTCGATACACTTGATTCTATTCTTTGTATGTCTAGCTAAACATGAAACTTTGATTTTGGGCTAAGTCATTGATATCATGACATTTGTCACTCTTGGATTCCTCTGCAGACATTGACATATTGACTTTGCCTCATGCTATTAGATATTTTTATTCATTCATTAGGATTATAACACTTATTTCTACCACATTCCATCTCAAGAGATTTGACAATTTGATCCAAGTGAATTCCTACGTACCATTAATCTCCCTTATGAGCTCTAAGATCTTGCCACCTGGTGTCCTCACATTGATTCATTCCTATGGGCAAAAATAAACAAAGTTAGGGCTTAGGGAATATAAAGAAACTTAGGATTAAATTTTTAGACTAAGGTCTTAGTTGTATTAATAAATATAATTAAGACTTAGGCTAAATTTTAAACTAAGTTTAAAAACATAATAATGTGCACCTATATTTAGTTAGTCTCTGTGAATAATAAAATAGACTAGGTGAGATTTTAGGATATAAAGGACTTAGCATAAAAAATTTAGACTAAGGTCTTAGTTGTATTAATAAATACAATAAAGACTTAGGCTAAAATTTAAGCTAGGTATAAAATGTAAAAAAATTCCCATGTAAACATATATCTCATGTAAATTTGAATCTATTTCAAAATGAACTTAGGCTAAAACATCTTAGACTAAGTTTTTTAAACATTAGTTAGACATAGATTCAATTAATCAATTAAAATACCAAAGGCTTATTTAGAAAGGGTTAAGTTAACATTAAATCATAAAACCCTAAATAATGTTCATTCTAATGACAACCCATTAAACTTGTAACATGGAAACAAAGATCAAACATTAGAAATGTTAGATAAGTTAAAACAAGGATCATGTGCAAACATGTCAGTCAAGCTAGAATGAGAACCATGATATTTAATTATGCAATTTTGATCAATTTGGATTAAAAAATTCTAACATAATTTTTAAAATTGAATAAGGGTCCTCATTTTTCAAAATGGTGGTATGTTGACCTCAACAAAAGGGTATCATTCCCTATGGGAATGATGAGATGATGTGGCATGCATAGGGGGATGGTCATGAAAACCTAGATATTTTTGTTGTTGGTTGTGTACAAAAATATGAGGGTCCATATGAGGGCATTGATATTTGGGATAGGCATCTCATGAATCTCTAATCTGTAAGTAGTAGTGAAAATTAACACACTCATCTGAGACCCTTAATAAAGGGCCAAGAGAATTGGAAGGTTTCATGGGTGGTGGACATCAAGTCAAGTCAGGGTAATTATGTCTCTTAATATGGACATGAGGGGGTTCTCATTACAAATTTTCTAGAAAAGAGGTGGGAGTCTCATGTGAGAACTAGTCGAGGTACTTGAACCTGAAAGGGTTCTAACTATGTCTCTAGAAGAAGCATGCCACCTAATCCTATGGGAGGAATGGTGTTCTACATTTACATGAAACTACCTGTTATAATCATCAATGATCGTATGTAGCTCATCATGCCTCAATCTTATGATGGGGTCATCTTCACCCCTCACATGCGAATTCAAATCAATGTGAATCTAAGGGGAAACATCCTTGGATAGGTAAAGCTCAGACTGCTAAAAAGGTGAGCAAGCCCATTGGTTTTAGACTTGCCAATATTATTCCTTATATAACATTAAAGGGTTAAGGTTACAATGTTAGTTTGAGGGAACCTTCTAATTTTGATGGTGTATATGGTGTTCCATTATAGCCTTAGCCTATTCATGAGAGAGCTTGGGGATAAGACCCTAAATCTAGTGGGAATGGTATCCCAAGGGTGGGATATCGGCCATGGATGCAACAAAATAATAACAATAACATAGATAATAAAAAAGGAAAATGGTTAGATAACTAGTAGGGAGAAGAACACAAAACCAAATGAAGATCAAATGACCTAGAAGGGAGCTAAAACACAACTAAAAGCAAATCCTCAAAACTATTAGAGAGGAATTATCTAAGAGATCTCTAAATAGGTTAGAACTTACATGAGACCATATGTGAGGTCCCACTAGGCATGCCATAATGTAGCTTGAAGAATCCAAATGGAGACATGAGGGTTTATAAAGGGGGTATATAGGGTACCAAGCAAACACTTACTAGGTTCAAGGGAACTATGGGATACTAGAGATCTATAGGCTATTTAGTTTGTTAGATTACACCAAGATATAGATAGACTTGTAAATTAGGTTAGGCTTAGAATAATTGAGTGGATAAAGGACATAAATATCTCTAATGGGTATAACCACAATAAATTAAGTAGTTAAGGGGGAAAACTCAATGCTTAAACAATAAGAAAGTAAAATACTTGAACAAAAGAACACTGCCAAGCAATAAATGTGTTTTAGAAGCATGCAACTCTAGTAATTGAAAGAAGATTTTAGAAAGGAAATTATGTTTTCATGAATGAGAGAGAGAGAGTATGCACTGTTAGAAACCTAAGTTAATGTCTTTATTAAAATAAAACTCTTTTTAGCATGTGATATCTAACTAAGCAAAGGTAATGCCATTTTAATCAAGTAAACTAAAATATTTTACCAAAATAGCATTTACCAAGAAGTAAAATGATTCAAAATCAAGTAATCTTATGAAATGAAAGACATTTTCAAGAGGAAATATGTTTCTAGGTTTAGGATAATGCATAACCTTAAAAATCTACTCTAAAACATGTTTAAAATGAGCTAAACTATCATAAAAATAGTAAACCTTAGGAAATACACTGATACACAACTATGGAGTTTCACTTTGCATTAAAAATTGCCCTCGGATCAAGCCCAAAGTATTATGTAGATGTTATACCAACCAAGAATCCAAGTATGAGGCAACTATGGAGGAAGACAAGGTTGTAATGTAGAGCTAGGTCTAAACCAATGTCCAAACAAAAATAGAAGGAGAAGCAAGAACTTGCAAGAGTGTGTGATCCCAAGTTAGGTGCATAAATTAGGTGCAATGAAACTTTTAAAAACTGGGAGCAAGCCATAATAGAGTAGGTGAAATTGGGAGTAGCAATGGAGTAACCAAGATAATATGCATCAATGTAGATGAACCTATGTCATAATGGATTATTCAATCACCAAGAATAAATCAAGATAGATTAAAGAATGAGAGAGAGATAAAATGATCAATAAGTAGGGTAATGAGGAATTATTTGTAGTTATATAGGGAAACCAAGGCTTGAGAAGTCCAAAATCTACCCGTTTCTATCTGTTTGGAGTCAAATAGACTTCAAACCAATGCATTATGTGTAAGTTATAGCCTAGGCCATAGGTTTTGGTCCAAAATGTCATAGGTTGTAGGTTCCAAAAATCCATGGCCTAGGTCAATCATGAGTTATGAGGTGGTCAAAGGGTCCCAAGAAACACTAAAAGGGTTTGACAGTGAGCAGGGAGGGCCAAGAGAGTACAAGGGTGGTCTAGAGCTATGCACAATGGATTAGGTAAGTGTCCAAGCATGTGGATAGTCTAAAATTATATTAATAAGCTTGGTAGTCTACATGTGAGATAATATTTAATCATTGGGAGGAGCAGGTTCATGGGAAGTATGATTACACTTCATTGTTGGGGGTAAATCATCATGCATAGATTCATCATCAACAAAATCAAAAACTTTATACTTTGAATGTAGACTTGCAACATAATTTGGACTATTATGTAAACATTCATCATCATTGTCAATTGCATCATTATCTATGAATTCATCTCTTTTCTCTTTCTTTCAACTCTTGTAATTGATCCAATATTTTATGCTTTAATTGTTTCCTCTTCCTTGAATGAGAACCATCACCCATGACTATACAAATAATAATTTGATTTCTTTTGATGGTGGGGTCCCAAAGAACATTTTGATTACTTTTGCATTTTTTTCAAATCACAAGATGATGTAGAGAATGTAAGTGGGGTCATAATTCTTGAAACACCCTAAAAATAAACATTGGATAAATATTTTTTGTCTATTATGCAAATAACATGTGTGTACTATAATGCGTACGCATTATAGTGAATATGCATTATATCTTTTATATCTATATATTCATATATTATATATTTATGATATATGATTATATTATGTGATGCAATTCAAACTATGCAATATTATTATGCCATGTAATCTTATACAATTACCTTTGTATTTACATTTATGATACAATTCTAGCATTGATTCAACCATATGTTGTATCTTGTATAATATATTAAGCCAAAATTCAGGTTCACATGGATATTATATCCCAAATCACATTTCTAATTGTACCAACTGAATAATTAGATCAATTCATGACTAATTTGTCCCCAAATCATGTCCTATTCTTATCTAGTTACATTGAAGGGGCTCAAAAATTAGACCCAATTTCCTTTATGATTGAATTGATGGACTATTTATTTTATTTTATTATGATATCAAGGTTGATTGACCCCAAAATTACATCTTATATAGTCAAAATTAGGTTCACATGGTTCAATTTTGTCCAACTTGCATCAACTAATTATAACCCTAAACCCCATACAGCGTAAACCTTGAGCCATAATTTAGGTTTACGAGGATCAATATGTCCCAAATCACATCTCTAATTACACCAATTGATTAATTGGGTTAATTCATGACATAATCAAATCTAATTTATCCCTAAATCACATCCTACTCTTGTAATTAGGTTGAAGGGGCTCAAATTGGCCCCAATTTTCTTCGTGATTAAATAGGCAGACTATTTGGTTTAGGGTGTTATGATATTATCATTGATTAAACTCCAAATTATATCTTATATAGTCAAAATAAGTTTCAAGGGTTTGAATTTCATTTAACTTGCATCCATGATTAACTAATTAGCTTGATATGTGAGCAAATATGAGCGACTTTATAGCCCCAAATCACATCTTATGCTTGCATTTAGGTTCAGTAGGTTCATATTGGCCCCAATTATCTTTATAGTTTTATTTTTAATATAATTAAAGGGTTGATTAGGCCATATTTTACATCCTACACAATTGATTGAGCCATAATTTAGGTTCAGAGGGCTCAATTACACCCAAATCACATCTCTAATTGCACCAATTGACTAATTGGATCAATTCATGACTAATTTGTCCCTAAATCACATCCTCCTCTTGTAGTTAGGTTGAACTTGAGCTCAAATTGGCCCCAATTTCCTTCATTATTTAATTGATGGATTATTTGTCTTATTTTGTTATGATATTAGGTTCGATTGACTCCCAAATTACATCTTATATAGTCAAAATCAGATTCATAGGGTTCATTTTATTTCAAATTTCAAAGACTAATTATAACCCTAAATGCTAAATTGTAACCCATAATTTAGGTCCACAAGGCTCAATTTGCCCCAAACCACGCTTATAATTACACCAAATGATGAATTGGATCAATTCATGATAGAATCAAAGCTAATATAGCCCAAAATCATGCCTTGCTCTTGAAATTAGGTTAAAAGGGCTCAAATTTACCTCAATTACCTCCTTGATTGAATGAATCAACTATTTGGTTCACTATATGATGACAATAGGGTCAATTTCACTCAAAATCACATAATGTATGAAATTCAAACTATGTTTGAATGTGACTCAATTTTTCCATAATCATGTCATTGATTGCATCATTTTACTATTTGGCTTAATCTATTATGAAATCAAAGCCAATTTATCCTCAAATCACATTGTATAGTCATAATTGGGTTCAAGGGGCTCATATTGACCTTAATTTCCTCCATAATTAAACAAATTGAGTATTCCATTCATTACATGATGACATTAGATTTTATAGAGCCTCAAACCATGTACTATACATGTCAAACTTGCATATGTCATAATTAGGTTGAAGGGGATCAAATTACCCCTATTGCCTTTGAATTGAACCAATTGACTATTAAATTTATTTTGTTATGGTATTGGGATTGAGAGCCCCAAATTACATCCTTTATAGTTAAAATTAGGTTTATGAGTCTCAATTAACTCAAATTACAGCATTGATTGTATCATTTCACTCATTCACTACATATGTCAGGAAATCTAAGCTAATTTATTCCCAAATCACACATTTAATTACAATTACATGCAAGGGGTCTAAATTGGCCCTAATTACCTCAACCATTGAAACAACTAAATCTTTCATTCATTTTTCAATTAATCTAGGCCTTGTTCAACCATAAATCATATTTTATAAAGTCAAAATTACGTTCATGGGTGAAACACACCAAAATTGCATCATTATATCAATTATGTCTTTTTCTTGGTAGTGTATATATTGATACTTTCCACTTTAAAATAAAAATGTAAACTTATGAATGCGAATAGATATAAGCATAAACATAAACACATAAATAAGTATTTTTTAGTTTTTTGTGTAATGTGAACGTAACGAGTACGTGTTATTGTGCATATGCACTATGTTGTGTTTGAATTTTGAAACCAAGCCTTTTGGCTTAAAATGGCTTAGATTCCTAAGCCAAAGGCTTATACCTATCAACACATAATTGTATTTGAGATCTTTGACAGAAAATAAAAAAATTGAACTTCCATCACTAAATACATTATGATGATGAGAATGCTCTCCTCTTTCCAAATATATGATTTTTTTAATTTGTGGACTATTTTAATGTTTCTATCTATGTTGATTTCTAACTATAGCTTTTTTAGGCCACTACATGCAACAAATATAATGGATATACATGTTTAAGTATTTTTTTCATTGATCCAAATGTTAAAAACATTATATAGTCACAAAATACACCTAAGTCTATATTCATTTAGAAAAAAGAAAGTAATTTTCATTATTTTTGAGGTAGTTATAGAGGTTGTACAACCATCTATCCATTTTTTGTTAGTTTTTAGGACCTATTTACTTGTAAAATTAATTAAAATATATATTCATTAATAAACTATAGGTCACAAACCAAATTATCTTATCTAAATTTTCAAAAAAGGGTTTTTAAAAATAGTAAATTTTGTTATAAAAAGGTTGCACTATACTGACAACTATCTACTTTATTTTCCTAAAAAAATAGTTCCTATTTAAATTTTAGATGTTTGACCTACTTAACCATTTTTTTTCAAAAAAAATTGGAAAATAGAGTCTAAATGCTACAATTCATGTTTTTATACCATCTTCAAATTTTAAGTGTAGCCATCTCAAATAATCTACAAAAGTTTAGATTTTTCAATTTTAAGGAAAAACATGTCCACAGGTAGGCCCATTTTTACCCTCCAAATTTATGCACTTAACCTTACAATTTAACTCACTCAATATGACTACATGCCCAATATCTATCTTGTGTGCATCGAATTATCAAAAGGCTAGGGTTTCATCATCCCACTGAATTAAAAAACAAATTGTCAAACATTGTCTCATAGATGATGAGCTCATATATAGATTATACTTTTTTTTTTGTGTGTCATTAATGTAATAATTAGTTCTATTTATCAACTTATTAAAAAAACCTATGTATCCTTACATATGCATTAAAATCTAACATAAAAAAAGTGTGGTTGAATGTAATAGATAAATATCTGTAAAACACACTTGCTAGTATGGAAAAATATACTTGCAATAGTCCTTTGTTTTTTCACTATTTATCATTTTGTATCTACCACTTGGTGTTTAGTGGGCCAACACATACCCACTAAGAGGTATCTAATCCTGCATCGTGGGTCATAAACTACACAAATGTGACAAGAACATTTTGTTTGTATTAGTTTTAGTTCTTACACCGTTACATTTTATTTAGTAAGGGTTATAGTGTAAAATATCTATGGTTAGTTTTCTATATGCCCATGGAATAAAGTGTCAAGTTACAATGATGAGAGCCATAAACCATGGAATAAAGTGTCAGTTTACAATGATGAGAGTCGCAAACTTCAAAAAAAATGGCTATGATGTGGTTTGTTGGACATTATTAATCCATTATTTTAATTCTTTAAGATGATAGTTAAGATTGAAAAGGAATGTGATCTTATTCATCCTCCAACTTCAAATGTGGATAGTCGATCAGGTAAAAATTGACTCATTTTGGTAGGTGGAAATTAAATATTGTTTATTGTTTAAGATAATATTGAAGATTGAAAATGGATTTTAGATATTTTTTCATGCTATTGTGGATTAACATTATGTAGTTAGGTAAGTGCATGAAACTGGGGGACAATTATATAGACATTTACCATAATGTATACACATATATAAATTGCATGTATGTGTAATGTCCATAATGTGTACACATTATTTCAAACTAGGCTAAAGATTAATGAACCTAAATTCATACACATTATAATGTGTAAGCATTTTTTAGTAAACATAATACTTAAGTGTTATGTTTACTTGCAACAAAACATAAAAATCCCAAAACCCATGGGTATCAAACCATTTTCACCTATTTTTATCTTTTCTCTACCCTTATCTACACCAAATGATGCAGAGGATGATCAACTTATAACAAAGTCCTTGTTTGATGCTCACTCACCAGACCAAGGTTCAAATGGTCATTCAAAGGTTCATTAATGTTTAATCTGTCTTATATACCTTGTTAATATTCTCATGATATTTATGGTATATTGATACCCATTATAACATTGGAAACACACTTAACCATCTATTTCTTAGCCTTTACAACTTTTAACATACACATTGTCAATTTTAGTAGCCTTTTTTATGGCTTTTCTTGATAGTATGGTTTCCTACAGTGGATTTTTGCCAAACCTTCGATATTTTAAACTACCATTTATCCTTATTTTAATTTTTATGAAGTTTAACAAACCAAATCCAAGGGAAAGGCACTTTTCTAATCTTATTTTGGTTTCCATTAGGCCTAATTAGGTTTGTCAAGTATATAAATACACAAAGGCTCTCACACTAGTACATACACACACGGACTTGAACTAAAACTTTAAAAAAATATCAACCAACATATACACCTATAAAATTCCAAATTTTTAATATTTTCCATTAGTGTGAATGTGTATAAATTGCATTTGAAGGTTAAAACCCTAAAATAAGATTTTATAACTTTGTATGCACCTGAGAGCAAATAACTTGTCATTTTTCATTCCCAATAGGGTTTCAAATTTATATGAGAGTACTTTATGGTCTATGAGACATATAAAAACCTTTTAAAAACATTATTTCATCATCATTTGCCCTCTATTCAACATTCTAAATCACTTTCTCAATTTCCCTCTATGCACAGACATAGTTTCAAGGTTCAGGGGTAAGTTCTTTGAACCTATACTTTCTAAATAGGGTTTATGAAGGTGTATTACCACTTCATTCACCTCTTTTAGTTAGTAACTACTCGTTTCAACTTCTTGATGACATTCTTGGCTCACATAGAGCACATAGTCATAGGATACAGGTTGTATAATGTTGATTTGAGGACTTAAACCTCAAGGGAAAGTTACCAAAACTCTATATAGAATTGAAAATTATTTTTAAAAATACCAAACATGTTTTTTCACCAATAATAAATCATGACCAAACCATATCATCCTCTGTTATCTCTCTTTGAGGACTCACTGTCTGCACATGCACACTCCATAGGCATGTATTGTTGTCTAAACCAAATCACATGAAACTTAATAAAAGAATAATTACACACATATTTAAAAACATCAAAATAAATCACCAAAAACAAAACCAATCATCATAAACACACCACAATGAATCTTATTTCATTGAGAAATTATAATGCAGTCATCCTTCAAGTGAATACACAAGAAATATGGTTATATTTAGGCTTATCAAAATTTGAGGATATCCATTCTTATTATCTTGGGTCTTAATCCCTTGTTCCCTAAAATAAAATATCACAACTAAATCCAAAAACCAAAACTATAAGCTTTATACCTATCATAACTCCCTTTTAATTGTCACCACAAGGGAGTTTACACCTTGCACAAAGATCAAAGTAGATACGTCCATAAAAGTGTGTCTTAAGTCCATCTATATAAACTTAAGGTGTCCTCATTAACATTTCTTATTCACTTGACACCTTGTTATCTCCTATACCACCTCCTACAACTACTATTCTATAACAAAATATTCAAAATTTCAAATTGTTCAAATTGGTGGGAAAACTCCAATTTGAATCTCTAACCTTCCAAGGTACTCCTAATCACTTGGAAAGCATTCCAGGGTGCATGTTTAGACACATAACATTTATACAACATCCTAAACATTTTATATACCCCTTATTCACTTGATCTAGACAAAATTTGCAATCATGGTGCTCTCATGAGTAATGCCCCTGCATCATACTCCCAAGGGGAAAAGAAAATGAAACTCAGAGAGTTTTATATGTATGAAACTTTCCAACTTAATCTTTATGTCTTTTATTTCATCATCTTTATTATTTTTAGTGTCTTTAATGGGGTGTGGCTTCTCACACTTGTCATTCTACTAGTTCCAAGTCTTCTCATCCTTTTGCTTATCCAAGATGTATTCTGCCTTAGATAAATTGATTTGAGGAAACTAATTTGCCCAACTTGAACCTATTTTAGCCACTTCATTTTCTATATTCACACTCTTTACTTCTTATTAAACATTCAAAATGATTGAAAAACTTACACCACTATGTAATTCTTGCTCATATGCATGATTAGGACTATAAAATTTAACTCCTTGCTTGATGTGAACTAATTGTTATTTCTTCCTTTTCCTCCAATTCCAGTTATGCTTCTTATGATCTATTATGTTGACTGGTCTTATTTCTCTCTTTGTCATTGGTTATCTTCTCTCAATCTCATGCAAACCTTCTGAGGTAAAGATAGAACAAAAAACTAGCACATTATTTTCAATGACTCTCTTATTAATCCTTGGAAAGTATTAGCATACTTATCAAGGTCTTGTTATCAATATGCTTCTTTTTATGTTCCCCATGATCACTCCATGTCTCTAGCTTCCAAACTAATCCTCCTCTCCTTTGAATAACTATTTCAATCTTACATGTTTCTCCCAATGCTTCAAATTATGACTCCACTTGTATGATTATGTTTTGAACATGAAACTCCAAGGTAATCCTTCCTTCACCTATTGTACCTACTTATTCCAAACTCTTGCAACATCATAATCATGCTTTGAAAAAATACATAGATTCATGTTCCACTTTGTGAGGTGTTTCAATTGTTTTTCATCCATTAGAGCTTAACTTTATATCATTTAAACCCAGTGATGATTGAAGTATGTTTTCCTTACTATCTTCTCCAATGCATAAGGTTTACTCAGATTACATTGGGCTTGATGCATGCCATCTTGTCTAGATATTGCTTCTTCAAAAAACAAACAATGTATTTTTCTCTACAAATCAATGTATAAGGATTGTATGTCTTGATATTCATGCCTTATCTCACAATTAAATGCATTCTCCACACTTAATAGTCCACTATAGATAGCTTCCAATCCATTACATTCTATTGTTTTAGTATCTTGCCTTGGTAAGCTAACATGAAACATTATTTTTAATTCTTCTCCCTCACTCTCCAATATGCCTTCTTTGGATATGATGACCTTGTCACCCCTTGAAACTTGATAAAACTGAAATTAATTAACATATCCTTACATTTTTGAATGCCTAGCTTCATTATGACTTATCCACATATCACCTTTGTATATTGCAGTTATACCACTAGACAAAGAGTTAACACAAAAAGCATAAACTTCAAAATCTTTCATGAATGTGTTTTTTTCATCTTCTTCTTTCATATGCATGTGTATTCCTTTGATAATCATTTTATGGCCTCTTCTTATCTTCATATTTTGGTATTTATCTTATTCATGTTTCCCATCTTATTGGCTAGGTCTCTTAGACTCTTGACACTTCTCACTTGCAAGATCACTCTCACCCACACATAAGAACATAAAGTATGCAATCAGATTTACTCCTATTTGAGTTATACATACCTTTTCCCACTCAATTTAAATTTGATCATTTATCTTGTGTGGAGTTTATTCATTTATTATGCTCCTATCTATTCCTTTTGACTACCATGTTATATATGAATTGGCATGCTTGCTTTCACCTTCATTGAGATTCTCCTTGTCATAAACTTGCTCTTCCCTCATCACATGGAGTTCTAGTGACTCTTGAGCTTGAATTTTTGTCTCTACCTTATTTTAAAACTTTTTCTTTAGTTGAAATCTAAGTATATGCAAACATATTACATATTCTCTCACTTTGTTCCTTTGTTATATTTTGAATCTTTGGGTAGGGTTCTCTCTCCTTGTTCTTCACTTCTTGATGAGTCTTAGGCTGTATAAGATTAGCCTTATCTTCTTTAACCACAAAAACCTCTATCTTCTTTAACTCCAAGACTTGTTTGGTGGCCACTTCTTTATTACCTATATTCACACCACAAAATATATTGTTAGCATCAAAATTTGGATCCTTCATGGCTCTCTCTTGTGCTTCCTTATTGGGCATTTCAATGTCCAACATACTCTCTTTCTTTGTGGCATTCTCAAGACATTTCTCATTCATCTCAATTTTAATTTCTACCCCTTTTATTATAGTATACTCTCTACCTTCTTGGGTTTTTAACCCTTCAATCTTGCATTCCATTCTAGTTACCAATGCATTCTCATAAAGATCACTTCCTCTATTTAACTTAGTAAGCTTGTCCAATAATTTGCTCTCTTGTTGGCTATCCTCCATGTCCAATTTTGTGGACTCATCTCTCTCCATACTCACCATCTCAAGACAACTTATCTTCTCTTCCTTCATAAGGGTTTTAATCAAACTCATACTCTCAATAACTTTACCAAAATATTGTTTGGTTGCCATCAAATTCACTCTTTGTTCTTCTCTATCTGCATCATCTTTCAAAGGTAAAAAGATATGTGTCATCCCCTCTTTCTCTATAGTGTAAGTATTTACTTACCCATCATGAACAAAATTCTTATCAAATTACCATGGCATCCATAAAAATAAATGGAAAACATCCACGGGAATTGCATCACATAAAACTCTATCCTTATAGCTGCTTATATGAAATCCAACCCAACTTTGTTCACTTACCATGATTTGATGTCCTTTTTGAACCCATGTTACCTTGGAAGGACATGGATGTGTAATCTTCTTCAATATTATCTTTTTTACCATATATAAAGACACTATATTGTCTATACTTCCTCCATCAATCACCACATTGCAGCATTTTCCTTTTTTTTTACATCTACTCCTAAACAAATTGTTCTTCTGAACTAGTCCTGGTATTTGCCCTTTCTACTACAACAAAACTCTTTTCATGAGAAAAGATTTTCATCTCAATTTTCTCCTTTATCCATTTAGTCTTCTTTAATTCTTTGATCATCCCCACCAATGTATGAGGGACATCATATTTCCCTATGTCCTTCTTTATTGCAATGCCAACACTATCCTTGAAAAATTGGTCTTTGTCTATTTGTTAAGAAAGTATCATTAGTTATTACTCTATCAAATGCAAATGGCCTTGCCTCATATGCATGGTAATATAATATAATAACCTCTTGAAATATTTATACATTATTTTTGGTCCTTATGGACTCTTTGACTAATTCTTCATTCTCTTCTCCAACTGACCTTGGCTGCAAAGGTTCCTCTTGACCTTGTTGTCCTCCATTACCTTCCACATTTGTTATCTCTAAACTCTGCACTCTTTAATTAAGAGAATTATAAATGGATTCCATTATCACAATCAAAGGTGAAATAATATATTTTATCTAACCCATAAAATTCTCCACCATGTTATCTTGATATTTGCTGCCTCTATCCACCCTTTGTTCTATGGGTCTTTATTCTTGATTTCCTGCCTTGTAGTTAAGTTATAAACACATGGTGTCCAATTTAATTTTTATTTATAAATTCATATATTATTTTCACCAATTAAAATTCATCCATCACAAATATAAAACCTTCTCTGATACCGAAAATGGTGTAGAGGATGATCAACTTCTAGTAAAGTCCTTGTTTGATGCTCACTGACTAGACCAAGGTTCAAATGGTCATTCAAAGGTTCATTAATGATTTATCTATATTATGTACCTTATTAATATTCTAATTATATTTATGGTATCTTAATACCCCTTATACTATTGAAAACACACTTTACCATCTATTTCCTAGCCTCTACAACTTTCCCCTTACACACAGTTCACTCTAGTAGCCTTTTTAAAGGCTTTTCTTACTAGTATAGCTTCATACAATGTATTTTTTCCAAAAATTGGGTATTTTCAACTAAAATTTATCCTTATTGTCCTTTGTATGATTTTTACAAACCAAATCCAAGGGAAAGGAATTTTTTTAATCTTATTTTGGTTTCCATTAGACCTAATTAGGTTTGTCAAGTATATAAACACACATAGGCTCTCACACCAGTATGTACATGTACGAACTCAAACTAAAACTTAAAAAAATTGTCAACCAGAATATAAAATTGTCAACTTCTAAATTTTTAATATTTTTTTCCAATGCAATTGTGTACAAATTACATTTGAAGGTTAAAACCCTAGATTAGGTTTTTTTAACTCTATATGCACCGTAGAGTAAATAACTTATCATTCCTCATTCCCAATAGGGTTTAAATTTTTTTTGAGAGTATTTTATGGTCTATGGGACCTATAAACACATTTTACAAACATTTATCATTATCATTCTCCCTTTATTCAACATTTTAAATCATGTTCTCAATTTCTCAATGTTCACAGACATAGTTTCAAGGTTTAGGGGTAAGTTCTTTGAACCTATACTTCTAATTTGGATTATTAACCTATAAATAGGGTTGATGAAGGTATATGACCACTTAATTAACCTCTTAGAGTTATTAACTACTCATTTCAACTGCTTGATGGCATTCTTGGCTCACACAGAGCCTACAATCATAGTATATAGGTTGTATAACATTGATTTGAGGACTTAGACCTCAAGAGAAAGTTTCCCAAACTCTTTACAGAATTGAAGAAGGATTTTTAACAACACTAAATATTTTTAAACACCAATAATAAATCATAACCAAACCTTATCATCCTTTTTTATCTCTCTTTCAGGACTCATTGTTTGCACATGCACACTCCACAAGCCTGTATTGTTGTCTAAACCAAATCACATGAAACTTAAAAAAAGAATAATTACACACACATTCCAAAACATGGAAATAACTCACCAAAAACAAAACCAATAATTAGAAACACACTAAAATAAACCTATTATAGATAAATTTTTCACCCTTAGAGGGGTTTCTTCAGGCTCCCTCTAACTAGGCTACACAATGGGAATAACCTCAAGCTATGGGTATCCTATAGTGAGGTCAAACCTCCAGAGAAGGTCGGATTCCTCTTGATGGATCACCTAGACTAATGATTATGATTGGAAAAGGGTTAGAAAGGGGGGATAAGGTTATTAATAAATCTAAAAAGGTGATGCACCAAATTTAAATGAGAACTCACATAAGCATAAAAAATACATTGATGAAGCTTAAGACAATGTTAGCTCACACAATCTCATAATATAGCTAATATTCATAACTGTCTCATGAACTAGGTTCACCAAGCAATTTGAGCAAGTAAAGAGAAATTCTAAGACTCATACTAGGAATCCATTAATGGTAGAAAGAACATAAGTACAAACCTGTAACTAACTCAAAAACACCTAAAAAATAGGCAAGGAATAAGTACAATGGACATGGAAGATTATCCTTCACAATGCCATCATGAACAAGCTTACTAAACATAATTTATAAGCAAGAGATAGGTAAAGAAAATATTTATTACTTCAAGAGGTCTTTCATACAAATTTTGATAGGTTCTAGCCTTATCAAATGAGACTCTCATATCTTCAAGAGTCTCAATGATTCCCTATTACCATGGGGAAGAAAATGAGGGATATAAGAGAAAGGGGAATAGAGAGAGAAGGATCACACCATCAAAAATCCATTAATGAGCTACCACCACCCATTAATGCTCAACCATATTTTTATCCAATCAAGACTAATACTTTATTAGCAAGTTAACTTTCATTTGTACCAATAGTCTTCAAGCCCTCTCATTGGTTGAGAAGCACACTAGAAGATAAGAATTTGTTTGGAATGCTAAGTCATGATCCATTAGGAAGTAAAAATATTTAAATCCCATGAAAATCATTGAATGCTTGAACTGCATTCTCCAATCCCCAAATCTCTTCCTTGGAATTCTACACCATCTTCCACTTAGATTCATTATAAGGATAAAATCCTCATATATTTAGGCCTGATAGATCCATGACTATGTCTATTTTAAATGGCTATAGCTACCTATTTATCAAGGATATGACTATGTCAAAGGATGAGACATTCCTTCATAATCACACATCTAACCCTATTTAAAATTTTGAGTATATATTTTACTATAGATGAAAACTAATCCCATTTATTGGTTTTCCTATAGTCTTAATATCAATGAATATCTACCAGGTGCTTGATCTCATCTTAATAGATAGCTACCAACCTTTGACCTATATTAGGCCCTAGAAGATCTATTCTACCTCAACTAAACTTTAATGGCAATGTTTGATCCTAAAATATTTACTCTGGTTCAACTTAGATTGTATATGATATTGGTTCTATGCATTCACCTACCTAGGTTTACAATATCTTTTCATTCGACATGTCCATTTATGTAGCATCCTCTCAGGTTTATTATTTCATTTTAAAACCTAACCATTGTAAGCTTGGACATGTGTCCTCATCCTGTGCCTTCTGAATGTTTGATCAAACCTACTCCATTGATTCTCATGAGAGTTTTTTAGCTTAGACCTCAATCATTGTTTTTAATCTTCTACTTGCTCTCTATATCTCACCACTTGGTAGGCCCATGTTGATCTTCACTTCAGCCTCTGAAGATGTGGCACTTGGTATTTACACATGCCTCTTATAGGCCCGATTATTAGTCTTTATTGGTGTATGTGCTAATGCCATATGGTGATCTTGCATGAAATATTAGGATCTACTAGCCTTTTGACTTTGCCTACACCATTGATATATGTCTACATGGTTAGATATACTTTGTCAGATCTACTATTGCCTAATCAAATGTGCCCCATTGATTTGCTCAAGAGTTCACCACAATCAAGACACTTGTACTCATCATGTTTATTCTTAAGAGCCACTTAGTTTTTGACTTTGAGCTCATCATTTATCTTTAACTACATGATAAAATTCACACCATGGATCTACATTTGACTTATTGACTTGGTTGATCAACCACGTGCCATTGATTCTTGATCCTAATATTTGATATCATGTCACTTATCAACCCTGCATTCAACTTCAGCTTGTTTGAAGATTTTTTAAACCCAAAATGGTTATTTCTTATGAGTTTAACTTGATATCCCTGAGCATGTCCCACTCTATTATACCATTTTTGAAGACTTAGATCTTGAGATAAAAGACTCATTAGGATACCAAATTTGCAGGGGATGACCTTGGCACAAATTACATCATTTTTATGCAATTTTCCATATTTGGTTGACTTCTCAAGTGTACTTATGAAATTCATAACCAACCTTCTCTATTCATTTATGCATGATGTTACATAATGGTCTAGCTCCTTCTAGTCATCAAATTCACACTTTAAGCTTGCTTAAAATGTTTTAAAAGCTTATAGTGATAAGTGACCTTCATGAAGTCTATCTACTTAATCTACTACTAAATCATTATTTAACTAGAACTATGCTCAACTTCTCCCACTAGATCTAGCCAAAGTTTTGTATGTTAGCCAAATTTGGCCAACATCTTTGGCAACTCAATAGGGAAGCATGCATGTTATGACTGAGAACCCAGATTAGTTACCTTGTCTAATCCATTGGGCATACAGGGTCACAAGTATTTCTTCCCCACAAATGTGAAATTTATAAAACATTGCCCATTTTTGAAAACCTCCTCTTGGATTAATAAAGATAAAAAGAAATAAAACAACAAATGCATGTGCACACAGGCACTTAAAGGAAAGAAAATACAACCAAACTACTAGATAATGTGCACACAAGAACTTAGAGGAAAAAAAATACCTACCCTAAACTAACCAAAAAAAATAGTATTTACATAAATCTATTGAATCCTTGTTAAAAATAGATACCCTTTCTTAAAAATCTAATATTCTTTATGTGCTTGAGGGCAGCCAACCAAAGATGGAGAAGGAGCAGATATTTACCATATTAGATATACACTTCTCTAAGAATAAGAATAAAATAAAACTTACCTATCCAATCTAATTGATTGAACATACAACTAACTTGGAGTGGATAGGCAAGTTGATCTAGCTCTTTTTGAGGCTCAATTTTATGTTGTTAATTAAGCACAACATGAGATGGCTCCTCCTTGTTATCTTCAAATCGAGCTAAGTACCTGATAGGACATCCTCTTATCAATATAGGCATTAATCAATTAGATTTTACCTCACTTCATTTTGTTTCTCCATAATTATGCTCCTTAGGCATAATTAGATCATAGTCTCTTTGGAGAGGACCATAGCCTGCTCCCAAGATCTCCAAAAAATCCTCCAACTCCCTTAAACTTATTGGTGTATGCAAGTTGACCTTGAGTTGATTAGGATCTTCTTATTTTGTATAAAAGGGAGGCTCATCATTGGAATCAAGGTCTAACTCATCATGATCTTGATGTTCTTCACTAGTGTGCTTCTCAAATTGCATCACTTGAGCACTTGAGATGTCTCCTTCATCAACCTCACTCAAGATTTCATCTTGTTATTCAACCATAAATGAGGGTTTATTTGACCATATAAGGTCAAAAAAGATACATTTATCTTTCTCAAGGTCTGACTGACCTTCCGATAGCTCTAATCTATCAGTACTACCTCCATTTGACACCACATCTTGAAGTGGGCCAACCTATGGTACCTGGTTTTGATCCTCTTTTCATTTATGTAGAATATAAAATTAGTGGTATGTTCAAGGTATCCTCCATGTTCATCTTGAGGATTGTCCTCTTCATCCTCTAATGCACTAGTGTCAAAACCATGCCAAGAAAACTAATCCAAAATTGATTTTTTCTCCTTTGAATGAATTGGGCTGCTTATCATGATGTCTTCATCATAGATACTTGAATTTTCCTCTAAAGGCTCACCTATGACTATAAGCTCCTCCTATATCCTTTGTAAAATAGGTTTTTTCTCTAAGAGGGAGATGGTGGGAGGGTAAAAAAGTTCACCTTGCTTTATAACTTTAGAGAGTGTCTTTCTAACTAGGGACCTTGAAGTCTCTTTTTGGTGGTTCTCAAGGGAGGGACAAAGAGTCAAGGAACTCTTGTAGGGAGAGCTCATTGAGTTTAGATAACACCTCTTTTTCTTGGACTAGTTCCTAGATTGCCTCAACTATCACTTCCTCTTTCTTATTTATACCTTTTTGAATTGATTTCCATGATGGAAATGTGTAATATGCAGCCACCTTTTCTTTCTCTTGAATGGATATAGGAGAGGGTGGTTTTATAAAGGAGGGTATGACATAGTTAGGTTCATTTGAATAGGATAAGATCCATTATGGGATAGCTTCATGCTCTTTAGCTAAATGGTCTTTAATGATTTATTTAACTCTTGATAAATATGAGTTTTGACAAAGTGGGCTAATGGGTTGAGTTTGAACATAAACAGGAGTAGGAGTGGGTAATTGGGGTTTAGGGTTGGTTTCTCTCATTATTAAGAACAATTGATAGTCATTTTATTTTTTGGCTTGGTCTTTCTTAACCAAACACTCTTCTTGAAACCTCATCTCTTGCTCTTGAACAAAATCTTGGTATTTAATATTTTCTTATTGCCAATAACATTATTTCATCCTATCAAACTCTCTTAATTTTTTCTCAAGATCAAGTCTTATCTCCCTAAGACTCTTTTTTGGTTGACTAGAGAGAGACAAACTCTGAAAAGGTTGATATATTGAATCTTGAGAGCCACTTTGGGAGAAGACATAAACATTACTATTCTCATATGAAGGATTCTAAGGTAGAGAATAAGCATACCAATCAAAAGATGGTTGATTTTACATACCATATAATGATGACTAGGAACTTGGGATGATTAAACCAGTTGATAACTACTTAGATTCACCATTGATGTTTTCACACATGTCTCTAAACGTTGATTGGATGAATAGAATACCAAAACTCTTTACTCAGTGAACAACATTATCCTATTAGGCATGACAAAAAAAATTGTAGACAAAGTTTACACCCATGGAGGGGTTATTCAAGCTCCTTCCAACTAAGCTACATAATGGGAACAACCTCAGGTTGTGGGTATTTTATAGTGAGGTTGAACCTCTGTAAAAGGTTGGCTTCCTCTTGATGGATCACTTAGACTAATGATTATGCTTGGAAAAGGGTTAGAAAGGGGGGATATGGTTACTAATAAAGTTAAAAATTTGATACACCAAATTTAAATGAGAACTCACATAAGCATAAAAAAATACACTGATGAAGCTTAAGACAATGTTAGCTCACACAATCTCACAATCTAGCTAATATGCATAAGTGTTTCATGAACTAGGTTCACCAAGCAATTTAAGAAAGTAAAGAGGAATTATAAGACTCACATTAATCATCCATTACTGGAAGAAAGAACATAAGTCTAGACCTACAACTAATTTGAAAAAACCTAAAAATAGGCAAGGAAGAAGGACAATGGACATGGAAGGTTCTCCTTCACAATGCCATCATGCACAAGCTTACTAAACATAATTCAGAGGTAAGAGATAGGTAAATAAAGTATTTATTAATTAAATAGGTATTTCATACAAATTTTGACAGGGTCTAACCTTATCAAATGAGAGTCTCATGTCTTCAAGAGTCTCAATAAGTCCTTATTACAATGGGGAAGAAAATGAGGGTTATAAGAGAAAGGGGAAGAGAGAGATAAATAGCATGCCATCAAAAATCCATTAATAAGATGCTACCACCCATCAATGCTCAACCATATTTTGATCCAATCAATACTAATCCTTTATTAGCAAGTTAACTTTCATTTGTCCTAATAGTCTTCAAGCCCTCTCATTGGTTGAGAAGCACACTAGAAGATAATAATTTGTTTTAAATTTTGAGTTATGATTCATTAAGAAGGATAAATATTTAAATCCCCTGAATCATTGAATGTTCCAACTTCACTCTCCAATCCCAAAATCTCCTCCTTGGAACTCTACATCATCTTCCACTTGGCTTTATTATAAGGACAAAATCCCCATATCTTTAGAAATAGAGCCATGACTATGTCTATTTTAAATGGTTGTAGGTACCTATTTACTGGGTATATGACTATGTCAAAGGATGAGACACTCCTCCACAATCACACATCTTCCCTTACTTCAAATTTTGAGTATAGGTATTACTATAGATGAAAACCAATCTCATTTATTAGTTTTCCTATAGTCTTAATATCAATAAAGATCCACCGGGTACTTAATCTCATCCCAATAATTAGTTTCCAACCTTTAACCTATATTAGGCCCTAAAAGACCTATTCTACCTATATTGAGCTTTAATTATGATGTTTGATCCTAAAATATATGATTTGGTTCAACCTAGATCATATCTGATATTGGTTATATGCATGCACCTACCTAGGTTTAAGATATTTTTTAATTTGACGTGTCTGCTTATGTGGCATCCTCTTAGGTTGCTTATTTCCTTTTAAAACCTAACTGTTGTAAGCTTGGAAACATGTTATTATCCTATGCCTTCTGAATATTTGATAAAACCTACTTTGTTGATCCTCATGAGAGTCTTTTAGCTTAGACCTCCATCATTACCATTAATCTTCTACCTACTCTCTATATTTTATCATTTGTTAGCCTCGTGTTGATCTTCACTTTGGCCTTTAAAGATGTGATACTTGGTAGTCATGCATACCTCCTATGGTCCCTATTTTTAGTCTTCATCTAGTTCAAATTCTTATGCCATATGGTGGTCGGTCATGAAATCTTAAGATCTACTGACCTTTTGACTTCCCCTGCACCATTGATCTATGTCCACATGGTTGGACACACTCCATTGGATCTGCTTTTTTCTAATCAAATACACCCACTAATTTTGATTGGGAGTTCACCATAATCAAGACACTTGTCCTCACCACATTTTTTCTCAGCAGCCACTAAATTTTTGACTTTGATCTCACTATTGATCTTTAATTTCATGATAAAAGGTGTACCATGGATCTCAATTTGACTTATTGACTCAGATTATCACTCACATGTCATTGATTCTCAATCCCAACCTTTGAGATCATACCATTTATCGACCCTGCATTCAACTTTAGCCTATTTGAAGATTTTTTTAAGCCTAAAATGGTTATTTCCTATGATTTTAACTTGATGTCCCCAGGAACATCCCATTCTATTATACCATTTTTGAAGACTTGGATCTTGAGATAGAAGACTCATCAGGATACTAGATTTATAGGTGATGACCTTGGCACAAAGTACATCATGTTCATGCAATTCTCCAACTTTGGTTGACTTCTCAAGTACACTTTGAACTACATAACCAACCAACTTTGTTCATTTTTTCATGATGTGCCATGATGGTCTGGTTTCTTCTAGTCATCAAATTTACAATTTAAGCTTGCTTAAAGTGTTTCAAAATATTGTAGTGACAAGTAACCTTCATGAAGTCTATCTAATCCTTCTATTATTGAATCATTATTTAACCAAGACTCTATGTAGCTTCTCCCTCTAGATCTAGGAAAAAATTTATATGTTTTCCAAATTTTGCCAACAGAACCTTCTTTCATTGAGTAATTACAATGCAGTCATCCTTTAATGTGAATACATAGCAAACAAGGTTATATTCAGGGTTATCAAAATTTGAGGATCTCCATTCTTATTATCTTGGGTCTTGATCCCTTCTTACCTTGAATACAATATCACAACTAAATCCAAAAACCAAAACTACAAGCTTTATACCTAGCATAACTATATTAAATACTTTCTAATGGTCACCACAAGTGAGTTTTCACCTTACACAAAGATCAAAGTATATACTTCCATACAAGTGTGTCTTGAGACCATGTATATAAATTTATGGTGTCTTAATTAACATTTCTTATTCACTTAGCACCTTGTTAGCTTCTATACCACCTCCTAAAACTACAATTCTATGCCAAAATACTTCAAATTTTAAATTGTTCAAATTGGTGGTAAGACTCCAATTTGAATATCTAACCTTCCTAGGTACTCCTAAGCACTTAGAAATCATTACAAGGTACATGTTTAGATTCCTAACACTACTAAAACATATTTAAAATTTTATATACCCCTTATTCATTTGATCTATAAAAAAAATTGTAATCATGGTGCTCTCATGAGTGATGCACCTACATCACCAAACCACATTTATGTTATGCTCGGAGGAGGATAAAACATGTTATGTTCACCCGTTAGCTCAATGAATCAATAATACCACCATGAATGGGAGGTAAGTAATCAAAAACCAAACATATTAAAACTATATTTTAGCAATTTATTAAGTTGCATTATTTTTTTGTTAAAATAAGTTTTTTAAATAGCCCATTCAATAGTAAGATAATATCCAACTAACCCCCATCCTAACACTCCTAAGACTCCTAGCCCTCCTATAGTTACATAATATCCCCCAAGTAGTTAGGAATATTTAATTGCACACATGGTGGAAAAAATAGAAATTGAACAAATAATTAGGATAATAAGGGACCCCACTTAAACCAACACCCACCACACCTATTTGGCCAATATTGATAGTTGAGAATCATATAGGTATAGTTATAGGGATTACTATACTGATAAATTGTCATCATGTGAGGTGAAGGATAAACAAATATCAAAAGACCTAATTTGTGTCTTATTAATCAACCCAACAATCAATTCATCCTTTCCACTATCCACAAAAAAGCTTTAGATCCATTGATGCCTTACAATTTGATTAGAAATAATTTTTAGAATCGATGGTGGATGGTGTTTGATTATCCACCATGTAACAACCATGAGGCCCCATTGTATTTTTGGAGGAAACTCTATCGTGATTTTGTCCTTAATGATATTCCCAACTATTTAGACTACTTAAAGTTTTAAGGCTGAGGGAAAGGCCCTATATAAAATAGATAGGTGCATGCCATGTGCCTAATTAGCCTACAAGGTTACTTACCCAAAAGCTACTTTAGCTTGAGATCTCCTCTATGGTGAATGAGTTCATAGAGATTGAAACTTTTCATGTGATTAGTGCACTTAATGACACATTTATTCATCATACAAGTAGGATTTCTAAGACTGATGTTAGAGATACTCCACCTAGTGTGTATACCTGACCTCACCATTATAAATGTTGAGGTGTTATATGCACTATAACTTCGAATGACAATGGTGGTGCTTCTAAGGTCTTAGATGATATACTTTTGAGTGATGATATTTTTCCACATAAATTTGGTGTACACACATTAGTCTTTATACACGTGCAGGGATATTTAATATTTGACATGTTAAAATTTTAGTTATATTTCTATTTAAAAGCTAATAATTAATTTAAACATAAATTAAGTAATATATGTATGTATGTAATTTTTTATGTTTCAAGAGGAGACAATGCCATCATCTTCATAATATACTACTATATTTTTTGGCCAACTGATGTTTACATATATAGATCTAGTTTCTAGGCCATCTACTACTGCATATGTTAATGTTACTAGTCCAATGCTCTCATATACAAAGGTAAGTTTGAGTTAATAATACACTCTATGTACATGTTTTTATTTATATAGATATGTGCTCTTGAATAAAAATTATACATGTTGAAATTAAAATTTGAATGATAGTGATGTGAATGCAAATTATATGTGTGAGATGTGTTGAAATATATAGAGATAGAATCCCTAACCTAAGAACCCCTAATTAAATATATACCTTATAGGGTGAATAATGGATCTTTGAATGTTTTTAATAATTATCAACCCCTAATGATGTCTTTCTCCCAATTTTTTTTATTCCTCTTATTTTTTATAATTTCATATTATTGGTGTTCCTTCACCTTCTCAAACTTATTTTAATGCTTCACAAGTTTATTGATTATCATCTCTTCTTCATAGTGTTTCTTAAGTACTCAATATTTTCTTTGTTGCCTATAGTGCCACTATTTATCTTTTGAATCCTTAAGTTATTTCCCTTGTGTGAATCATGTATGTTATGTAATATTTTATGTTAAATTTATCTATCAATGATCTCAAAATTCAAGTACATTGTTATTAAATAGTACACTCTTGGTCTATTTTATTCCTAGATCCCTTTGACCATTTTTTCCCTTAATTTTTTGCTTCTCTTTTTCATACTTTTATTATCTTTGTATATCTACTTCTATGTCAATAGGGTCCTAACTTAAGATAGATAAGTTTAGAAACACTCAAGTACACCGTGCATGTATATAAGATAAGGAATAAATCAAGAAAGTGGGTAGAGTTTTAGAGGTTAAAAGCAATAAAATTTTAAGTATAAGACCTAAATTGAAGTGTCTAGGGAAAATTATCATCTTGATTCCTCAAATTACATCATTTTCATTTGATTATGCAAGGAAAATTCATATAATAATTAGGTCTTACATCACCATGAATTCTTTTATAAAATTTCTTACTAGTTTCTAATTTGTATAGAGAGAAAAGGGTTTTATATTTTATTATAATTTTAATAAAGGAGACAAATTTTCCCGTATATATTCAATATTTTATAGAAAATTAAGCAAGGTCATTTTTTCAAGTAATAACCTGTTGGAATAATGCATATTTAAGCTTACCTAGGGTTAATAGGGTAAGTTATTTATTATCGAGGGTTAATTTTATTTACCTCGGTTAATTTATTTTATTGTTGAGAATCTCTCAACAATATATTTGTTCATAGTATGAGAAAATAAATAGTTTGTTTTCTCTATTTTGTAATCATTACAAATAGTTTGTTAACATGAAACAAACTATTTGTATTATATATACTTTACATTAAATGAGAAATGAACGAGAGATTAATGAGAAGATATAGAGAATTTTGTAGATTATCACCTATTTTTTAGGTGTGACAAATTTATTTATTCTCTGATATTATTTCCAGGTTATTTGTTGTGGGTTCTTTCTCCTGGATTGATCCTGTGGATCCTGTGTATCTCCTATTAATTCTTTCATGGTATCAGAGCTTGGAGATCCAGTTGAAGATCCTCTTCCCTAAAATTTTTCATCTTTTAACACATTCAAAAACATTATTTTATTGATGTGTTACAGATATTTTTTAGTCTCTCAAAATCTGGTTCTTGTTTACACATTTTTTTGGAAAATTCTATACTTTATGCTCATTAAATGACCGTACAGATTTCAAAAATCAGATTTTTTCATAGGGATGTATAAAATCAAGTCAGAAATCCATTCCAATTTTAATTTTTGCATTTAATGTTGGATGTATAGCTCTTTCCTTCCAAATTATGCTGACTGGTTCTTGCTGGCAGACTACAGTACCTGTTCATTTTTTTGATGTGGCAGATCTTACGGTTGACTTTTTTCAAATTTAAGACCTGTTTGTGAAATCTGACTTTTATATCTTTATATCCATATAAATTTTGATGAATTTAGATCAGTTCGTACAATGTTTTGGAAGCTTACAATAGGAAATTAAAAACTATTTTTTGTCTGTTGCATAGCCGTACGGATTTCTCATTTTTGAATGCCTTATGATGTATAAAATCAAAATATGAAAATTTCATGTGATATCAGACTTCCAAAGATTTCATTTCATGCTGAGAAGAATGGATTTGGATGAGGTTGTACAGTCCTTTGGGCAGATCCAGTGGAGCCATTTTGCAGTTGCTGAGAGGTGTTTTTCCTTGGCTGTGTTTACAAAATTTCTTAGAATTTTTCCTGACCTCCACGCCTTGCTGGAAAAGAGTTTATTATGATTAAATCCAAATATTATTCAGATGTTATCTCACATGTGTGAGTCATTTTGGCTTTTTTAATTAATTTTTTTAATTTTTAGTGGTTTAAATGCAAGTATCTAGCTTTAAAAGTTTAAATTTGACTTTGCTAAAGCGGCTAGAGATATTTTGTTCAAAATTTGTAGGGAAGAAGTCTTGGGGTCAAATCCCCCTACATTTTTTTTTCATAAATCCATTTTTTTATTTTGTATAAGCCAAGGCTAAAAATATTTTCATCGAGAGACGTTAAATTGTAACGGGAGAGGTGTTTTTTAAGGAAAAACGAATGTCTAGATTGTTCTTGTCAACATCATCGTCTTCCTCGAGAATGGAATCCCGATTGTTTGAACCCATAAATTATACAAATTACCATGTTTGGAAGCCAAAAATGCAACAACTCCTTCAATAAAAGGGCTTATGGAGAATTTTTTCTGAAACAACACCTACAGCATTCACCACTAAAAAAGACAAATATGCATATGGTTGTAAGCAAGATGAGGCTCTTGGATTGATTTGCCTCAATGTCTTAGATAATATTCAATTTTACATTGCAGATGCTACTACGCCAAAAGAGGTATGGGAAAAAATTTAAAACCTATTTGGCAAAGTTAATGAGTTTAAAATTTTTCAATTAGATGCAGAATTGAGTACTCTCTCTCCACCAGATTTCCCTTCAATAGATGAATTCTTGGCAAAATTCAAATTTATAAGGTCACAATTGAAATCTGGTGACAAGGATAAAAGTGATCAGGAATGCATTTTCATGATTTTGTCAAAGTTGAAAGGATCATATAGTGTTTTTTCCTCTATTTTTTATACTATGATGGATACCCAAACACCTTCAAATAACCCTCCAGAGTCCACCACCCAAACACCTAATCATTCTAAATCTACTAAGACCAAAAAGTCCTTTAAGCAAAAGAAGAAAACATTTGGTCCATGTAATTTTTGTGGTGGTCCTAATCATGATGAAAGTAGATGTTTTAAGAAGATGGAAGCATTAGAGGCAGCG
This sequence comes from Torreya grandis, assembly GCA_037957365.1. Classification (NCBI taxonomy): domain Eukaryota; kingdom Viridiplantae; phylum Streptophyta; class Pinopsida; order Cupressales; family Taxaceae; genus Torreya; species Torreya grandis. Next base: position 1,938,442 of record JARHVA010001224.1, on the reverse strand, counting down.
GTCAGACAACACAAAATTTCCATTCCGTCTCCATCTCCTTCTACTTCTGTAGGAAAAGGGAAAGCACTTTCAGCCAGGGCTATATCTTCATGTCATGATCAGTGGATTTTTGACTCAAGTGCTTCTCACCATCTCACACATTTTAAGGATCTATTGTCTTCTCTTATAGATTGCAGCACATCACATATTGTTATGGGTAACTCCTCACAGATTGAAGTTTTGGGATTTGGTACTATTGATAAGCAGGATAGATGTTTTAACAATGTATTGCTTGTACCCCAAATCTCTTCTAATCTTCTCTTTGTATATCAAATATGTAATTTTGGTACTAGTAAAATTGTGGAGTTTACTTCACATGATGTTGTAATAAGAGAATGTAATGATCCTAGTGAGATAGTTGCTACAGGTACAGCAGACCATACTATAAGACTTTATACTTTTAATAAGTTTGAGTCTTTTATGTCTTCTGGTTCTTCACTTATATCACATGGTAATAATCTCAGAAAATTGTGGCATGAGATATTAGGACATTTGAACTATGGATATATGCAATAAATGAGTTAAAAACATCTTGTAAAAGGCCTTCCTAAGGTCTCATGTATTGATGGAGTGTGTCTTGGTTGTCTAGTTGGTAAACAGCACCAGGATCCATTTCCAGTTGGTAAGGCCACATGTGCAAATGCACCCTTAGAGTTGGTTCATAGTGATTTGATGACTTTTCCCACTCATTCTTTTTTTGGGGCTAAATATGCACTCACATTCATTGATGATTTCACTTGTAAAACTTGGGTATATTTTCTCAAGTTGAAAAGTGAAGTTTTTGAGATTTTTAAGGCCTTCAAAGCCTTTGTTGAAAAACAATCATCTCTTCCTCTTAAGAAGATATGCACTGAAAATGGGGGGGAATATGACAGTAATGCTTTCTATGATTTTTGTATTGAGCATGGGATACAGCACCAGTTTACTGTACCACACACTCCTCAACAAAATGGTGTAGCAGAGAGGAAGAATCAAACATTGAAAGAGATGGCTAATTGTATGATTCACTCTAAAAATTTGGGTCCACAATATTGGGCTGAAGTTATAAATTGTGCAAATACATTCAAAACCATATGCCTCACAAAGCTGTTCAAAATATGACACCAGAAGAAGCTTGGTCTGGGATCAAGCCTAATATTTCAAATTTTTGCATCTTTGGGAGTCAAGCATGGGCATTCGTTCCTAATGACAAACGTAAAGCATTGGAGAAGAAAATCCAACCACTCATGTTTTGTTGGCTATTGTGAAGATGTAAAAGCCTACCATCTTTTTGATCCTGTCACACATGATGTGTTATTTCGACGAGATGTTCAGGTTGATGAGCTACCCACTCCACAGGAGTGTACATCTAGTTCTTCTTCTCCCCCTCCTTGTACTAAGGATAGTGAGGATTTGCTTTCTATTGTTGATGATGATGATGATGTTGCACTTATTCAGCCACCACAGCCATCTTCTTCACCACCTTTGCCCAAGTGGGCAAAGAGCACTCTACAGGCAGCTGGTTCTTTTGTTAGTGATCCATCTGATTCTCATCGCACTCGCTCACAGACATTTGGTGTTGCTCTTTTGGGACAAGCTTGTACAGATGATCTAGTGTTGTTTTCTAAGGCTATTGGTATACCTGAGTGGGATGTTGCTATGTATGATGAGTATTCTTCATTGATGAAGAATGATACTTGGGATCTTGTCCCTCTTCCTAATGGAAGAAAACTTGTAAAATGTAAATGGGTCTATAGGACCAAATATGCTACAGATGGATCAATAGATAAGTACAAAGCTAGATTAGTAGCTAAGGGTTTTTCACAAGATAAAGGGGTTGATTACTCTGAGACCTTTTCCCCTGTAGCTAAGATGGATTCTATTCGGCTTGTACTCTCTCTTATTGCTTCACATTCTTGGTCAATTTTTCAAATGGATGTGAAGAGTGCTTTCTTACATGGTGATCTCCATGAGGAGATCTATATGGAGAAGCTCTAGGATTTGTGTAGGACTCATCATTGGTTTGTAGACTCCATCGTTCTCTTTATGGCCTCAAACAAGCTCCTAGAGCTTGGTACGAGAAGATGGATTGTTTTCTTTTGAGTTCTAGTTTTATTCGTTGTGAGTCAGATCACAATGTATACATCATAAAGCAAGGTGAGGATCTTATCATTTTGGTTTTGTATGTTAATGATCTCATCCTCACTTGCAGTTCAGATTCCTTGATACATGACATCAAGGACAAGTTGGCAGATAGGTTTGATATGACAGATCTGGGACTTCTACATTATTTTCTTAGTCTTCAAGTTTTTCAGTCTTTTGAGGGCATCTCTATTGGATAGCAAAAGTATATGACAGATCTTATTCATTAATTTGGCATGGCTGATTGTAAGCCTGCACCCACTCCATATCAGTCAGGTATTGTGTTGTCTGCGACTTGTACGACTCCTCTTGTTGATTCCACTTTGTATAGGCAACTTGTAGGTAGTCTTTTATACCTGACTCATACCCATCCTAACATCAAATTTGTTGTGAACCTTGTCTCTTGGTTCTCACATGAGAGTCATTGTCAAGCAGCCAAGTGTATTTTGTGCTACATTCAAGGCACCACTCACTTTGGTATACATTACACACCACAGATTTCTACATAGCTTGTTGGATACACTGACTCTGATTGGGCTAGTGATGTCGACACTCGCAAGTCCACTATTGGATTTGCTTTCACACTTGGTTTAGGCCCAATTGCTTGGGCATGCAAAAAGTAGACTGCTATTGCATTGCCCTCTACTGAGGCTGAGTATTAAGGTGCTGTCAAAGCTAGTCAGGAGATGCTTTGGCTTCGACAGTTGCTTGGAGAGTTTGGCTTCACACAGCAGGGTCCTACTACTCTTTGGTGTGACAACCAAAGTGCGATTTTTATTTCATGTAATCCTATTGAGCATCAGTAGACAAAACACATTGAGATTCACATGCACTTCATTCAACATCTTATTTAGGATGGAGTTCTTTCTTTGGAGTTTGTGCCTACAGCTGAGCAGATTACAGACATCTTCACTAAACCTTTGGCTTCTCTTTGTGATCTTCAGTTACGAGCGATGCTTAGGGTGAAGGAAGTTGTCCTTGGGGGGGATTTCCCATGAAGTCCTTCCTTTATTTTTCATATATTTTGATTGATTTGTACATGAGTACCTTATCAGGCCTAGTAGCCGGGACCCATCCTTGTTTGTCATTCTCCCTATGTTTCACTTAAGGGAGGGTGTTGGAATAATGCATATTTAAACTTACCTAGGGTTAATAGGGTAATTTATTTATTACCGAGGGTTAATTTTATTTACCTCGGTTAATTTATTTTATTGTTGAGAATCTCTCAACAATATATTTGTTCGTAGTATGAGAAAACAAATAGTTTGTTTTCTCTATTTTGTAATCATTACAAATAGTTTGTTAACATGAAACAAACTATTTGTATTATATATACTTTACACTATATGAGAAATGAATGAGAGATTAATGAGAGGATATAGAGAATTTTTTGGATTATCACCTATTTTTTAGGTGTGACAAATTTATTTATTCTCTGATATTATTTGCAGGTTATTTGTTGTGGGTTCTTTCTCTTGGATTGATCCTATGGATCATGTATATCCCCTGCTAATTCTTTCATAACCATAATGGAGTGTCCTCCGTTTCTACAAGTTGAGATAGACACAGACATTGTTGTTGTGATGTCATATGCATAATCACTCACTGAGGTACATGTTAACTTGTAATTTTGAATTGTAAATATAGATTTATTTTGATTTTACTAGATAGTTGAGAAAATATAGCATACGTGAATGTATTGTGTATGCAGGGTTGTCTAATGACATTTGATAATCCCATTCAAATGATTATTAGGGCACATTCTCATGTTTTATCTCCATTTCACATGTATATTTATACACCTTGACCTATCACTAACCCTATTGAGTTTCATATGCAGATTGAGCATGACCACAAGATTGTAGTAAGTGCATGTTTAAATTATTTTTGTATTCTATTTTAAAATTAATTTTTTAACTTGGTTTCATGCATAGTATGTAAATTTTCTAATAATATTTGTATTTAAATAAGATCATCTACAAGGTTACCTATGAGTATAGAAGGACCTCCAGTCAGACCTTGGAGGAATCTAAGGCATCCGAGGTATCTCCATTTAGGAGTAGGGCATCCCACATAGAACCTTATTTGAGTAAGACAAAGAGAGGGAGATTATTTGATGAGTAGGATATCTTAGATGATGTACTTATTTGTATGCCTATATGTAAATGTAAGCATTGTTGGCATTATATGTGTTTATGACATTCACTTGACATTATATTATTTTGCTAGATGATGTAGCTTTGTGTATGTCTAAATGGTGAGGTATTCATTATTTGCATTGTATGCCTATATGTCATTCACTCGACATTCTATTATGTTCTTATTTTGTATGTCTGTATGGCTTATGTGTGTGTGTGTGTGTTCACATTTTATGGTGATCATATTTCCACAAACAATTTGGCTCACATTATTATTTTAAAACTAATTTTGATGGTTATATGTCCATATTTAGATATGATTGTCTTTATTATTTATTTCATGTAATTTAATAAAAATAACTTATAATATTTCAATATGTGTTTCAAATAAAACTATATGTGAGTAAGTAGTATAATTTTTGAGATAGAGTCATGTTTTATTGTGAAGTGCCTTTCATGATTGGGATATGCCATTTAGGCTACATTATTTATCACTATTATAATTTGGAAACCCTTTCTACACTAGTTTAAAATCATTTGGGACTTGATATTCATGTTTTATATTCATTAAATTTATAGACATACCAAATTTCTATTATAAGTACAATTGAAACAAACAATGGAATACTCATCTCTTTCATACCTTCTTTAGATGCCCTTATACATTTTACTTTTTCAAGATTGATGAAGTGGTTATGTTCTACCTCATCCTTTGGGATGTTATCTCTTTGGAAATGCTTTGGGATGTTATCTCTTTGGAAATGCTTTGCATTCTTATCTTATTCCTTCACCTTTATTAAAAGGTTGTCCTCTTCTTGGATTCAACTTATATTCACCCATGTAATCATTAATTGATGTTGTGTTATCTCCTTCTTGATATATTTTATTCGCTTGTTTTATAAACTCTTATTTGGCCATTTGAAGTACTAAAATATTGTGTCTTATGTCTCATCAGGCCTTGGAATATTTTGGTGAGTTTATCTCTTTTGTTTCACTTCATAAACTTTGTTTTATCCCTCTCCATTGTACTCAACTTAGCCATTTCTTATCTTCTCAACACACACACACACACACATACAATTTCACCCTATATCACATTGATGTAACGTTTGTGACCAATATTGGGTACAAGTTGTAGTAATGGGTCCTAAAATGTAACTTTTTATAATGAAGAGATAAGTTATTAAGTTCCAACTAGAATTTATATCTTCCTTTAGGTAAAAATACATAACTTTGAACACATCTAGATATAAAAATTACATGTTCTCCCATTAACTTTGAATCAAAATCCACATGTAAGCATGTTTTCACTATTGTTTAGGAGCACAAAAACATTGACAACAAATATTGTCAAATTTGAAGCAGCAGTTGGAGAACTCCACTTCTAGTGCTTCATGGATAGAAAATGGCATGGACCACATGTACAATGTATTAAATAATGGATAACACAAGTTTTTTTTCCTCTAATCATGCCCACTCAAGAGACCCACCACCCATTTTGCCCTGAAGAATGCCCTTCCCAATATAATAAAAATGCAGTTTTTTAGCCTAACTTCAGATGTGCATAAAATACAAACCATAAGTTATTTAGATGAAATTAAATAACTATCATGTGTGTGTTTAATCCCTATAATTTCACCCTATATTATTTTTATTTAACATTTAATACCAATCTATGGGACAAGTTATAGTAACAGGTCCTAAAATACAACTTTTTTGCAGTGAAGAGACAAGTTTTTGAACTCCAACTAACATTTATGTCTCCAAGACCTGCAAGTGAAAATTCATCACTTAAAGAATTTATAAATAGGAAAATTATATGTTATTTTGTTATTTTGACTTCCAAATCCATCTAAAATCATGTTTTCACTATTTTTTAGGAGTATAGAAACACTAACAACAAATGTTGTCAAAGTTTAAGCGACAGTTAGAGAACTCCATTTCTGGTGCTTCATGGCTGGAAAATAGCACAAAAAACACACTAGGGTGGTGGATAAAACCTAGATCTAAGTTATTTTCCTCTGATCACACTAATTTGAGAGACACACCAACCATTTTAGCCTTTAGAATGGCCTTCCAATACAAGAAAAATGTAGTTTTTAAGTATAACTTCAAACATGCATAAAATGGAAAGCATAAGTCATTTGGATGAACTATAAGAAGCCTCACATTCATTTAAAATCCATATTATTTCACTTTAAATAATGTGAATTTACCCTTTAATACTAATTTGTGGTACAAGTTTTGGTAACAGATCCTAAAATGCAATGTTTTTACAGTGAAGAGATAAGTTCTTGAGCTCTAAGTGAGATTTATGCCTCTAGGACCTCTAAGTGAAAATATATCACTTCATGCATGTCTATATCATAAAATTACGTGTGATATCACAAAAAATATATACAAATCTATCTGAATGCATGTTTTCACAATTATTCAAGAGTTTGGAAACATCGACAATAAATGTTGTCAAAGTTAAAGTAGTAGTTGTAGAACTCTACCTTTGGTGCTTTGTGGAAGGAAACTGGCATTATCAACATGTCTGGGGTGGTATATACTATTAAGGGTTGGGTTTTCATCCTCCCATCATGCCTGGTCAAGAAACCCACTTCCCATTCTGGCCTCAACAATACCTTAAATTTGTAATAACTAAGTGCTTTTATTAAGCTTCTCTTAGCTTCAATAATGTGAAATTATTTACTAGCAATTCCAACCATGTGAAGGTGGAAGCATATTTGGAACCACTAACCTAAAAAAAATAGTAATTAATTTAAAATTAAATTTATATTTACTACCAAAAAAATCAAAAACATTTGATAAAATTAAATACATCTACATTTGACAAGTCAACATACCTTTGAATTTCAATCTAACAACAAACTAGGATCTACTCTAATCTTGATAGTAGTATGAATAGCTTCACGGTCTGACTCATGAAATTTTCATATACTCTTATTTCATGACCTCCCATGATATTTGAGAAATTGAATAATTGTTACAAGAACAAAATTGAATAATATAGTATCTTCCTATGCATTTAAAAGTCTTCAAACAACCATGCATCTAAATTTTAGATAGGATAACATCAAAGACAAGTTCTAGTGACTACCACATACCTAGTGGGATAGTCAATATTTTCTCTATCTATGACTATGGAAGTAAATTTTTTATTTTCCTTTAGACATATACATAAGTATTAATATGTTCCCTCTTCATTGTCTTCATCTACAATAACCTCAAAAACATGCCCTATCTCAGAAAAAATATTTTTTAATGGCATTATCAAGATAGATAATGAGAATAAATAGTACATAACAATTAATATTATACATGGTTTCACTAAATTGGATACATGGTCAAATTTATGTGATGGTGTCATATCTATAAGTTTTAATATGGGTGGAACCTAATATGTATTGATTGGAATTAGAGGTTCGAAGCTCAAGTCATCCACTCACTCTTGTGACTCACACTCATTCCAAACAAAGTCTATGCATGTAGAATAAAAACATGTCAAGTGTTTTGTATGAATAGTTTAATAATTTACATTTGATCTATGAAATGAGTGAAACTTGCTTGATCATGTTACAGTCATAAAATCCTCAGACTTTTCCAAGGGTTCTTCCTCCATCAACCAAAAATGGATATGAATAGTATAATTTTATTGAGAACCATGGCACATGTTCTCATTACACCATCCAAAAATGGTTTTACATTAGTCAAAATAACAACATCTTCAAATTTCAACTCCTTTCTTGAAACAAATCTTTTTACACTTGCACCAGCACTATCATGCTCCCCTTTTCCATGGATAGCCTCCATAAAAATCTAAATATATTTTATTCCAATGGTAACATGCATCATACTAAACTAATAAAACTTTTGTGCATTCTTGAATTATGATGTGCAATTTTTTTTACCAAATGTAATGTTGATTGAAAGTGATGTTCCTCTCAATCATCTATCCATAAAACATCTCAAAACAACCTTGCATGTATTTTGGACAATGTGATCAATCATTAATAACATATAAATGGTACTCCCTTAATATTTTTTGATCTTACTATATACTATCAGGTGCATGCATGAATCTTATATGCACAAATATGGTAACCTATATTGATGTGTGATATTGTGACTGAACTTCCATTTTTGGTTTGAATGTGTAATTCTTAGAAAATTCATCTACTATAATTAAATAACTAAGTTTGAATGTGTCTTTGATTATCTTGAAATGTTCATCCAACCATCTATACCTGTGTATGTGTCTTGCATACTCATAAACAATTTCCTCCCTGAATTTGACCATAAATTTTAAAACAAGTATCTATTTTGTAACAAGCACACACTTTTGTAATTATTTTCCATCTTTTACTTGATAAGTCACATATTTTTATTTTCTCAAACAAACTAACTCCTATCCAATTGCATTATACTCTCCTCATGGATATGTTTTTTTTTTTTTTTTTCAATTTTGGCAATCCACCACAACAACTACAATTTCCATCCAAACATGCTTAGTTATAAAATAATTATCCATCCAATATTTCAAAAAAAAGGTTGGAATAAATTCTCCAACTAATTTTAGTATAAATTATATGCTACACTCCTAAAAATGTGTTATTATGCAAAGTACAATGTATATGGCATAAAACATCATAGTGTATTGAAAATTCAACATGTTGCCTACAATAACAAGTGGTGCGTGTGTGAATTATTTTTACATGAAACAGTTTTGCCATCTAAAAATATCTTTAAATAATATAAATTTTTGGATATTTTTCCAAGAAATTAGAGTAAACTTGTGTTTGGTTCATATATAAGAAATTTTTTGGATGTGGCTCATGATTATGAGAACCAACACTTCTTTTCACTACATCTCTTGTATAGGGTGAAACTCTTATATTATCTTTCCAAGATTGGGCAAGTAAATCTTTGAAAGCATTGGCTATAGCCGTATCCTTTCATGGAATTCTACTAGATAATTCCTAGAGCTCAATGGCATTAGCATCATTAAGTCTTTGGAATATTCTAATTGATTTCATTAATGTTTTTATATTTATGTCCAATGTTCATCTAGTTTTTCAAATCAATCATTTTTCACTGTTTGACCACTTAATACAAAAGTTGTAATTATACATCGAGCAACATTATGATCATTGATGTGTGACTTTAATTCTACATTATGATATGCATCATGTATATTTTCAATAATTTCATTGTTTTAATCATCCATGTTAGATGTCCTTAGTCCTAGGGTGTAACATTGTAGGTCTCATATTAATCATTTTCATCAATAAAATAAATAGTTGACATTTTTTACTATCAAATCTATTTTATCAAAGAAATTATGCTAAAATTTTTAGCTAGTCTTCTTTAATTATGATCAAACATTTTTTTATGTATTGGTTTCAAAAAAAATTCAACAACTTCAATTAAGTACTTTGATTTTCTACACACAATCCTTGGAGGTTTTGTTAATCATGAAATTTGTTGAGAGGATGTTTCAAAATTGTTATGTTTACTATTGGTTTATTCATTGTTAATTTCATTATTTTCTTGAGTATATTTTATTTTTTAAATAAATATGAGTAATAATAAATAGATAATGTCATGAATTTCCATTCCATATAATAATATGAGTAACCTATGTCATATAATTTGTACCAATATACAATGATATCTATGAAACTATGAATCTATGTCACACATATGCCCCTACTATAATAACATGTGTAACTTAGTCATGTAATTTGTGTAATAATTTGATAAAAAATGTTGAATATCTCATAATCCTATGAAATCTATGACTCATGATGCACATATTCCCCCAATCTGAGTCAAATATGTCATATTCTCAATAAAAACATGTAACATTTTGAAATAATATGTGCTCAAACTCTTTTTTTTTTCATAATTGTGAAGGCTTAATCTCTATGAAAAGCCACTATCTATGCCCCCTTTTTGAGGTGAGAAATGCAACACATGAATTTAAATTATCTCAAAAGATAGAGTTTAAAGGCATTATGTGATATATAAAATATGTAAGCAATGTAAATAATTTAATAATGTGTGGGTAAAATTTCATCATAGTAGTAATAAAGCATTTAAGTGTGTATGATGCATGTATTCTAAGAATAAAAGTGTCATATCTAGATAGATATATCAATAATAAACGTAATGAATAATAAAGAAAGAAATGAATATCCATAGATTGAGTAATAAATATGCAAAAAAATTATGATATGTATCATGACACTACAAAAAATATGGAGAATATGTGATGTAGATCAAAACATCAAAAAATTCAATAATATCAAAAAGCTCAGTAGACAATCCTAGATTTATCCACACATAGAAAGTAGATTCAAATAGTCACATACAATGGATAATCAAATGATACACAATGCTAAGGGACATACTCAATAGACAAGAAAATATCACACAAGGCTCATGGTCATATGCAATGTATAAGAAAATGTCACATGCATGATACATAATAAAATGTCACACACACAATGGAAAATATAATTCTCAAAAATTATATTCAAATATAATGGAAAATCAAATGTCACAAAGTAAAAAAAGTCAAAGTACAAGAAACATCATCAAGAATGCATAGAAAAATCAAAGGTAATCTACAAAAGTAATGTATGTCATAATCACATATAGAAAAATACAATATCTAGTGAAATGGCACTCTAAATAGTATGATTCAGATAATGTCATGTATAATCAATTTAAATGAGTGTATTATGATAACTATATATAGTCATAAAATGATAAAACCTATGTAAAGTAGTTAAATACCCCTAATAAGAACATTTATCTAATGTATGAAGGTAGTTCATGGGCATAGGATAGTCCTACATTTGTGTGTCCATGTCATAAATGCCTTGTATGTAAATCATCTCATTGATCTATATTTTGAAATACATGGGTATATAAAAACTACATATATAATTCACTACACTTGACAAATCATAAAAGAATCATGTAAACAATAAATACATGTCATGTATAGGTCCCAATTTTTTATTTTTGAATATTTTTATTTTTTTATATTTTATGAGTATTTAAATATTATATAATTCTAACCAATGATCTCATCAATGGGATGCTCACATGTAGGTCATGTGTCCAACATGGATAGTGTTACCCATCATGGTCAAGTAGTAGCATGTGTATCTAAGTCAAAAAATGAAAAATATTCTCATGATGTATCATATCCATCATGGACATCACCAACCATATGATCTTGCATATGTTGTGTAATTCTAGGAACCATAATATTATGTCGAATCTGATCCATAATAGTAGAATCTGCCTATGTTTACCATGTAACATGTGAAATAATTTATATAGTAGTATAGAACATAATGGAATAGATAATGGTTCTCATGTGTCTTGAGTATATATATGATTTAATAGACCTTGTAATACTAGTTGTCTAGGAAAATCCACTAGTTTTTTCTATGTTATATGAGTATAATGAAACTTAAAATGTTGTAAAAATGGCTATGGTGTTGGGGGGTGTGTGGAGGAGGATTAAATTCTTATTGAATAGGGTATTCATATGAAACACCTTAAAATATAACCACCTTATTAGCATGTGTATACTTCATACATCTATGTATTGTAGATGGTACTACATGCATATTGCATATCCGAAGATGTCCTAACAACATATTAAAGACTTGTGTGCTTAGAATAAGTAAGAATAATGTATCAAATAATGTGGGGCCTACCTAAATATGTAGCACAATGCATCCCAAGGGGTGTTATACATTTCCATCAAATCCTTTGATTGTCTTTGTTGTATCCATGAAATCATCTTGGGTATATCCAAGACTAGTAAGAAGTGTCATGGTTAAAATATGTTCACTCGAACCATTATCTACCATGACACTATCTATAGGTTGTCGATCTATATATATGCATATATATAGTGCCTCATATTAATACTCATATTAAACAATTTAATGTTCCTAAGATATAATCATAGGTCTCTCTATGTGTATAGTATGAAGTGTGCTAATAATCCCATCAATTGGATGCTCTTCCACATATATATAAGTAAAATAAACTAGAGGAGGATGTGCATTATAGGTCATATGCACCAAATGTTGAGAAGTAGTATATTATGCCTCATTATTAAGAAAAGGGTAATTAAATATCTTCAACTTATCATCAACATTAGGTTGTATCCATGCATATTATATAAATGTGTTAACATCTATTATGTTGTCATTTATCAAATCATATATCTTATGTTAAAAAGTGATGCACATGTTCGTCATATGTCATATGCCTCAATGATAGTCGCTAATGAAACACATAAATGGTATCATATAGCCACATAGTCTTTCCCCTAAAGTTCCCTTTTTGTCACATTTTCCACCTCTAAAGACTCATAATATATTGATGTGTACATAAAATATGAGTATTGTGTTTGTGTGTGTGTGTGTGTGTGTGTGTGTGTGTGTGTGTGTGTGTGTGTGTGTGTGTGGGTGTGTGTGTGTGTGTGTGTGTGTGTGTGTGTGTGTGTGTGTGTGTGTGGGTGTGGGTGTGTGTGTGTGTGTATGAAAATTAGTCTTCAATTTTATATGTTATCTTTGAATTATCTAATATGTTTTTATGGTTTATAATGATTTGATATTTTCATGACCAAGATAAAAATAGAGAATATGTTTGTTTCCTATGTTTATCACCCCCAAACATTATATATATTTCACCTACAACCACCAATTGAAAAAACTTTGGAAGCCTAGAACACCCACAACAAGTAGGAGGCACCCACAACATCTAGTGGGGAGTGCTTGTGGCCATTGGTGCAAATGTTCATTTTCTAAAACATCCTAGAATCTATATTTGTCACCACCAAATCATTTTCTAACTTATCCATTGAATTCCAAAAACCATAAATTGTGAAAATAATTCATTATAACTATATGAATAATCCATTGGACCTTGCTTTTATATTCTAACTATGCATGTGTAGTTTTAACCACTTAAACTAGATTCTTGTCTTGTTTTGATTTTTTCAAACAACATGAGATCTTATGGTTTTACTTTGTTATAAGTTCATAATAAACATCTTCCTCCCCTATATAGGGAGAAGAGATGTAGATGATAGCTAGTATGAAGAGGAGTATGAAAAGATATATAGTAATAAAGAGATCAAATCTTATAATTTTTTATAAAAGTTTCTATAGAAATAATTTCATTTCTAAATAATTAATCAATGAAATTATAGATACTAAATATTAATATTTATATCATCTTATCCTTGTATAATTGGAAAATATTTATTAAGTTTCCACCCTTTCGTTCTAAATCTTTATTGTTGAAAAGCTTGCATTCACCATCTCATTGTGCCTATATGATTATCTTATGGTCTGGACCTTATCATTATGATAACCCAAGTCTCATACACTAAAAAAAATGACTAAAACCTGATAAACATCCTTCACTATCAGTTTCAAATCCATACCTATTTTCTATCTTTATAGACACTAGTAGCCACAGAGGGATACTATCACCTATGGTATCATCTACATACTTATCAATTGTCCAATTGCCAAATGTTATCCAATTTGAAAAATATTTAAAACCTATGGGTTGTCCTATTTGTCTTATTGAACCCTACCATGAGATATTTTCAAAAGGCATGGTATAAATAAAATTCTAACCCTTCTCATTATTCATCTAGCAAATACCAAGCAAGCACCTACCAAGGCTCTTTCAATCACTCACATAACTCAATTATTTTTCCCTATTCATCCATATTAATTTACTATCCATAGAGACAATCATACAAAAAGTCTAAAACATTCAAATAGCAGCCCATGAGCTATATTTTCAAAGTTACATGCTAGATCATTACATGCATCCATATATAGTATATTGTACCCTTATGCACACACATTCCCACACATAGAGGAGAAATACATCTATTTGAGGGCCTCTTAGAAGTAGTGGCTATGTAGGTAGCACTAATTTATAAAGGGGTATTTTAGGTTAGGTTGATATTGTGAGCCCACTAGCCTATTTTCAAAAAAATCATTCTAAGTGTGAAAAAAGGTGAAGAACTAGGGTTTGATCAATAAGAAAAAAATGACACCTTGTATACTAGATATGAATATATCAACATAAAAGTGATAGAAAACCAAAATAACAAATTTTGTCACATTTAAATCCAATCATTATTATTTATTGGATAACTGTGTCATATTCAGACACTAGAGTTAATGGTAGTATCCAGATCTAGCGATATAAATAAGTGTATATCATGATAGATAGATAAGTATAAACACATATGAGTAGACTAATTATTTTAATTTATTCTATGTTAACATAATGTGTACGCATTATAATGTATATGTGTTATCGTATATACATGTTATTCTTTGTTTGAATTTAAAAACCAAGTCTTTTGGCTTGGAAATGGCTTGGATTCTTGAGTCAAAGCCTTGGACCTATCAACACATAGTTGAATTCAGGAGTTTTGATAGCAAAAAATAAAATTAAATATCCATCACCAAACACACTATAAATTTCAATGAGAAAATTCATAAAATTATTACCAAGATGATGAGCATGCTCTCCACTTTTCAAATCTATGATTTTATAATTTTTGGACTATTTTAACATTTCAATCTATGTTGATTTCTAACTATAGCTTTTTAGGCCACTACATGTTGCAAATATACATGTCTATACATGTTTGTGTATCCTTTTTTTGTTGATCCAAATTCAAAAAGATATATATGGTTACAAAATAGGCCTAATTCTACACACATTAAAAAAAAACTAGTTTTTATTTTTTTTGAGGTAGTTAGGGGGCTGCACAGTCGTCTATCTATTTTTATGTTAGTATTCAAGATCTATTTACTTGTACAATTAATGAAAAAAGTATTCATTAAAAAACTATAAATAAATATAGGTTATAAAATATATGATATTATCTAAAGTTTCACCAAATGGTTTTAAACAATATTAAATTATGCTCAAAAAATGAGGGGCCACACAGCTAACTATATACTATGTTTTCCTTTAAAAAATAAGATTTTTTATTCAAATTTTAGATGTTTGACCTAGTTATAATGTTTTTTTTTATTTTTTTAAAGAAATTAGACTCAAAATTCTACAATTCATGTTCTTACACCATCCTTGAATTTTGAGTGTAGACATATCAAATTATCTATAGAAGTTTATATTTCTGAATTTTCAAGAAAAACATGTTCACAAGTAGGCCCCCTTTTTCTCCCACAACTTTGTGCACTTGCCTATTTTTGATATCTCAACATGCATAGACTGTAATTTGAGCATATAGTCATTGTTAGTTGAATTCTTTTATAATTTTTGTAGCAAAAAATATGTGTATAGTTTTCTTTATCATTGTCATTGTTGTATAAAGGTTTGGTTTGTAAGGGGGAGATCCATAAACCTCAAAATAGTTTTTTATTATTAAAGATTATATTGGAGATTGAAAATGAGTTTTAGATATATTTTTAGCTTGTTGATAAACAAATGATAGATATGGAAGGTTGACAAGTCAATAAATTTAATTAATGATATATTTGTTTTTCCCATCAGTTGTAAGTGTGTTGTATAAAAGTTATAATTTTTTATTTATTTTCACATAATGAAACATTTTTTTTACTTAATCAATAGAATATAAAATGTATTTTTATAGGTTTTTGCATATATATATAGGGTGTAAAACCATTTCATAATTATACCAATATCTATTGATGTTTCATGCAAAAGTTGTTGGCAAGTCGTAGGTCTCCTATTGGTCAAATAATTGTGGTCAAGTGAATTTGAATAGTAATTTAAAATAATAAGTTTTGCATGACCTAAATAATGTCTATTTATTTATTTATTTATTGTTGTATCTTATTTTCTTGGTTTGTTTTTTCAATAAAGGAATGGTCAAATCAACATGTTTAGAGTATTCAATATTTTTGTAACATTATCAAGTAAGATAAGTTCAAGATAATGTATCTATGTAAATATGTTCAAAATAATCTCATTTTTATTGGGTAGGCATAAATATAAAAAAGGTTTGGAAGTAGGGAAAATCAAATATATCTATTCTTCAAAATTGAATATACATTGTTCATTGGGTACAAAATGAAAGAGCCATTCCCAATCATCTACATTAGTTTTTTTAATTGTGAAAGATATCAAATTTATATAACATTTTAATTATATGTTTATTATTGAGAAAATTAAAAAAATTGAAAAAAAATTTATCAACACACCTTAGATACACTTGTATCTAGATCGAAGGAAATAATATATTAAAGAATAAATTGGAGCCACCTATAATGTAATAAATGTCATGAGTATATAATAATAAATTTAAGTTTAAATAAAAATTTAAGGAAGAGCATAGTTTTTAATAAATTATAACAATAAAAATAAAAATAGAAAGGAAAAAATGAAACATTATAGATTCCATAAACCTTGAAATTAAATGTCACAATTATTTTTGAATAAAAAATACAAAATGATCAACTAGACTTAAAGGTAGAACAAGCCATAAAAAGAGAAAAATTATATGAGATCACTCTATTAAGTGTTACTATCATCATATCTAGTACACATACCATCAACCCAAAGCCCCAAATTCAAATTAAAAAGTTCCAGGTCAAGTTGACCAACTCTCTCCTTCTAGATAGTCTCAACCAATTGATTTATCACCTACCGCATACCCAAACTCCTGACATATTCAACCAATTTATCTTTCTTGTTCAGACCCCTCTTATCAATTTAATATTAAAGACTTACCAATATATTGTTCAATTTATCCTCAATAAATATTTCAATCTTAGGATCCAACACATCTTCATAGCTAACATCCATAAAATGTTTCCCAACCAAAGATGAATGTGAAGAACTTTTACTTTCAACTAGTCCTTTATATTTACCACAAACTATTATCGGTGCATCATTTAAAAAATCATTATTTGATGATCCTCATCAACATGATACAAGTAAATACCATTATTTATTTTTATAGTTATTTATAGAACAATTTGATTAGACTTAGGTGTACCTACTAAATTAGGATCTGGGTCACTAGCTTACTCAAATTATGAGTTCTACAACAAGTGTCACTCTAGTTTAGAGACCTCCACATCAGCTACACATGGGTGGATAATTTGTCAGTCTAGATAGGAGCTATTCATTGGAAATCCTCTCACATCTATCAAAAAGTTTGAGAAGATCTTCATCATCCTTATCTTCAAAAAAATATTCATATCAACTTGTGTGACTCTAATCTACAAAAAAATAACAAATACTTTTAAATTACATAATTAAACAAAACTCGTAAAATAACAAAATATTTTAAATGATTTTTTTGATAAAAAATAATATTGAAACTCAGAAACATGCAATTCCATCAATAGACATCAGAAATATTTAATTTGAAATTCCTATAAGAAATCAAAAAATCAATTAAAACAATAAAATAGAAATGGAAAAAATATATAGAACTATGCCTTCATTTCCATTTTTTATATTATGAATGCAATGGTGCATTGGAAAAAAATAGTTAGCCCACTCGAGCAATCTGCATAAATATGCAACACTCAGAATTGATTTTAAATCAAGAAATAGATTTCAATAACTTTATAATTCTATAGATTATTTTTCAATATTGATAAATACAAATCTCAAAGGATAGAAAAAAAATTTTAAAAGCACATAATAATATATGTAATAAAAAATAAATTCATTGGAATAAAAGGAAAAAATTCTAAACACCATCCTTTGTTATTCTCAATCCATATTTAATCTCATAGCAAGAAATTAATTCTATATCTATTCTAGACCTCGTTTTAAGGCATGCAATATTTTTTTCTCAATAAGTATTCTTTTATTAGGCTATAATGAGAAAAGAAAAAAATTCAACATCTATACAAACTATAGTTATCAAAAAAATGGACAACATTTATAAATAAAATAGATTTATAGGATATTGTCATGTTTACTAGCATCAAAAATGCTTTTTGTAAATATGTCCTACACTACAAAGCACTATTGCATACTTTGATACATGGTTTACAAAAATAGCTACAGTGTAGTTAGCCTCATAAAATTATATATGCAATAAATTAAAAAACCCAAATAAAAACAATATTCCAAAAAAAATAATGAAATTATATATATATATATATATATATATATATATATATATATATAGAGAGAGAGAGAGAGAGAGAGACAGACACACACACACACACACACACACACACACACACACACACACACACACACACACACACACACACACACACACACACAAAACACACACACACATACATACAAATAAATTTACCGACTTAGTAAGATTGGTTCAAGTCCAAATTCTCCAAAAATACAATTAAAACAAAAAAAATGTCTAATTTTCAACCCTCTCATGGAATATATGTAAGTATAACTATGTAAAAAAAATTCAAACATATGCCTTGAAGATAAATATAATTCAATTAAAGTGTAAATTTATTTTTTTTAATCTAGCTATACAAAACCTTTCTATATTGTTTTTTACCTTAATTTCTACATGTAAACAATGGAACCTTTTCATTCCACCTTTACATGTACAAAAAAAAACATCACAAGAGAACTGGAAAGAAAGTTTAATGCCAAACCTTCACTTTGTCTCTCTATAGCAAGCAATCCCCAAAAAAAAAAATGTAGCAATGATTTTTCATCAATCTTAAAAAAGCTACATTGAAAAAAAAAATCAAAGTATACTCAATAACCCTATAATTAAAATATCTTTGTCTCTTTTGAGGAAGAGGAACTTACATAAGTCCTTGAAAATGAAACCTAGTTCATGGAGAAAGTTATCATTTTTAGATTGAAAATGAAACCTGGTTCATGGAGCAAGGTATCATTTGTATATTTGACAAGTTTTGGCCTACTCTTTTGGTGCTTCACAAATGGATCTCAAAAAGATGGATACCCTTTGTGAAGGATATTATAGAAATCTATCCATATGCTATGGGGTTTTTTATTTTTATTTTTAATCTTCTGGAAGATAAAAATATGGTATTTAAAAATCATAATTGGTCTATGGATTAACATCTCCTTTTTACAAAGCCATGGTTCCCTTCCTTCAACCCTTTGACTAGATATTTTAATTTTAGGCTTATTTGGGTATGTTTATTGTATCTTCCCCTTAAATTCTAGTCTAAAATTTGTCTATCAACTATTGGTAATTCATTGGGGTGATTTGATGGGTGTGGATGCATCTACCACGAGTTATATCCATACCACATATGCTAGGATTTTAGTCTTTGTGAACATGTCTTTTGACCTCCCTACCTCCATTGAGCTAAAAGTTTAGAATCAAATTTGGCCTCAAAATATTGATTATGAAGGACTTCCCTTTCATTGTATAATATTTTTTTCTACTTGGTATATGGGTGATTTATGTAAAAAATTTATAAAAAGAGGGGTACCTCTTGGTGGAAGGATGCCTTTCTAGATCATCTCATGGTGGAAGCCACAAATGGGATGTAGTGCGAAGATGAGGATAAAGCTTCAGATATTCAAAGAGACATGATACATGAAAAATTGAAATCCTAAGAGGAGGGGAAAAGAATCAAATCTTTGGGGGGCATGGAGGAAAAGAATTTAGATCCATAATTTGCTTTGTTGGATGATATTTTGGATGCTTTTGAGGGTTTGAAGACCCATAAACCAATGGATTCATTAGAAGCAGGTGATTGGACTACGGTGAGTAAAAATAAATGAAAAGTAATGAAGAAGGTGGAACCTCTTAATATTACCCTTATATCCTAAAAAAACTATAAGGGTTTGTTATTGGATCCATATAATTTTCATAGTGTAGTCACAGTTTGGCAGTTGTTTGATTCATTTTCTTCAAGTAGAGGAGCTTCGTGGGTTTTTCATGTTTTTTTTTAGCTCCTTTGTACAAGGGTAGAGTCCATTTCAAAAAACTCCTCTTTACCCTTAATCAAAACACCCTATAGTTACACAAATCATATATTGTTATGCATAATTAAATAAACAAGCTATAAATAATCAATGGAAACATGCTTGAAATAAACTTGAATTTATATAGCGTATTCATTTTTATATTTTGTTACCCTATTTTTTTTTAACCTTAATAAATTAAAAACTAATGTATTATTTATATTTCAAAATGTATTATAGTTAAGCATTAATCTGAATGTAAATGGTAGAAACCAATTTTATAATTGAATTTACTAAATATGGAAAATACTAAGAGAGATTAAAACTTAGCATTTTGTTCTACCATGATGATCCAAGCATGAAAACAACTCATATAAGAGGTAGGAAATTGAATTTTGAGTCACTCACATTAAGAACTATATTTATGGGCCCACCTAGATAGTAATGTCAGACTTTGGTGACTACCATCAAACACTATGTTTTGAACCTTACAGTTTCATTTGTTTAAATATTATTATATTTGTATGGTATAGTCTGATGTGGTTTCCTCTCTTATGTTTTTGTGCATGATTATGAGGTTTGAATATATGTGAAATGCCATTATACATGTCTCTTTTTCTTGAAAATCTAGGTCCACTATTGACACTAGGTTTAAACATGAAAAGTGGATAAAAATGTGGGTTGTGTTGACCCCAACCACTCCCCATTTAATGGTTGAGAATTATCTATATATAAAATATTATGAATAAGGAATTTAAATTGCATTTCCTTATCCCCATTAGGTGAATGTGTGTAATAGTGCTTATTGAATTTATACAACTTATAATCTATATTTTGATAGTTAGAAAATGACAACGTTGGTTTGGGCTTGAGGTTTTGAAAACTTGGATAGAAATTTATCCTTATGACTAATGGAATAATTGAAAATAAAATGTTAGTGCCTTTGAATGTGTAATTTTTTTAGTATGTTTTATAGATGCTTGCTAGATCCGTAATAGACTTAGACCTATTTTTTATTAATATGGGACTCTTTGTGTACTTTATCATTCCATTGACATGTGAAATGTATAGGCCAATTCATATGAATGATTTGAATTTTAAATGTGACCATTGGTTGGTGTGGTATAAAGCCATTAGATTTAGATGTTTGAGTTTTATAAATATCTTGTTTGGCATAAATTATTATAATTAATATAGGTTAACCCCTTGGAATTCATGTGGATGTGAAAGAATGGTGAATAAGAGTCATAAATATATGCAAAAGTCATCTAAAATAAATGTAGGTCAAAATTATCATTACCAAGTATCTAATACTAAATTTTGGTATCTAAAAATGTCCCCCTTTTACTCCAGTATTGAAATTAAATATAACTACTAGAGTAAAAGTATAAAATATATATACTTGAGTGTGTATAACATACTCTATTTTTAGGATATGCTTTAAATTTGCAGCTTGCTCTAAGAAAACTTGTAGTGAACATGTATCAATTAATGTCCATAAAATTAAATCTAAAAAGGAATCAATTTAAACTTTGAAACTTAAGAGAAAGTAAGGAATACACATGTAAATGGGTCAACTATGGTTCCCTATAACTTGTTGGAGATGATGCTTCCTTGTTGAAGCACTAGAGAATTATCTTTTCCATTAAATCACATGGATAATAGTTCTTATTATAGAACTCTTTGGATAATTAAGGGTGATAAATTTCAAATTTGTTTAATTAATTCAATTCCATGGGTTAGGAATACAAATTCCCCAAACCTCATTAAAATGGGGTTAGTTCTAACGTCGTTGAGTATCATAGAATCTTCAATGACACTAACCCATATAATTAATCTTACATTATTATTACACTAATATTATGATCTCAATATGGAAGGTGGATGCCACATATCCTAATTTTAGATTAATTATAATTCTATTTATGGTGTTGAATCTCAAATATATTACTCATTAAAACATGAAACAATTATTGCAAACAAACTTATAGATTCAAGGGTTTTCACTGCTAGGTAATATTGAATATGTTATAAAATAGAAATTGTAAAAATGTGTGTGTGTGAATAAGATTAATTCTTATTAAATTTGTGCTAACATGATATAAATTTATATGCATTTATATTCCATATTTAGTGTCAAAGTTGAGAACATGTATCTCATGATCATGTAAATTTATGCATACACATTACATATGCCCCCACATATATCTAACTATGTGTATATTTGAAAACTTGTAACTCATATCACTGTAAAAATATGTGCACCTCATGGCATATGCACCAAATATATCAGAATCAGTAAATCTTTAACTTTTGTCTCTTTAAATTAAGTACATATGCATGGCATATGCCCTAAAATGTCTAAAATCTATAAATGTATGTCCCAATATGATATGTAAACCACTCTAAAATGTTTGAATCATATAAATTGTGTCAAATTCTAAATTGTATTTTCATGGAAACTTAATTCTCTATGATAACCACATTAATATTCTAACCATTTGAGGTGAGTTATGTACCAAGCAAGTCACTCATCTAAAAATAAATAGTTAACTATATCATGTTATGTATAAAATTTAATCATGTAGAATCAAGTTAGCATGTGGAGAATATTTCATCATAGTAATGAATATGTCATCAACTCATGTATGAAACATATGTAATTCAAGGAATAAAAGTGTCATGTCAATATGTATATATCAGTTACACATAGTAGTAATCATCATTAATATAAGCACTAAATAAGACTATGTAGTAAAGGTGCATAATATGTATCATGTCACTACACATAAATAAGGAGGTGCATCATAGAATCATGACACTCGTAAACTTATCAAACTCAATAGACAATGTGATGGCCATGACACACATAATATAATTACATGCAAAAGTAATAAATTTCACACACAAAGCTAAGGGAACCATATAATAAACAATAAATGTAACAAATAAGGGACAAAAAATGTCACACACATATGGCCAAGGGCCACATATACTTCACAATAAATTTTGCACACATAATGTCAAAAACTATAATCAATGGATAATAAATTTCACACACATAATGCCATTATTTGAAATCAAAGTAAAATAAATATCTCACACACAACGCCAAGGGCCACATACAATATAAAATAAATATCACACATACAGAGACAATGGCCACAAAAAATGGATAATAAATGTCCCACATAGAAGGTTAGGGTCCAAAAATGATAGATAGGAAATTATTAGCTTATTGTGAAAGTGAAACAACATCAATGAAGAATATAAAAAGTCACACAAGTCTACACTATCAATTTATGTCAATGTCATAATCTAGTAAAGTAACATATTCGTGAAATCTAGCATTGTATAGAGTATGAGTGATATCAAGACATGTGTAACCAATTAGTATATCTCAACATGGTAAATTGAAAGATCATATAAATATATAACTTTTATCAATGTAACATGTGGAATAATATGCCCCAAACATTGGCTTGACCTCTAGGTATAGCAATGTCCAACATCTATGTATCCATGTATCATGTGTATCTATGTGTCCTACATATTACTCATGTATACCGTGAAAGTCATGTGTGTATGAAAAAATATATTTAATCTCCCAAACATGTGATAAATAAGATATATGAAAAAGGTAACTAGTAATCATGTCATTCTTAGGTCTTGATTTTTTTATTTAAAATTATAATGTTTTTGTATTTTTGAAATATTTTAAGTGGTATGCTTATGTATAATATTGATGCAAGTGCATGATTTTCATGGGATTCTCCACAAATTTTCCATCAAGTGTAGCCAAATAATAGACTCTTATACCCACTTTTGTGTAACCATGAATGGGTCCAGCCAATAAGGATTGAATTTGCCTTCACTCTCCTTATTTGCATTAGTATTCTTCTCATGTTTTTTTAATACTAAATCAACAAATTGAAATTCAAGATTTTAAAGTTTTTTTTCATATGATCTTGATAAACCTTTAGATGTTCAATATCCTGTATTCATTGTTCATCTAGAATTTATAACTCATGCAATCATTTTTCATGATATTCATTATCCTTGTTAATGTATTTTAATAAAAAATGGAAAGATGGTATCTCTAGCTCTAAATGCAATATTATTTCTATTCCATAAACTAGATAATAATATGTAGCCTTAAATTCCATGAATCCATAGTCCTCCCAGTATAATATTATATTTATGATCATTATGTATAACCTATAAAATTATATTTATTACTCTAGTACCCATTGTTATATTCAAATTAGTTTTTCCTAATACTTTCCATTGAATCATTAAATGTTCATATCTAAATAACTAGGATCATTTGCTTCCATACCAAGTAGATTGAGAGAAGAGATATTACAATTGTTTATTCTTGACCCATAATCCACCAATACCTATTTGACTACCTTATTTTAAACACAAACTTGAATAAACAATAGGATATGTTGATATTGCATATGCTTGGGGGATAAGTCTTATTTTTCAAAAGAAATAATTTACTCTATCCACCATAATGTGGTAATGATATAAATAACATAATATGGTTTTGTATCACTTGGTAAAATTTTGTCACATAATCCCACATAAAGAATGTATTTGTAAAAACCCATCTTTTGTGGAAATTATAACCTATAAATATTAACATTGGTATTTTTTAGTTGATCAATGATATCAAACACTTTTATTTGATCGGTTGTTTTATTTAGAGGTGGAGAGGGTTGAGGAGGAACATGTTGATGTCCTTTAATTTTTAATACAATATGGTTCACCCTACCCCTTCGTGTTATAACACCATGGACTTCAAAATCCAATATAATCTTAACATGAATAATCACAATGGGATTTTAGATATTAGTATCTTGAGTCGAGGGGAAGGAACAAAATGATTTATGATTGTATTATGGCATTTAATAGTGACTAAAATTATTTTATATTAACTATTTAAACATTGTATATAATGAATTACAGCAAAATATTTTGTACATATAATTTTATCCCTACTATTGTACATATATTATTTCCATTTAATTATTGGTTGTTAAAAATATTACATATTTGAGGAAAATAACATGTAATGATTACAATCATAACATGAATTAAAAAAATAGAAACTATGTACATATATTATAGCCATGTGTAATTTGTGACTTTAGGGAAAATTAAAAATTAGATATGAAAATGAAAACCTAAGGTAAAAATCTAAGAACCCTAAAAATAAGGATGAAACTGTAAGGTAAACTATATACCCTAAAATATAGTTTTTGACACTTATAAATGTCAATCATAACACACACTTATCCTATATGACTTATGCATCTCTAAATAACTCTCAATCACCAATTCCACACACCTACATGTTAGTTATGAGCCTAATCCATTCTAAGTTGCTATCAGTCACCTATAATAACATTGTAGTCTACCTAAATCAGTGTAATATCCTACTTAGACATTTTCAAAAATACCACATTTACATTTTTTCTCCTAGATGGTAATGTCAAACTCATATAGTCATGTTTATGTTATTATTTTAAGGTTGACATTACCATTTTCATCTAACAATGGATATTTTTCAAAATTTAAACCTCCCCATAGGTTGGGCCATTCACCTAAGATGTTCATTAAATGAAAAAATACCTAATTGAGTGCATAAAAATAAAAATCAAATTCAAACTTATTCTTCATATCTAGTTTTCAAGTACATATCAAGAATACCACTCCACATTAATCAAATTTACCCTATTCTTCTTAAATTATAAATCAATCACTAGGATCAATCATTGGCCAAGTTTAAAACACACTAAATTGAGTTAAATGTTAACATTGTCAAGATCAAAATCAAATTCCTAGGTATATCCATATAGTAAAAGAGAAAATTTCGCATTCATGCTAAAGGAAGAACTATTTGTGGCTGGATTTCACTCTTCAAATTATTAGATACATAGGTAGTTGTCAATCATCAATGGGGGTGATTAGGGTCAACGTAGCCAAATTATTCCTCCTATTTTTTAAAAGTTTCCATCCTTCACAAGTGGACCAAAGATTACAAGGATAAGGAAGATTATTCATAAACTTGTGCATGCAATCAAGGGTCATAGATCATACATAGATATATTAGATATTTTCATCACACATTATGGTCATAAAGAGATAAATATTCCCATAACAACATCAACCTTGGTCACTACCATCATCATTTCTATCTAGGTATGATGATGTTGACCCTATGTGCATGGAGACATAATTATAGATTAGGAAGAATCAAAGAAGTGCTTCCAATGTATTTCCACTATTATAACATGGTCATACTCAATTAATAAAATAATATAGTTATGTATCTTGATCTCCTTAGTAATTTATAAATATCACAAATTGAATTATTAGATCTATCGTAATCACCTGCATTCACATTTATGCTTGATTTACATAAATTACAATCTAAATTAATTCTAAAATTTTATCCTATTGTGATTCACACTAAATCTAAAAAAATGGGTAGTATAAAGGTAAACCTATATATTTATTGAATAATGTCAAACCTTAGGATTCCCTTAGTGTTTCATCTTTATTTTTAGGGTTTTAAGATATCTAGTTTAGTTTGTCTTTTCAAGCTTGATTTTTTATTTTCCCTCACATCACAAATTACATATGGATTTAATAAATGAACATTACTGTTATTGGTTTACTCAATTCATGATTTTAATCATTTCATATAATGCTACTTTGATATGTATAAATTATGTAATTTCATGGATTAAATATTCATACATAAATAAAGCTAAAATGAATAATGAAGTATCCTTAGCCTTACTTAATACACACCTCCTTGATATAATTATTATGATAGTTGAGACCACAAATACTCAAGGGGTTGACATCCAAATTTATCTTCACATAGATACATTTGATGATAAGGATAAATGAAAATTGACCTAATTTCTTAACCAAAATCTACAAATGCATGATGCAATGTTATATGTGTCCCAATAAAAACAAAAAATACCCAGAACAAGTTACTACATCTAAGGAATATGACCATTTTAATTATGTTAATCAAACCACTACCATTAACACTATTCCTACATTTACACCTCTAGTTATATGTGTGATTTCCACCCAAGGTAGGGGGCATCGCAAGGCCTTACATATATTTACATGCCTAATCCTACATAGGATACCTTTTCCCTTCATTTTATGACTATTCATATTGCATAATCTACTTTTATTACCATACATTCCATTGAGCATATTATTATATCTCTACAAGATAAGGTGTTTTGGTTAACATAAGATACATCTTGAGTTAGTAATTCATTATATTTGCATTTTTTCTCCATAATCCATTAGCTCATGATATAATAGCCTATCTTATAACTATAGGGTTTTAGCTCCCAATATCCCATTATGTGATGAAAAATGTGATTCTTGATATCACTTTCAATCCTTCATGTAACATGATTACATTATGCAACCAACAATACTTTATTGACTAGTTATTTCCACTCAGTCTCAAAGATTATCCTTTGAGGTGGTTTTATGACCTTACACCTCAGTGAGTTAGTGCCTTCCTTCCTTTATTAAATTAGTTTGTATCATAATTATATATCTACATTGATGATAAAATCTCTTATGTGCAAATTTCCAAACTAGAGAAAGGGTCCAATAATCCAATTAGTGAATATGTACTTCGATACAAGACTGTGTTAGCTAGGATGATTGATCTTATTGTAGACAATGAGTTAAAAGATATGTTTAAGAAAATATTTCTTACACCAATTAATGATTCCATATTATTCAATAAATTTATGTATTTTTATGAGTTATGCCATAGAGTGAGAGATTGTGAAGTAAAGATCATCGCACTCAATAAGATTAAATGAACGTCCTACCATTACTTTAAATTCAAAGTTTCAAATAAATAAAATTATAATGGCAAATAAAATGATAAAAATAATGAATCCAAGACTAAAATAAACATAATATCACAACCTACAAGTAGGTTTGTCTTACCGGCTTCACAAAATAGGATTTTTTCACGTTTACCTCAATCTCCTCAAAAATTGCTACAAAATATACTTGAGAGCAACCTCTTATCTCTCCCTCCAACACTAGTGGTTGATACAAGAAAACCTTTACCTAATGGATATGATTGGAATTATTACTGTGATTATCACCAATGTGTTATACACTCTAAAAAGCATGCTTCAAGTTAATGTATAAGATACAAGATCTTATTGATGGTAACACTATTAAATTGGGCACACCCATAAAGGAAGTCAAACCACAAAGAAAATGGAATTATAAGTTGAAAATCCTTAATGTCCCAACTCCAAAGCATAATGAATGAAAATTAAGGATACTTCTAAATTAAATCATACATAACATGCATATCCTCCTCCTAAGATATATAGTAATCTAATAGATGATATTACTAGCACAATTACAAGAAGATTATCTCAATGACCTATGATTCAATTCAATGATAGTGATATTTTTTATGATGAATTAGATTTACATGAATTATTCATATAATATCACATCAATGATCACTTTATACACAATGTTATGATTGATAATGGTTCAATATAAAATGTCTATAACCTAACATTTCTCAACTCTCTTGAATACACACAAAAATCTATAAAAGATACTACAAGATCTTTATCAATGGATTTAATGGACATACATGGGATACCCTTAGACAAATTATGATACATATTTAAGTAAGACCCACCATAGTGGTTACTTTATTTTTTATTATACTAAGTAATGGGGTTTTTGACATTTTTATGGGATACCCTTGGATTCAGAAGCTTCAGACAATACCATTTATAGTGCATCAATGTGTAAATTATATACACTACAACATGGTGGTTATAATTTGAGGAATTCAATTTATTCAAAAAATGGTATCTCCTCCTCCACCCTCATGACCATTTTAGTTCATTATTAATCCTATTCAATTTCATCATACAAAGGTGGTTGTTATTCTATTAAGGATCAATATTCTGAGGTAGTTATTACACCCATCTAGTATCTATTAATACATTCAATGCAAAGGATAATAATTGATTATCCAAAATATTTATCAAACCAGAGAGACATTCAAGATTCCCATAGGCATTTATCTAATGTAGTACATACCAAGTTAGTCTCATGGATAGTTCAGTGTGTTCCACTATGAACACAAGTGTCTATGCATTATCCTACTACACATCAAACCCTAAAGATTCATAGGATTTATATAATTTCACATCCTACATAGGATGTTATCAGCATTTATTATGATGGTTACATCACATCACCTAATTCTTTTTAAAATTTTGATACATCTTCATCTATTCCATTTCATTCACAAAAGATAACCCTTTCACTATATGATATAGGAACCTCACATTATTATTCCATTTATGGAATAACTATTTATCACCTTTGCTCATATTTAAATAGAATCAAAAATACAAAAAAATCAAGAAAATACACCAAAATATTCAAATATTCAAAAAATATAAAATCAAGACCTAAGCATGACATGAGTTGATAGATTACATTATTTACACATGTTATTTATCACATGTTTGTTAGATGTAATATTATTTTAAAACATAAATAAATTTCATTAGTAATATTAATGTGATGTAAGACATACAAATCATACATGGACATGTAGATGATGGATATTTGCTATACCCAAAGACCATGTAAACGTTGGAGGAATTTACTTCCACAAGTTAATTCATCAAATGTTATATATTTATAGGACCTTCCTATCATGTTGAGCTATATGCATTTGCTACACATGTTTTACTAGTTACTCATTTTGTACACAGTACCACATGGATATGTTACTTTAGTATGATATGATATTGACATGTATGGATAGTCTAGACTAGTTTACACTTGTACTATGCTTTATCAGTGTTGTTACTTTTACATGTTAGACTAGTTATTATTTTCTATAGTGTGTGGCCCCTTGGCCTTGTTTTTTGCTCCTTAGCCTATTTTTTGGCATTAGTGCCCCTTGTTTGTGGCTCTTTAGCCCTGTTTATTATGTCATTTGTACATATATTTTTTGGCTCCTTAACATTACCTATTAGTGATATATTTATGTACCTTGTATGTTTCTCCTTAGAATTATGTGTGAAATTATAGGATATTGTGTAAAATTTCATGTTGATCTTATTGAGCTTGTGTGATTGATATGAATTAGGTGTTGTGATTCATATCACACATCTCCCATTTGTGTGTTTTTCCATGATTTATATCATATACTTCCTTACTATATAATCTTATTTAGTGCCAATTGATTTATTTATTGTATGCTTCATAGATACATATATCTAAGCATACCACCTATATTCCCTTACATTTTATATGTTACATACATCCCTTCATGATATATACATTACTATGATGAAATACTCTCCACATATTGACATGATTTTATGGGAATATGTGGAATATATACACTCCATGAGTGAAAAACTTAGAGTGATACATATTTAGATATAATTGGGGGCATGTGAAAGGAACATGTATTCCATTTTATAGGTCATAATTAATTAATCATGTTTTTATTTCATGCAAACGTATTTACCATTTTATATTTCATTTACACATGATTCTACTTCATGCACACATATAAACTATTTTAGATTAAATGCAACATGATTTTGGTTCATACACATTTTCACCTTCACAAATATTTATCAATTAATTTCAAGAGTTTTCATGTGTGTAGAAAACTTGAATCTATAAGTTTATCTATAGTGGTTAATTCATGATTTTGAGGTAATACATGTAGGAAGTACACAACCTATTTTTATATCTTAGATTGAGTATTTATCCTTCATCCTAAGAGGAGAAACCCCAAGATTCATTCTCCTAACACCTAGACTATATGATCATTCACTTAATTATCAACCCAAGGACTTATAACCTTGTAAATATTATGCATTGTATATGTAACACTAAACTACATGGAATACAAGGAGGATAACACAAACTTTCTAGGATGTAAAGACACTTGCAATAATTAAATTACAAGAAGATACATTGCATGAAATTAAATGTTATAAAGTAAACTGTAGGAAATAAAATACTATTTTATGTTTGGAAGATTCCCACACAATAGAATTGGAGCACATATACACAACTAAAGATAATTACTATGAATTTAATTTAACTATTAATTGGAAACATATACATTCATGAAATCAAATGGAAATGAAAACACTTATATAACAAAAAACAACCTAGTTAATGGATATGAAATCACACTGAATCCTCATGAGTGGGACCTACTTCATTAGATTGGAGTTGAATTAAATTCCTCTCTCAAGGAATTTTAGCTCAAATCAATTGGTATATATTAATCTTCCACCTACATTAATAATGGAATTATTTCAAGTCAATTACAATTCATATCATAATACTTTGTTTATCAATTCCTCATGATCTATTCTATTATCTAGTTCTAGCTAATCCTATGACCTATATCTCTTCCTTATATAAAGAGGTAGATGTATTATTATATATCTTCCAATCAATAAAGTTACAACCATAAGATCCTAACAGGTTAAGAAATAGAAAATATAACTCAGCTTAAAACTATTAAGGATAAAAATATTGATATGATTGAAAATTAATCAATCAATTGATATAATGAGAGCATATCTAAATTACCCATGGTTGTACAAGCTATAAATTATTTATTTATAATCATGATAGACATTTGGAGTAGTTAAAATTAGAATTTTGATTAACTATTTGTGTCGAGATAGGTAGTCACCTATAGTTTTTGGTATGAGCTCACACATTTAGTGGCTACATGTGGTTGGCATTGGTCATGATATGGTTATGGGTGGCTCTGCCATAATGTCTAAATTAATTTTAGCATAGAATCAATAAACCATTTTCATGATAAACAAAGATCAAAATTGAATACATACATGCATGCATGCATATATACATATATATATATATATATATATATATATATATATATATATATATATATAATTCATAGTATATGTGTATATCAACAAAATATAAGTATAATATGATGGAAATATCACAAAAAATGACAATTATGAAATAGTCTATGTAGTATTATGAGGATTATTTCTAAGCCTAATCACACCCCCAACTTAATGGTATAGGCATGAGGTGGGGGGGCGGGGGGGAAGGGGGCCGGGCGGGGACTATTTAAAGTCTACCTCTAATTCCTATGTTGCAAGGGTTTAACCAATTACATGGACACGGGCATTTTTTCAAATAATTGACTATCTTATTAAAAAGATCAATTCTTACATCAATACACAGTAGAAATATAATCTAATTCATGCCATAAATTAGCTTATTTGCATATAATAATAAGGAAAAATCATTCACAAAGCACTTTATGGTTCTACTTATAACCTCTACCTTCAAATTGGTAGTGAGACCCTACTCTAAGACTATGAAATCAGAAATAATATAGTTCTAGTTGTATTTTGTTCCAAACTCTAGTAGAAAGTGCTTGAAATAGAACGCCCTTTTGTCTATACAGACCAATATAGACCTTTGGCCTTCTCCCAATGTTTTTTCATCTTCACTAAACATTTATCCATGTTACAAGTCCAAGGATGATTCCAATAGTCATCAAAAGAGACAAGTACTTGAATATACATCTACAACTAGTGTCAATAAGGTTTCTAACTATCAAAATATAAGATAATGAGAATTTTTTTTTATTTTACTTACCTCTTCAAGATTTTTGAATCCAATTTATGCTTTATAATCCTAAACAAACTTTTTAAGTTCCAATGCTAAGTTTTAACAATCTAGACCTAGTTGAGTCTTTTATTTTAGGTAGCACTACGAGAAACATTCATCTCATGCTAGACCTAGTCAAGTTTTGTTTTCTTGATTACCATTGTGAATTATCATTCAAATATTTTCCAACCTAGTCAAGATTTGAATCTCTCATTAACACTACATGAGTTCAACATAGGCTTCACTAACTTAATTGGCATTTCTACTGTTGATTACAACTATATGCAAAGGCTTAAGAACTTGTCAAGATTTGAGACCTAATCTAGGAAGTGTTACCCAATTATCATTATCAATGCAAAGTGAATCCATCAAGACCTAGTCAAAAGTTATATTCAGATTATAAAATAACCAATGTACTTGATGGTGGCAAGAACTAAGGGGTGAACTAAATTTTGAATAACACTAAAAACATAAATATTAATGCCAATGACCTAATCACTCATCAAAACTCTAACTAGAAAAAGGTACGCTCGATCACACCAATGATAGATGTAATCTAGGATGGAAGTCCTGATTACACTTGATAAACACTATTTTATAATACATAGACCTAATTGTGGTTGTAATGCTTGAATAAAATTATGAATTTCTTATCATTCTCCACAAGACCTAATCGGTGAATATAAATTAGATTAGCAATGGAACTACTACCAAACCCAAACTTGACAAAACCAAAATTTGTGATTTTGATTAAAAATTAAGAAAAATGAAGTTAGAATAAAGACCTAATCAAGGTTTCTATACTTGATTATCATTGTAGAATGAAACTTGAAATCAATACCTATTCGAGAGTAAGGAGTTTGAATACAATTATGATTATGCCAATTCAACAAGATAAAGTTTGTCATCAATTCCAAGGCAAACATAATTATTTCAAATGAGTGTTTCAAGTACAAGTCTAATGTCACAAATATCATGCCAAGATTGAATGTCATAGAAATATAAAAAAATCCTCCAACAAATCACACCACAACCAAAATAGAAAGTAAACACACTCTATTTTTTGTGATACAAGATTTCTTAGGACCACATATGCTCCTACATCAAACACCTGAGGTTCGAAAATGTGAGCTCTAGGTCACATAGATGAGATAAGTATCAAAGTTACTCTTTTGGTCATGAGGCAAATTAACCATCGCATCCCTTTCCAACATACCAAGTAAATCAGTTAAATGTTCTTATTTCTCCTATGCCATTTTCATCTCTCTTTTTTTGTTTATCTTCTCTTATCTTCACATTTTTTATCTTTCTCTCACTCCTTATGGGATTTAAACACCCACCATACTCTCTCTCATTTATGGGCTTAGACCCACCATCATTCATCTTCCTCTACCAAATTCATAACCATCTCTCAATCAACTCACATGTGGGTTGAAACCCACTCTCATCTAGCCACCACCACCAAGATGATTTATCATGCACCTCACTCTCCCATGTGGGCTCAAACCCACCATAGACCAACCACCTCCTCCTAATCTCACTTGTCTTTATTCGCACATTTTCAAACCTATTTTTGGATCATTCACACCATCATATACCACCTTTTTCAACTCTTCACACATGTCTTTCATAGTATCATTCACTCACAAAATTAAAACAATAGAATCCACATATACTTTGTCATCTAAATGATAGCCCATATCATCTAAAATCACCTCAACAATAGTTCTTGCCTTTACATCCTCAATTGTATACATTTTCATAGTAATCAATATCTCCATCTCAGTTTCAAATTCAACTTCTTCACATGTTAGGTGCGTCATACACATTAGCAACCCATCCTTATAATTGATGAGCTCAAGAAACTCACTCTTGATACCTGCAACATCACAAACTTGAGTTGGTCTCAATCTCATTTTCTCTAATTCATCCATATCCATGATATGAACTTGATGTCAACCTTTGTCATCTCAAATCATTTACCATCATCATTTAGTTGTTCCTAAGATAGTTCTTCTTCCACAAACTATTGTAAATGAACATTCACCTACACATCCTCTTGAGAAAAAACATGTTCCCATGTTTTATCACACTTAATTGTCTCAATAGAAACTTGAAAATAATCTTCTATGGCTAGATAAATAACACAAACCATCTCTTCATCTACCACTACTATATCCATCACTTGGTAAGACTATTAACTCCACCTCTCATACATATGAGAATGCTAGACTATGCCACATTTAAACTTATTATTCATTATATTATCTCTATGGTTTAACCTACACAATGCATAATCACATTAGGGAAAAAATAGATCCCTCCAACAACTCATTCACCACTCCATCATGCTCCAAAGACATTGTCTATTATGATCTTCTGTAGAACACCACATCTCACTAAGATGTTTTCCTTGATGAAATTATAAATAACTTTTGAAGTTGTTTGTTTCAATGGGATGTCTTATACACATTTGGTGAAATAATTTGTATTAGTGATAACATGTGTGTGTATTGCACTTCAATGAAGATTCATATTTACTACAAAATATAATCCCCATTGTTATAAAGTTTCTTTTATCACCATTAGCTTGAAAGGAAATTCCAAAAATTTTGATCATCTAATGAACTATTGATAGGCCTCACATTTCCTTACCCACTCATATGAGCATTTGAATAGTTTATGTTGATAGTAGTGAGCTCTTAGAGTCTTGTAGGTTGTTATTGGAACTGAAATGTGTCCACCATAAGCTTGATCATGAAATTATTGTAGGAGATTATTCTATTTTTCCTCATCAACACATATCAATAATAAACCATTAATATTATTTTTAAATAATGTACCATCTTAGATCACGTACTTTTTGTCTTTAAATTTGAGTGTTCTAAATTGTTTGGTATCTAGATGAGATGAACATTCTCTACATGTTAGAAATAAAGTGATATCTTCAAACCACTCATTATTATAATCTACAAAAAGTGTTAGAAGCACAACCAATAAGAGGGGGGTTGAATTAGTGTACAAAATTTTCTTTCAATTCCATATATCATTCATTAATCATTCAAACTAATCTAGAGATATAGAAATGCAAAATCAATCATTTGTATGAGCATGAAGTAGGAACATAACATATGAACACAAGATCTATGTGGAAAACCCTCATGGGGGATAAAACCCATTAATACATATCTTGTACTATAGTCTTATAATAAATAAATCAAAATTTAGTGATGCACCAACCCCTTACTAGTCAAGCACCAACTCAACTAGTCCTTTAGCAAGCACTAACTTGTAAGGAGGCACCAAACTCCTAGATAACTTAGCACCAACTCCATAAAATATACCTTTGATCACCTTTAGACACTTTTTTCTCACTCAACTAAATATTATCACCTTCTTTTTCTTTTTTCACTCTTCTATCTCTCTCAAATAGCCTATTAGGACTCTTCACTCAACTAACCCACTTCTTGAAAGATTTAGATCATATGGCCTTGCCCATCACCTATTTAAAAAAATTTAGTACCACATGACATATTCACCACACCTCTCTGATGGTATTCAATCTCTATACCTAGTTTCTAAATCTCTAAATCATTTATTCATCTCCTCAATTTTATAACTAGTCAAATTAGGTCTATTAGACCTTCTGTTTATACTTAACTCTTGATCTCACCCACATTATTTAGATAACATCCTATCCATAATTGGATCTCCCTTGTAATATATCAAAAAACATGTTTCACAAGTTAAACAACCATTACATAGGTCAGTCAGCACCCATAAGGATTAAAACCACCTTTAGGCCTAACAGAAACCTAATGCAATTAGGCCTTCTCAAAGCACATGTTTTACTTTGACCACTTTGGAACCCCTTGATCCTTAAAAATGGATTAAAAACTTCATACTCACTTCAATTATACCCATGATAATCTCACCTTAGGTCCCAAACACCATTTATCTCATTTCACTCCTTGAACCACACCATTAGGTCTAATCGCAATTTGGCCTTCTCACTCCCAGAAAGTTTAACTTCAATATCTCAGTCATACACTAAATTTTAATACATAATACTACACCATATAGGTAAAAATACCTCAAACTAATCATTCTCATATGCTTACTTATAACTATACATAGGCCTCAAGAACCCAATCAAAAACCTTTAACTTTTCACACCTTCATAGGCATTTATCATGAAGACAGATGTATTAAAATGAACGTATGAGATATATAGAAAAAATTCATGTGAATTTTATTATTCAATTCTATTTAAAAATATTTAGGAACATCATTCTCACTCACACACAAAAAACTACCTGTAGCTCCAAAAACATAATCATGGAAACCAAGATTTAGACCACCTATGTGAACACTTTTATGAACTTTCAGTTGGTTTAAATGATCCTTAAAAATCCTTATAACATTATATATATATATATATATATATATATATATATATATATATATACATGTTTCAATATCAATATTTGTCTTACAGACTAATCTCATATCTTCACCCTACACAGACCTCATTGTGTTAGACAGGTCACTTTGAGAACAACTTTTTGCCTGTATATGAGCATCTTCAAATCTTTAATTCAAGTGTAAAATATGATATAGGTATTTAACAATAACCTCATCTATTTGGATCCATCCCTAATATAATATAACCCGTCCCTAATCTCATTCTTATTTTTTCCTAGTTTTCTCACTATCTTCTTCATTAGGCCTATTTAGCAATAGGTCAACTTTCATGACTAGTTTAACATATTTAAGATATGAAACCTACTCATAAACAACCTTTATCATAATATATATGTCTCAAACTTCAACCTCCAATAAATTTCATGCTTTGATTTGGTCAACCCTTCTTGATACATCAAAATTTTGATAAACAAAGTGTTTCTTGTAGCTTTCATTCACTCTTATGATAGACCAATGCCACCTGGAGTAACCTAGGAGAGTCCTATACATGATCTAATAATAAAAATATGTCATCCACTCCATTTTTAGCCATTTCCAACAAGATATTTCCTATCAGGTCATTATGAAGGTTTTAGGAGGGTTTAGACTACCTTCCATTCTTAACAATCATTCATAAAAGATTGCCCCTCAAATTCAAAACCAATGCCAGTAAATTTGAGATAAGAACCTTCCCAAAATTCCATGAACTTATCATGATCTCATTCAAAGGTTTCACATGCTAATGAGCATAATAAAATTCTTCTTAAGTCAATTATACCTCATTCTATGCACATAGAAGAACTTAAAACCAAATTTCATGCTTTATCCTTTAGTATATGACCTAAAAATTCTTAAAAAAATTGATACAACCTATCAAACCTATGATAATACTCTTAATATCTTTGGAACCTTTGGAAATGAACCTAACCCCTCATTAGGCCATACTAGGTTTCTTTGCATATTAGGTCTTAAATTGCCAATCATACTTAGATCTTGAACACACATTGAAACCTCATGTACTATTATAAACACCTCATTATCATGTCATACCACCTCATACCTTTCTCACACACTACCAACCTTCTTCTCATAATCCCTAGACTACTCACTTTAACATGCTACCAACCCTATGCCTTCTCTCTAGGTCTCTCAAGTACATGACTCATGAACTCAACTTCAATGAAATGAAAGACAAATCAAAATTACATAAATGACACTTTCATGACACCAGTGACAACTTCATACATACCTAATAACACATTCTCAACAATCTCCCCCTTTGTCATTGATGGCAACCACTCATTGATGGAAATCATTCAAAGAGACTTCTCTTGATGAGATACATCTCCCCCATACAAATCAATCTCCCACTTTGACATTAATGAAAAATCACTACCTATAATAAAACTTAATAAATAGGAATGAAATATCATATCAATAAGGTCCCCCATCTCATTGCATACCTTAGACATATTCTTTTTTATAAACTAATATGACTCCCTTGTTGACCTCACAGCTTGTGCACTTATTTCCTACTCTTGGATCTAAAGCACCTTATTATTATCTCCCCCTAAGCACTTTACTTTCTTAGTGACTTTTAGCAATAGGAATCACACCTAATTCCTATCTCAAATGTTCAAAAGTAGCTTTTGGAAGAGGCTTAGTCAAGATATCTACAATCTGATCCTTGGTAGACACAAATTCAAGCTTAATAATTTTTTCACTTCCTATTCTCTTAAGAAATTATGCTTGATAGGAATTTACTTGGTCCTTTAATTCATGATAGGATTATTTGAAATAATTATATCACTAGTATTATCACAAAAAATAGGATTAGGACCATCAAACTCCACTTTGTAGTCTCTTAAGGTTTGTCTCATCTACAACACTTAAGTACAACATGAAGTTGCTACAATGTACTCAGTTTCATAGGTAGATAAATCCATGTATGGTTTATTCTTGCTTATCCATGAGACTTGGCACTTACCTAAGAAGAAATCTCCTCCACTAGTGATCTTTATGTCATCTAGATATCCAGCCTAATTTGCATCTATATAGGCTACTATATCAAACTTCTTACTCCTTGGGTACAATAATCCATACTCGACAGTTCCCTTGAGATACCTAAGTATGCTCTTGACTGATTGTAGATGAATTTCCATAGGATCTATTTGAAATATTCCC
The DNA here is from genome assembly GCA_037957365.1 of Torreya grandis. NCBI lineage: Eukaryota > Viridiplantae > Streptophyta > Pinopsida > Cupressales > Taxaceae > Torreya > Torreya grandis. The sequence goes on along the minus strand of JARHVA010001224.1, from coordinate 1,898,780 downwards.
ACAAGACATACTACTTGCATGATTTCAAGTCTAGAGGTAGTAGTATATAATAAACTCCCAATCATTGATCTATATTTTATCTAATTGACTTTTAAAGAATCATCTTCCTTGATTCACTTACATCCTATAACCATAGGTGTACTTACAACCTTGAAATATTCCATTTCAAACTTCTTTAACATCTCTTTTATATACTTGACCTATGAAATGAACATACCTTTTTCAGATTGATTGATTTGAAGTCCAAGAAATAAGGATAGTTCTTCACGCATAGACATTTCAAATTCTGAATTCATCACTTTTGCAAAGGCTTTGATCATGTTCTCATTAATTATACCAAATTTGATATCATCCACATAGACCACCATTATCAATTGATGGTCATTTGTAGTCTTGATATATAAGTTACTATCTGTAACTCCTCTCTTGAAACCTTGTTCCAGAAGATACTTGTCTAGTATAGCATACCAAGCTCTAGGGGCTTATTTTAGACCATAGAGGGCCTTCTTAAAACTACAGACATAGTCCTTATTATTAATCAATAGGAAACCCTCAAGTCAGTCAATATACACATCTTCCTCCAAGTTGCCATTTAGAAAAGCTGACTTGACATCCATCTAGTATATCTTGAAGCCTTTCAAACTTGCATAGGCAATAAACATCCTAATGGTCTCTAACCTTATTAAAAGAGAAAAAGTTTCCTCAAAGTCCACTCCTGATTGAGCATATCCCTAGTATACTAGTCCAGCCTTGTTTTTGGTGACTTCTCCATTCTCATTCAACTTGTTTTTTAACACACATCTTGTACCAATGATATTTTTGTCTTTGGGCCTAGGTAGTAACTCCCAAGTCTCATTCTTCTCAATTTTATTTAACTCCTCATTCATGGCATATAACCAAAACTTATCTTCACTTGCTTCTACATAGAATTTATGTTCAAATTTGAATAGTAAGCAGTACTATCTTGATTATCATCACTCACCATTCTTCTTCTTGTTTGTATACCTGCACTCTTGTTGCCAATGATCTAAAATTCAGGATGATCCTTTTGAATCTACCTAGAAGGACCTTTTGATTCATTTCTTTCTTCAATTTATTCTTCATCCTCATCTATATCTATTGCTCCTTCATCATTCTTTGACTAAGAATATGATTTATTTGTCTCATCAATCTTCACATTTGTGCTCTCCACTATATTTTGTAACCTCTTGTTGTAGCATCTATAGGTAGAATTAACTGATGAATATCCCAAGAAGATACTTTCATCATAACTTGAGTCAAACTTGCCTAAGTCCTCCTCATCTCTCTTGATATAACATTTACTCCCAAATAACTTAAAATGTTTAACACTTGTATCATTCCATAATTCATATGGAATCTTATCACCATTGATCCTAATTTGTCCTATATTCAAAGTGTAAAATATAGTACCCACAGGTTCTCTCCAGTATCCATAAGACAACTTTGACTCATTCAACATGGTCCTTGCCATTTCTTGAACTGTTCTATTCTTTCTTTCAACCACCTCATTTGTTGAGGTATTCTAGCAGTTGAGAATTGTCTTCTTATTCATTGACCTCACAAAAATCATCAAACTCATTTAACCAAAACTCTCCTCCTTTTTCAAACCCAAGACACTTGATCTTCACATTCATCTCATTTTCAACCAAAGCCTTGAAATTTTTGAACTTACCTAAAGCTTCAGACTTCTCTTTCAAGAATGTTATCCAAGTCATTCTTATGAAGTCATATATAAGCAACATGAAGTCGCTATCACCTTGAATGCTTTAAATCCTTTTAGGACCACATAAATCAATATGAATTAGGTTTAAAGGTACAGTAGTAGAGTATTTTTTAGACTTGAATCTCCTCCTAGTCTACTTACCATGTTGACATGCCTTGCAAAGAGTATCTGCAAGTTTGGAAATTTTGGGCATGTTCTTCATGGATCCCTTGGAGATAATCTTAATTATATTTTCAAAGTTCATATGACCTAAGCTCCCATGTCATAGCCAAATTTCATCTACCTTTCTCATAAAACACTTTTTTTTTTTAATCTTATTCAATACATATAGATTATTCTCAGTTCTCTTGGCTTTGGCAATCAACCTTTATGATTTTTCTCTCCTTATCTCACATCCTTTGTCATGAAAAGTTAGGGTATGTCCTTGGGTGTAAATTTGAATTACACTTAACAATATATGTTTCAATACATCTGCATACAATACATTTTCTATCTTGGTCTTTCCATTGTCCAAGCTCAAAGCACCTTTGCCAACTATGTTAGCAGATATATTATCTACAAACCTTACTGAACCTATGGTATTCTTAGTCAAAGTGATGAATTTTTTCTTATCTCCTATCATGTGACTTCAACAACCATTATTTATGTACCACTTCAAATCTTCATTTTTAGTATGAAAGGTATTTTGGGCTATCCTAGATTCTACTCTTCTAGATTCTTACTTCTCTTTCATTTTACCCATAGGGTCTAGTTTATTAATTCATTCTTTAGTATCATGACTACATATCTTCTTAACATGACTAGTTTTTTTCATAGATATTGTCTTACACTCTCTTAAAATATGTCCTCTTTGGTTGTAGTTATAACATAGGATTTTACTTCTCCATCTACAGTCAATAGCTCTATGTCCAAATTGACCACAAGAGAAACAATAACCAATGAAAGAATCCACATACTTTTATCGTTTAACCTTATTTTTAATTTGATGATTATTAGATGACACACCACTACCTTTGATATATCTTGATGAAACAAAACCCTTCTTGGTTTTTTGATGATTGACTTCAAACTTAACCATTGTTGCATAGATCTTTATTCTACCAGCTTTATCACTCCTTGATAGATCATTGAATTTTGGAAGCTGACTCTCCTTGAACTCCTTTTTTTCTTATTTGAAACCAATACTTATCATAGACCTTTGACTATCCAAAATATTGTTAAGCTTTCCAGTACTTTCATCAAATTTTTGATGTCTTTATCATGATTTCATCTTGCTCATCTTGTGTCTCTAAAGTCTTTACTTTCATTCTAATTTGGGTGAATTCTTCCATATGATTCTTATTTTTTGAAAAATATTCACAAATTTTTTCAATGGTTGAAGATATATCCTCATTGCAATCAAAATAAACACTTTCATTATCAAAATCCATACTTGTGCTCCAAAGATCTCCCTTAAACTATTAGATCTGCACAAGGGACCTTGATATGATACCAATCATTAGAATCTATGTTTAAAAGCCTCATGGGGTATAATACCAATTGTAAAATATCTTGGAATATAACCCTATAAGTAATGAATCAAAATTTAATGAGGCAACAACCCCACAATGAGCACCAACATGTTACGAGTCAAGCACCAACTTGTAAGGAGGAACCAATCCCCTAAGTAACTCATCACCAACTCAGTCACCTGGAACCTCTGATCACATTTACACACCTTTTTCTTACTCAACTAAATATGGTCACTTTATTTTTCTCCTCTCATTCTTATGTCTCTCTCAAACAGCCTATTAGGACTCTTCGCTCAACTAGCCCACTTCTTGGTAGATTTAGGTCATATGACCTTGCTCATCACCTATAGAATCATTATTATTACCTCATGATATATTAACCACACATATATTATTTTCTTAAATCCCTCTACCTAGTTTCTAAATCTCTAAATCATCCATTCATCTCCTCAATTTTATAACTAGTCAAATTAGGCCTATTAGACCTTCTCTTTATACTTGACTCTTGCTCTCAACCACCTTGGTATACCACAAACCTATCCATAATTTAATCACCTTAATAGATTAAAAAATATGTTTCACAATTGAAATAACTATTACATGTGTCGGTCACCACCCATAAGGACTAAAACCACCTTTAGGCCTAATAGAGACCTAATGAAATTAGGCCTTCTCAAAGCACATGTTTCACCTTGACCACCTTGGAACACATTGAGCCTTTATAAATGGATGAAACACTTCATAAAAACTTCAATTATACCCTTTATAATATCACCTCAGGTCTTCAACACCATTTATCTCATTTCATTCCTTGAACCACACCATTAGGTCTACTCGTAATTAGTCATTTTCACTACCAGAAAGTTTGTTTTCAATATCTCAATCATAAACTCAACTTTACCACATAAACCAATAAAAAAATCACAAGGATAGAACTTAAATTATCTAAGATTCATCATTTTTTCCATTATAAATCATGATAAAAGGAAAAATACCTCAAATTGATCACTTTCATATGCTCACTCGGAATTGTACACAAGCCTCATCAAAAATCTAAGAAACAAGGGGTTTCCTGTAGTTTCCATTCAATCTTCTGATAGACCAATGCCACCTATAAAAACTTGAGAGAGTCCTCTACATGATCTAATCATCAAAATAGTTCATAAAATCCATTTGTATCCATTTCCAACAAGATATTTCATATAGGATCATTATGAGGGTTTTAGGAGGGTTTAGACTACCTTCCATTCTTAGAAATCGTTCATAAAGGATTTCCCCTCAACTACAAAAAAAATTCTATTAAATTTTATAAAATATCCTTCCCCAAATTTCATGAACTTCTTAGGATCTCATGCAAATGTTGCACATACTAGTGAGCATAAGAAAATTATTCTTGGGTTTATTATACCTCATTATGTGTACATAAAAGACCTCAAAACCAAATTTCATGATTTATCCTTTAGTCTATGACCTCATCCTTGGTTTAAAAACTTGATAAAACCTCTCACATCTCTAAAAATACTATTAATATATTTATCACATTGGTAAATTAACTTGACCCCTCATTAGGCCATACTAGGTTTCTTTGCACATTAGGTCTTGTACTATCTATCATATTTAGACCTTGAACACACCTTAAAACCTATTATACCACTCTAAAAACCTCATTATCATGTAATTAAACCTCATACCTTAGTCACACTACCAAACTTATTCTCATAATCCTTAGACTACTCACCTCAACATACTACCAAACTTATGCCTTCTCACTAAATCTTTCAAGTACATGACTCATGAACTAAACTTCAAGAACAATAAATATAACTTCGAATGACATCAATGAAAATTTCATGATATCAATTATAATTCCATGCATACCTAAGAACACATTCTCAACAAAAAGGACAAAAGGTAAATCTTCTTTATTTTGATCATCAAAATATAGTGAAGAGATTGACTAAGAATCTATTTGTTCTGTTATGAGATGACACAATAGTTTTCCTTGAACCATTTTTTTTTGTTTTAATTTCAAGGTAATATTCCTTGACATTGGTTATATAATTACCTTTCGTAGACCTTGGCTCCTGTTGAGTCAAAATAGACTTCATTGTTGCACTTGGCACCATCAGAATGTAATGTGAATATAGGATATAGTACATGAATTTGTTGATAGCTTTCATAGCTATGTATTCCTATTTTTATTCTAGAGAATATTTTATTTCATAATCCTTAAGACTAAAACTCATGAAAGGAATGGGATATTTAATACCTTCATAATTTTTCTAAATCAATATGGCTGAGAGAGTATGTTCTGAGGCATTACAATAAAAGATATATTCTTTTTAAGACAAGATAGGTTAGAGTTGGTGTGTGAGTAATAGCAACTTTTATTTTATCAAATGCTTATTTTCCATCATTATTACATTTGAAGGAGGGTTTTCCTTTTATCATCTCAACAATATTTCTAATGAGATCTTCAAAATATGGTACAAATCTCCTTAGAAAATTCACTTTTTAAAAAAATGAATGTACACCTAGTTTGTTAGTTGGTAAAGATAATTTTTAAATCACTTCAACTTGTTATGGATCAATCTTGATCCCTTATTTAGAGATAATGTGTCTGAGATTATTTCCTTCAGTCACCCCAAAAATAGACTTTTTAGGGTTTAGATAAATAACATGTAGAATACACTTTTCAAATACCTTATAAAGGTGTTCATAATGATCTTCTCTCCTTTTTGAAAACATTTTTAGGTCATCTAGGTATACCACAATTAACATGTTCTTTAAATATTTGAATGTGAGATCCATGGTCATCTGGAATATATCTCCCACATTGATCAAGCCAAATGGCATTCATTGATATGCAAAAATACCCCATGGGGTTTTTAAATCTATTTTATGTTGATCTTCTTTATCAATCTCAACCTAATTATAACTTGAGAAACCATCCAACATTGAGAGTGTTTTAAAGCCCATGATTGCCTAAAAATCTTGATCCATGATGGGTATGGATAATTATATTTGAGAGATATCTGATTTAGATTTTTAAAATTGACACATATTTTGATTTCTCCATTCTTTTTGATGAACTGGTACTATGTTGCCAATCCAAGTTAAATTATGAATAAAGAAAATAATTTTTGCATTCAAAATTTTCTGAATTTTGAAAAAAAATTACTGTAATCTTTGGATTATATTATCTTTATTTCTATTTGGATGTCTTAAAAGAACTGTATGTTGCATTTATTTTAGATGAAAAGACTTTAGATCTTCATACGAATATGTAAGGATGTTTATATATTTCTCAATCAAGTTGAAAAAAATTATCTTTTCTTCAGGTAAACAACATTACCCAATGTTAACCTACCTAAGTTGTTCTTTAGATCTAATGTTCACTTTCTCATAGTCTATTAAATTAAGGTAATCTTTCTACATCTTTTTTTTATGAACCTATCATGTTTGTCAAAAAGTTGTTTAAAAGAGACTAGGCCTTTAGGAATCTTAATCCATTTTAGTTTGATTATTTCTTCTTCATCTTGTTCTTCAAAAATGCCTTCCTTCTGAGTTTGTAATGAATATTCTCTATATGATGAATTACTACCTTTGAAATACAAATTTCTAAATACATCAGCTTTTTCAAAAAAGGAAATGATTCATTGATCATCATTGAGTACCTACTAGTTCTCTAAACTATCAAGTACACTGGGTCGATACACCAATTTAGTTATGTATTTATTTGTACCAAATTTTAAATGTGGAATCAACAATAAAGTTGACACTAAAATTGTGTCTGATTTGGATCTATTTTCTCTTAGGATAGCATGAATAGAGAATGCATCAAATTTTTCTATATTATCCTTGAATTTGTTCATGTAGTGCCTCAAGAGGTCATTTTTCACTTGGTACTAGCCTTTGATCTACTTTACAACCAATTTTACATCACATAATACCTTTAGGTTTTTAATTCTCATCTCTTCTCCAACTTGTAACCCAAGTAAGAGTGATTCTTATTATGGGGTATTGTTAGTACACTCAAACTACAACTTGTAAAAGAAAAGAAATATTTCATTGTTTGGGGATATTAGAATAATTCTTACACTATATCCTATTGAAGAGTAACTACCATCAAATTTTAACATCTAAACTTCATTGGGATTTATTTCCATGATTTTTGTCATATCCAAATCTTTTTTTAACATCAAAAAATAATTTCCTATACATGCATCTTCATACAAGATATCTACCCTAGGATCATCCACTTTTTGTACTTTGTACATTGTTTTCAATTTTTGTTCAAGGTGTTGTTTCACTCCTTTGATGAGGATCATTGGATGTGATAAGTTTAACTAAATTTCACCATCAAGTTCCTTATAGAAGTTTCTCCCTAAGAGAATACCATAGGTAGTCGAGATATTAGCTACTAGATTATTTATTTTGATTTTTTTCTAAGAAAAAGATGTTAGGGTAACTTGAGTATATTTGATTTAGCCAATAAGTGGAACTTATTTTTCTTCCATCGATTAAAAATGACCAAAAAAAATTGTACAAATTAGGCCAAAGGCATGGGAAAATTTAATAACCATGACATTATTTGAGGATCTTGTATTAATTTTGCAATTACTAAACTTACACCCTTTAAGGAATAAGGAAATGTAAAAAGGATCAACCTTATTATACTTATAAGTTACTGAGGTCATAGAGTTCATTGCATTAGAAAATAGTGAGATCGATAATATTCCCTTGAAATTGGTATTCTTTTGATTGGGATTTTTTCCTTTAATGAATTCTACTATCATTTTTAGTTAATCTGGATATGTCCTCAAATATTCAGTTTGTGACATTTAAATTTTAGTTTTATTGACATGTTCATTTATATTAAAGGTAGGTAGGCTAGTAGAAGAAAATCATTTTATAGGCTGAGATAAATTAGTATTATTATTGATAGGAGGATTAACCTATGAATAACCAATGGTGGTAGTTTGAAATGACTCACCTATTTTATTCATTAGTTTTTTTCCCTTCATCTAAATAGGAGGTAATGTTCTTCATGGAAGAATGTCTTTCATATATTCTTCTTGTCCATCACTTTGTTTCTTTTTCTAGTTTTGAGCACTTGTAAATATTATAAATGATTGATGTTTCATGTCTCTAATATTATTCTCATAATCATCTTCATCTAAATTATATACTAGGAACATATTTACAAATTCACTACCAGGTTCTTCAATTACACATTCTTGAGGATATGGATTTTTTAATTCATTTTCTTCTTCAATCTATTCATATCTAAATACTTATTTTGTTTCTAAAATAACATTTATTAGAGGATTTGAATTTATATGAGGAGGAGCTTCTAATGCAAGCTTCTACTGAGAAGCTTTAATTAAGGATGATTCCATTGAAAATTCACATAGTTTATTCTAATAATATGTTGGTAAGGAGTAGTGATGGTTTTCTATGGCAATTTCTTTTTCAAAACTATTATATCATTATCCATTTGTTGTAAAATTTGTTCAGTAGAAGACTAACCTGAAGTATGTGCCTTACTTTTTAATGACCTTCCTTATTTAATTTAGTATCCATTATCATATCATCTTCGATGTAAACAACTAACATCTGAGCCACATTCAAGTTAGATACTCTAGCCCGTCTCAATTGATAACTCACTTCTGGTAATTGATAATTGATAAAGAAGAATTTATGATTTTAATCTATAGTTTTAGTAGTTGTTGGTATTTTATGAAGTAACTTGTTTAATTTAGCTATGAAATCTCTCATGGGTTCATAATATTTTTCCTTCATCTAAGTGAGTTGAGCCAATAACTCATGTGCATATTTTATCAATTTTAATCTATTTTCAAACTTAATTTTCATATCATTCTAATTGGTAATGGCTCCTCAAGGAAGATGATAAAACCAATCTACTACTTCATTCTATAGAGTTTCAATGAATAGTATTACCATGGTATATTCATGTTTAATGCCTAGAATTCCACATGTTTTAGAAAAAGTAGCAATATATTCATCTGGATGTTGCTTACCATCACTTGAGGATTTTAGAAAATTATTTTTATAACCTTTCAAAAGTTCATGCAACTATCCCAAATCTAATGGATCAATTACATTACCTCGTGGTTGAGCCATGGTTAGAAAGACTACTTGTAATGGGATAACAACACCTAATAGGACAAGGGCTTGACATATGATTATTCCTCCTTGTGACTAATTACCTTTATTAGGAGTTGTGGCAAGACTAAATTTTTTCTTGAGTGTAATTTTTTTCAAGATTCAACTTGAAATCAGAAGCTTCTTTTAACTGATAAAAAAAATCAACTTCACCCTTTGATTTACTAGCTCTAGTGAATCTTTTTTTTACTAGTTTGAGAGAAATGTTATAATTGCTGAGGTGCATTTTTAATTTCAAAAATGCTATGAGTTGGTCCTTTGTGTCATGATCTTTGTGTGGATATTGCTTCAACTCTTTGTACTAAGGTAACATGATCTTATTCTTATTTAATATTTCAACAACTCTTTGAAACTTTGTTGAGCTAGTTTCATTAATTTATGCAAATGCTCTAATATATGATGAGATATCTTCATGTGTTTCACTTAACCAATAAAGATTTTGTTGAAGTATTGGTGTTTGGATTACTTTAATGGTCATTAGATGTATTTATTATTGCATATATTCTTTGAGAAGATATAGGAGTTATTCTTCCAATTTGTCTTCTTATTTGTCTCCTTCAAACAATTTTAGCAATTCTTCGAACAATGGTGTCATGATCTTCTTCTTCATTTATTTATCTAGTATCAATCTAAAAATGAACAAGACTTTTTCTATTTTCCTAGGAAAATTGATGAAAATTATAAGCCAAATCTTCCTCTACATCTTATATCCAATTAAACCAGGTTAACAATTAAGATTTTGAATATTTTAAATGGTCATAAATGAATTTTATTGATTCCAAACTATTTGAAAAGCTTTATAGGCCTCTCTACATGTAATGATTATTTATGTTCTTTCTACACAATCTAATTTTTGGTTCAATATTACTAGAATAATTTAAAACTAAGCTATAAACATTTCATAATAATCCCAATCAAGTTGTTTGATATGTGAATTAATATCCAACTGTGTATATTATTCCAAATCCAGGTCAAGTTAATAGACTATTCCTTGAGTTGATGGCAAAGTCATATGACCAAAATCTCATAATGTGGGTTGCATGAGAGTTGAATAAATGTGCCCCACAGTGGGTGCCAAAAATTATTGGTGTGAAAAAAAATTGAGAGGATAAATGAAATACTTTCAGTCAACATTCATGGGATAGAATCCCTCTCCTATTGGAAGGTGGATCTACCTTTATTGAAAACCAAAAGAATATGGTAAAGGAAATTATTCACAACAAAAATGGTTTCTAATGGGGTATTACTTTCAACCATAAAGAACAAAAAGGTGATAGAAAGGGAATGTGAAGGAATAATGACAGAGGAAATAAATATGCATAGAAAGGTATAAGAATAACAAACTCAATGTGTCAAACTTATAGACTTACTAGCGAAGTCAAAAAAGAAGGTTACTTCACTACAAGGAAACCTTTCTCATTTGATGGGTAAGAAAGACATTACATGTCCATAAGAACATATAACATACATTAAAATAATTAACTACTACTGATAACAAGAATATGATAACTATCTTGTATTTCTTTTTAAAAAGCAAAAAAAATATTATTTTCACCCCACCAAGGTTTCACTATTTGCATAAATTACGAATGTACTTTCAAAAAAGAAATTATACAACAAAAATTCTATGTTTTTTACTAATTAAACATAATTTCATCGATGTTTCAAAATAAAAGAATCAAATATATATGGATGTACACACATACATTGTCCATGAAGATATTTTGAACTCAAAGTTTGTAATATTTCCCCTTATATTGATTCTCATCGAGTTGCATATATAATCTCCTCTTTCTTTGTTTTGCTAACGAAAGAACAAATTGTCAATAACTCTTATAAATGAGCTCTAAACTTGTATTTATAGGTTGCAATAGGTGGATATAGTGCATAATCAAAATTTATACCTTTTAAAATCTTTCAAAAGTTTAATATCAAATTTGTACATCTTAAAAACTTTGAAATACATATTAAGCAATTTGCACAACTTGAAAAAATGCATTGGTGTTTTTGCATGACTTTAAAAATCACAATAGAAAATTTGTACAACTTTCAAAAATGCATTAGAAAATTTTCATGACTTAAAACTTGCAAAAGAAACCTATTAAATTTGCATGAAATACAATGTGTAAATTACTATTACAAAATATGCAATTCAAAATTACAAGAATGACTCAAAACGTTTCGAGTAAGAAACTTGTCAAAATTTGATGGAGAACTATTTTTTCTTCTTCACTAAAGATGATATGGGTCTTCTCTTTCTGTGGTAGTGACTTCTTCTCCTAGTATTCATCAAACTTTTGTAATATTTCTAGTACTTTATCTTCATATAGACCATCTAAATATGTGAAAGGTATCTTTACATCACAATGTAGATCTGTCTTCTTTTGAGTTGTTCTTTGAAGTATTTTTAGCATTGTATTTAAATTATCCAAGTTATTTTGATATTTGATCAACATCTAAATGACACGTAATTAAATGTAGATTTGGGAGTTAGATCTTCTCAATATTGTTTTTGAATTGATTGATGATGTTCTCGTTAGAAATCACTTTCCCATTATCATTAGTGAATGTGCAATTTCAATTTTCATACTCCTCCAATTATTTAAATGAGATCATCACCTCTTATTTATTTAGTCATTGAATTTTTTAATACTTTTCTTGATAATATGAATCCTAAACTTAACAACCCCTATAAATTTACTGAGGTATACAACTTCTTCTTTTTGAATAACCTCTTCTTAAATCAGGTCATCTAGATAAGTATAGGAAATATCTTCCAACTTAGGAAGAAATCCATTCCATTTGTGTACTTATTCAGAAATCACTTTCCCATTGTCATTAGTGAATGTGCAATTTCAATTTTCATACTCTAATTATTTAAATGAGAGCATCACCTCCTATTTATTTAGTCATTGAATTTTTTAATACTTTCCTTGATAATATGAATCCTAAACTTAAAAACCCCTAGAAATTTACTGAGGTATACAACTTATTTTTAAATAACCTCTTCTTGAATCAAGTCATCTGGATAAGTATAGGAAAAATATTCCAACTTAGGAAGCAATCCATTACATTTGTGTACTTATTTAGAAATCACTTTCCCATTATCATTAGTGAATGTGCAATTTCAATTTTCATACTCCTCTAATTATTTAAATGAGAGCATCACCTCCTATTTATTTAGTCACTGAATTTTTTAATACTTTCCTTGATAATACAAATCCTAAACTTAACAACCCCTAGAAATTTAATGAGGTATACAACTTCTTCTTTTTGAATAACCTCTTCTTGAATCAGGTCATCTGGATAAGTATAGGAAAAATCTTCCAACTCAGGAAGCAATCCATTCCATTTGTGTACTTATTCATCATAATTTTCTTCAACTTAGGAAGCAATCCATTCCATTTGTGCACTTATTCATAAATCACTTTCCCATTATCATTAGTGAATGTGCAATTTTAATTTTCATACTCCTCTAATTGTTTAAATGAGATCATCACCTCCTATTTATTTAGTCATTGAATTTTTTAATACTTTTCTTGATAATATGAATCCTAAACTTAACAACCCCTATAAATTTACTGAGGTATACAACTTCTTCTTTTTGAATAACCTCTTCTTAAATCAGGTCATCTAGATAAGTATAGGAAAAATCTTCCAACTTAGGAAGCAATCCATTCCATTTGTGTACTTATTCAGAAATCACTTTCCCATTATCATTAGTGAATGTGCAATTTCAATTTTCATACTCCTCTAATTATTTAAATGAGAGCATCACCTCCTATTTATTTAGTCATTGAATTTTTTAATACTTTCCTTGATAATATGAATCCTAAACTTAAAAACCCCTAGAAATTTACTGAGGTATACAACTTCTTTTTAAATAACCTCTTCTTGAATCAGGTCATCTGGATAAGTCTAGGAAAAATATTCCAACTTAGGAAGCAATCCATTCCATTTGTGTACTTATTTAGAAATCACTTTCCCATTATCATTAGTGAATGTGCAATTTCAATTTTCATACTCCTCTAATTATTTAAATGAGAGCATCACCTCCTATTTATTTAGTCATTGAATTTTTTAATACTTTCCTTGATAATATGAATCCTAAACTTAACAACCCCTAGAAATTTAATGAGGTATACAACTTCTTCTTTTTGAATAACCTCTTCTTGAATCAGGTCATCTGGATAAGTATAGGAAAAATCTTCCAACTTAGGAAGCAATCATTCCATTTGTGTACTTATTCATCATAATTTTCTTCAACTTAGGAAGCAATCCATTCCATTTGTGTACTTATTCATAAATCATTTTCCCATTATCATTAGTGAATGTGCAATTTCAATTCTCATACTCCTCTAATTATTTAAATGAGATCATCACCTCCTATTTATTTAGTCATTTAATTTTTTAATACTTTCCTTGATAATACGAATCTTAAACTTAAAAACCCCTAGAAATTTATTGAGGTATACAACTTCTTCTTTTTGAATAACCTCTTCTTGAATCAGGTCATCTGGATAAGTATAGGAAAAATCTTCTAACTTAGGAAGCAATCCATTCCATTTGTGTACTTATTCATCACACTTTTCTTCAACTTAGGAAGCAATCCATTCCATTTGTGTACTTATGTAGAAATCACTTTCCCATTATCAATAGTGAATGTGCAATTTCAATTTTCATACTCCTCTAATTATTTAAATGAGAGCATCGCCTCCTATTTATTTAGTCATTGAATTTTTTAATACTTTCCTTGATAATACGAATCCTAAACTTAACAACCCCTAGAAATTTACTGAGGTATACTTCTTTTTGAATAACCTCTTCTTGAATCAGGTCATCTGGATAAGTATAGGAAAAATCTTCCAACTTAGGAAGCAATCCATTCCATTTGTGTACTTATTTAGAAATCGCTTTCCCATTATCATTAGTGAATGTGCAATTTCAATTTTCATACTCCTCTAATTATTTAAATGAGATCATCACCTCCTATTTATTTAGTCATTGAATTTTTTAATACTTTCCTTGATAATATGAATCTTAAACTTAAAAACCCCTAGAAATTTACTGAGGTATACAACTTCTTTTTAAATAACCTCTTCTTGAATCAGGTCATCTAGATAAGTATAGGAAAAATATTCCAACTTAGGAAGCAATCCATTCCATTTGTGTACTTATTCATCATACTTTTCTTCAACTTAGGAAGCAATCCATTCCATTTGTGTACTTATTTAGAAATCACTTTCCCATTATCATTAGTGAATGTGCAATTTCAATTTTCATACTCTTCTAATTATTTAAATGAGATCATCACCTCCTATTTATTTAGTCATTGAATTTTTTAATACTTTCCTTGATAATACGAATCCTAAACTTAACAACCCTAAAAATTTACTGAGGTATACAACTTCTTCTTTTTGAATAACCTCTTCTTGAATCAAGTCATCTGGATAAGTATAGGAAACATCTTCCAACTCAGGAAGCAATCCATTCCATTTGTGTATTTATTCATCATACTTTTCTTCAACTTTAGTTGCTTGATAATATTTTGACTAGATCTCAAAATACATTGTCATCATCATTTGAATGGTTCTACACCTTACTACAAAAATTTATTGGACCATTATTTTTTCACCTTGCCCATATGACCAATTTATTATGCTACATTTAATGTTTCAATGTTTAATATTTGATGAACAATTGAAGATTAAGACTGAATTGGCCTTACTAGTTTCTAGACCACAAATGTTAATTGTTCAACCTTTTCTCTAAGTTTTTTTTTTGTCACTCTATCTTGGTCCATTTTTTCAAATAACATGCCAATTGTAGATTAAACATTTTCCATCATCCTTTACCTTGTAACTCGTACCAAGTGTACCTTTGTGATTTGATAATTAGAAACATCAACATTATCTTTATCTTTCTCAGTAGGAGGAACTGCTACCTCTGCATATCTATCCTATTTCTAATCTATGTTTATTATGAAAAAATATTTTGGGCTTGTTAACTACATGAAGATGAATAGTTATAAAAAATTTGAAATCCTCATATACTTGTACAATATTCTTTATGTTCTTGATTGTCTTATTCAACCAATCATGAACTTATGTACTAAGATATTATTACACAAGAGTAGTGTTGGATTCCTTTTGAATATTAGGGGGAGGAAGATGGGTTTTCAAGGCTTGAGACTTTTCTAGTACAACTTAACCTTCCTTTTTTCCAATGTATCAGTTTGATTTTTGGGAGAAGATATAGGAGGAAAATCAATATTTTGAGAAAGAGGTAAAAGTCATGAAGTATCAGGCTGAGAGGGAGTGGAAAATAGAAATAACAAGGTTGTATTTGTAGCTAGGAACTATTGTGTATTATTGGTTACCAAGGTTTGGGACTAACCAAGACTATCAAGAAGAATTTATTCTGAAATGGAATTTCTAGGAGTATCGGAGAACTTTTCACCTAGCCTTTTTATTTTAAGCTTGAGTGGCTTTTGCACTAAAATAACTTATGTGATGCCCTCAACTTCTTTGTATGCCTCAATTTATTTTGATTCTTTGCTAGTTCCTATGGCTGAAGATGCTCCTATTTTTTCTTGATGTTGTTTATGAACACTTCTCAATTCAATCGCCTTCATGGGAGGAGGAAATCATGCTTTATTTAACATTAATACCTTTGATTTTCAACCATTTGAGAGTCTTATTTAGCACAACCTAGGTCCTATCAACGAGTGAAGTAGACTCTTTTTTTTGCCAATATAATTTTGGAAGAGGTTTTGATTCAATTCCTTATTCCTCATAAATGGGGTCCAATGCATCTTCATTATCTAATATATTCTTCTCGATTTCTATTATATCAAATACAATGACTTGTTCCAAAGTGAATTGTAAGTAATCATAGATTCTCACATCTTTCTCATCATTTTAATCCATCCAAAAATATTTGAAGTGGTGCACATGTTGATATGAAGAACCAATAATATTTTGAATTAGGCCTCTAACATCAAAATAAGGTCTACTTTTGAATGACTGAATGTCGACTCGAGTCATTTCTTCATTAATTAATTTTTTTTAAGCCAAGGAGACACAAGTGTATCAACCAATAAAAATAGAAAACTTTATTTCAGACTTGTGCTTACTAGACAAGATCTTGTGTGTCTCAATTAACTACCTTACTAGTTCCATTAAGGACCATTTATCATCTACATACCTTGGAAGCATATATGGAGTAATCGTAGATTCTTAGATAAGTGAGTGTTGAGAATTGTATGAACCATGCTAACCATCTAAAAATATCTATATAAGCTTATATTGATATCCTCAAGTTGTATCATTATGATTCAAATATTTGAATTGCATATTATGAAAATGCATCATTTACCCTATAAAAATGATGTGTACTTTCCTTAAATGTGATTTGAGGATAGAAATCATATATCTTTGAAATTTTCATGTCACCTATTATATTCGAGCCATTATAGAATCTTATCCTAGTGACAACATAGATGAGATAAGAGGCCATGTATAATTTAGAAGTGGTATTGACCTCTATTAGTTCTTTATGAATAGAATCACTGATCAAATGTCCACAATTGATGTACTACTTATTTTTATGAATGATCCATATGTATCTATACATCCATGTTTGAAAATTTATTACAACTAGGCTTCTTATTACTCTATACAAGAGTTTTATCATATCATTAACTTCATTCATGAATTAAAAATTGTAAATATTCTTAGGAATTCTTTTTTTTGTATGATTAGGTTTGTCGGCCATTATTTCTTGACCCACTTAGAATAGGAACTAGTATTGGAATCCCAAAATTCTTGAGTAGATGTTGGGATCAGATTAACAAATGTTAGCCTATTGAGTAGTTAAAGCAAGTGATCAATATGTTCTGATCTTAATCAAAAGATATATTCTTATTTTATATTCTTAACCTCTCTCTTCTTTGCATCATAATTTTTATCCATTGTTAAAACTAGTTTTGGATACTACACTGAGATTGGGAAGGCAAATGCTTGAGCTAGTCCACTATCGTGGATCCTTTGACCATAATCTAACTTATGTACCCTACTAATTATATTCATAAATATTCCACGTTGATGTGACCTAGATAAATATCTTTTATTTCCTCAATATTTGAATTAGGTTTGTGGGTGTAATAACTCATTTAAACTGATATTCCATGTCTATGTCTTCTTTTGATTCAGGACCCTTTTTGGGAGAATTCTTCTTTGGAGTGTTTTATTTAGATTATCTTTGATTGTAGTCCTAAATGTTGACATATGATGAATACCAACTACCTATGAGAAGAACAAAAACCTAATTTGATCTGGTGAAGAGAGTAGAAAATTAGTTATGCTCAAGTAAGTAGAAGTTTACAAAGTGTGCCTAGAGAAAGGGTAGAATCTGAAGTGTGTTTATGTAAAAGGTAGAGTCCACAAATCTATTTAACAGAGGGATGAGATTTATGTCGGGGAATCCAAGAACAACACACCTTGTTCTGATCCCACTTGTTAGGATTTTGCTCCTCAGAAAGAGCACAATATGATTATCAAATATAAGCAATTAAACATACGGAAATATACCAGAAGCACAAGTAACTAGAATTCACCAATAGCACAGAATATGAGAGACAATATACAATCTTGTATTAATACTTGTACAGAAAAGAATACAATAAAGAGACACCATGCTCTTCCACCTTATAGAGGCTTGCCACACCTCAAGTGTATAGTAATTCTTCTTCAAAACACTCTCCTACCAAAAATGGTCCCAACACACAACTCACACACAGAATTGGTGTTCACCTCTCCAACCAGTCAGTAATAACCCTACCAGTACACCAAGCACTCTAAAGTACTTCAATTTGATCTCCCATGAACCTGCAACCTATAATTCAACAAACCATACTTACACATGTAGATCTCCTATGAGCTTGCAACAACCTGCAACTCAATGATCTTACAATGGAAGGATCTTCCTTGCCTTCCTTTCTAGCTTATCATTACAATACATGCAAATGGGTCTATAAATAGATCCCAGACTTAAACAATAACTTAGACTCTTAGTTTACTAATAATAAACACGCAGCTCAAGACTTGAAATAGCCTTTACATGTAAACACTCCATTCACTTAACTAACTATTCATGAAACAAATAGTTTTGAAACACACAGGCGATCGACATCGGTCCCTGTCTACCTAGTGCTGACCAATGTCAGCTGACTTCCTGTCGACGCCGATTGCCTTCTACGTCATCTTGACCGATGTCGGTCATACTGTCGATGCCGGTTCTTCTGGATCTTCAGTAACCTCCTATTTTTGTCTGCATAGTTAAAGTTTTTAGCTCCACAACCTAACAATCTCCCACTTGGAGATAAATAGCTACAACTGTACCTGTACCTGTACACCATCTAATTTGTTCCCTTGGCTCTGTATCCCTCTTCAAGATCACTCTTGAAGACCAACCACCACACAACCTGTGGTGCAACACCTGTCATTCAAATCACCTACCACATCCACATCTACAAACCCATGTAGAAAATAACTTGAACCTGCATAGCATGTGCACCTACTGCTAGTCCCTCTAAGAATCCAGTGAAATGCCCTCCAATGCTTCTTTCTCAGATTGGCTCTAAACTTGTGACAACTCCCACTGCTTGGGAAAACTCAGGTCTAGTACATACCATGCACTTAACCTCATTATGTGAATCAAGACACTATTCTTTGAACTATCCAACCATCGACATGCTAACCGGTCTCACACAATCATCCTGAAACAAAGTCAACCTATGACCTTCCATGTCCCTAGAACACACTCATGCCAAAGAATCTTGTTGCTCCCAGATTCTTCATGACACACCTCTGAACTAGCTTTACCTTTATTTTAGCAATACCCTATATATGTAACCCTGCAAAAAGCACATCATACAGTAATAGGATAATGTAGCTAATATTATCCAACCTGGTAAAGAAAAACATAATGATCAAACCTCCATTGCCCTGCAGCTTATTCAAGACCATATACCCTGGCCTACCGTCTCACGTGTCCATTTCTGCTCTTCTTCATCCTGAACATCCATTCGTCTCTCAGTGCTTACTTCTAGCTGGCAACTCCACTAAAAATTCCCGTTTAGTTCTCCTCCAAGGAATCACATCCTCATCCATGCCAAGCTCCCACTGTTTCCTGGATCTACCTGCTCTGCTTCTTTAACAACTTCCTGGTTCTTTACCATAAGTGAGCAACAAGTAGTGTAAAGAAGGGAAATGATGAATTTGAGGATTACATAACCTTTAAGTCCTCCATATGGGCACTTGAGACTCCTTGACAGCGTGCTGTCTACCCAAAATTCATCTCAGTGACCGATGCCGGTCACATCTCAGTCTGCACCCGATCGATGTCGATTCCCTGCGACTACCTCATCGCTGATATCGGTTCCCCCTTGCCGATGCTGGCATTTATCTGTCCCTAAGTCACCAACATCAGTCTGCACATAGCTGATGTCATTCCCTTTCTGGACGCCGATGCCAGTTTTCTAGCCGACGTCGGTCTTTGTGTTTTGTTTGTGAGAACTGACTTCTACCCGTGAGCTCCTTTTGGATCAAACCCTTATCCAAATCACCCTTGCTCTGCTCAGAATTCTTCTGCCCCTTGTGCTGAACTCTGTTCGTCACCTTCTCCTTGAAAACCAAGGCTTTCCTGTTCTTGTCACTAACATCGGATTCCTCAAAAAATGTTACCTTCTTCTTCTGCATATAGAAACCTCGATCTATGCTCTTCAAATTTGAAAGCATACCCTTTGACTCAAGAACATGCATCTCCTTCTTATTCATGTGACCAAGCCTATTAAGCCACATCTTTGAATCTACAGCTGAAGTAGATAACCTAGAAAGAGAATCAGTAATACAAGTAGATAGATAAAGTGTACCTACTTTCTTACCTCTTGCTACAACAAGTGCACCCTTGGTAACCTTCTAAGAGTCCGCTGTGAGAGTTACTGTGCAACCCTCATCACCCAAACTTCTTACAAAATTCAAATTTTGCTCTAGAACTGGGACATGCATGACCTCCTTCAACACCCATGTGTTACCTGTCTACACTTTCAGCTTCACTTTCCCTTTGCCAACCATCTGACAAGGCTTTCCATCCCCTAAACAAATTTATCCAAAGTCTCCCTGGACATACTCATGAAAAAATTCCCTATTTGGGGATGCATGAAAAGAGGCACCAGAATCTAAAACCCAAGATTCTACTTTATCCAAAGAACATACCAGAGCATCTTGTGTAACGAAATCTGCAACATCTGCTTCTTCTTCATGTTCTTCATGCTAATCTACTACCAACCAACAATCTTCTTTTCCCTGCTCTTTCTTTCCACATTTCCAGCAGGTTATTCTACCATACCTGGACTTGGACCTCCTACCATTAAACTTCTCCATTCGTAGTCTACTTTCTTCTGCCATTGCTCTACTCCCACTCAAATAGAAACCCCTGTGAGTAACTTGTAATCAACACACACTAACCAGATCTAATCTAACCTGTTAGTATCCCAACCAAAAGCTCTGATACCAGTTGTCGGGGAATCCAAGAACAACACACCTTGTTCTAATCCCACTTGTTAGGATCTTGCTCCTTAGAAAGAGCACAATATGATTACCAAATATAAGCAATTAAACATGCGAAAATATACCAGAAGCACAAGTAACTAGAATTCACCAATAGCACAGAATATGAGAGACAATATACAATCTTGTATTAATACTTATACAGAAAAGAATACAATAAAGAGATGCCATGCTCTTCCACCTTACAGAGGCTTGCCACACCTCAAGTGTACAGTAATTCTTCTTCAAAACACTCTCCTACCAAAAATGGTCCCAACACACAACTCACACACAGAATTGGTGTTCACCTCTCCAACCAGTCGGTAATAACCCTGCCAATACACCAAGCACTCTAAAGTACTTCAAATTGATCTCCCATGAACCTGCAACCTGCAATTTAACAAACCATACTTACACATGTAGATCTCCTATGAGCTTGCAACAACCTACAACTCAATGATCTTACAATGGAAGGATCTTCCTTGCCTTCCTTTTTAGCTCATCATTACAATACATGCCAATGAGTCTATAAATAGATCCCAGAATTAAACAATAACTTAGACTCTTAGTTTACTAATAATAGACACATAGCTCAAGACTCAAAATAGCCTTTACATGCAAACACTCCGTTCACTTAACTAACTATTTATGCAACAAACAGTTTTGGAACACACAGGCGACCGACATCAGTCCCTGTCTACCTGGTGCTGACCAATGTCGGCCGACTTCCTACCGATGCCAGTTGCCTTCTGCTTCATCTTGACCAATGTCGGTCATACTGTCGATGCCAGTTCTTCTGGATCTTCAGCAACCTCCTATTTTCGTCTGCATAGTTGAAGCTTTTAGCTCCACAACCTAACAATTCAGTATGTGTTTGAATAGACTTTGGATTTTGCCTATATCTTGAGTAGGATCAGAGTCTAAGAAGGTTTCAAATAGTATATCAAATTTTGATAGTGTACCAAGTAATATCAAAGTCTAACGAAGGTTTTAACAAGGCTCAAAGTCTAGTGAATTCATAAACCAAGCTAATTATGTTGATGGGGGAAATAAAAGTTCAAGACTAGGTTAGGCTCTAAGAGTTATATGAAGAAGTGACAAATCTTGATAAATGCATGAAGGGAATCTAAATAATCCTATGTGCTTTGGAGAAACTCTAAGTGTAAAATGTTTATGTGTAGTGTCAATCTTGAATGACTAGTGATGAATAAGACAAGAGAAACTTAAGAAACTTAATCAAAATTATTAAGAAGAATTGTGTGTATCTTTATGCTGAGTTAGAGAACACACCCTAACTCCTCATCATTGGTATTAAGCTAAAATGAATAACCCTACGATTCCATGATCATAATAAATTAATATTTTCAAGAGAGAGTAAGGAGGGATGGAGAATACAAGGATCAAGGACCAGATTATGAACAAACTAGAAGAAATGGAGAGATTTAAAATAGAACATGAAAGACCCATGCATGTAAAGATAATATTTAGAGTAATGTAAAACTTTTTGGGTACATAAAATAGTGTCAGGACCCAAGAGTCTAACAAGAAAGTGATCAGGATTCAAAATCATGCAAAGTAAGGTAGCATGGTCCAAGTGTGTTTTGGAGAAGAGCGAGATCTGATGGGTATGCTTATATAGGTATCAAGATCAGACATATGTTTAAACACATATCAAGGTCTATGAGGTTGATTTTAAAGGGGATAAATTATAATATATTCCTAAGCATACATTAAGGTTTGATGTGTCTAGACATAATCAAGTTTTGATAATATACTAGGTAATAATAAAAAAATTGAGCTCTATTTGGCAGGTGTAGTATTTCGAAAAGACTAAAGACAACCATTTTTTGCATTTCTTCCCAATTTTGACCAAATTAACTTTTGATAAATAAACTTCTCTATAAATAGGACATTTGACTTGAAAAAAATAACTTTGACCAATTTTTGACTCACTTTGACTTCTTTGACCGTAATCAAAAGACCTAAAATTTTAGCTTTTTGACATTTGTTCTAAAATTAGTAAAACATGTTTCAACTCCTTTCAACCACTTTCATGCATCCTTCAACCTCATGGGGTCAACAATATTCTCATGTGAAAAATACATCTCTATCTCAACTATCCAAGTCATGAGTTGTTTCAAATTATCTTATCTAAAAAATAAACAAATATCATTCAAAGATTTACCTCTTTACTCCACCACAACCTTCGGTAGTCTCTTCTATCTACTAGCCTCTTTTTATCCACTCTCTTGAACTCTATCCAAATCATCTATTTTCATTTTTAGGAACAAAAACCCCACAAACAACTCATCAACATCACATGCATTTTCACCATTACCACTTTGTGTAGATGTATCTAATATTATTTCAAACACTTTCGAGATCTTTGTCAACTCACACATCTCACATGCCCTTCGTTTGTGTTCCATCTCTTACCAAAAATTTGTAGGATCCTCTTTCATAACCTACAATAGACTCCAAATTGATCCTCTTACAAACACCCTCATAATCTTGTAAGACTTCACACACTTACAACCACCTATGCAATATTATCAACAAATTGTAGTTCTATGTAGACTTCTCTCTCATAGCCTAAAACACACATTAAGGAGTTTATCACACAAATAACCACAAATACACTACCTTTGTTTGATACCACTTGGTGAAATCATGAGGGGGAGACTATTTAAATTTTGTCTCTAATTCCCATGTTATATGGGTTTAACCAATCACATGGACACATAATCATTTTGACAAACAATTAACTATCTTCCTACAAAGATCAATTCTTGCATCAATACACAATAAAAATAAAATATAATTCATGCCAAAAATTTGCTTAATTACTTATAATAATAAGGACAAATTATTTACAAAACACTCTTTTGATGTATTTATATCATTTGCATTCAAATTGGCAACGAGAATCTACTCTAAGACACTTTTGTCTATATTAACCAATGGGTAGATATTTGGCCTTCTCCCAATGTCTCTTTATCTTCACCAAAAATTTATCCACTTTATAACTCCAAAGATAATTCCAAGAGTCATCAAAATAGAGAAAACTTGAATATGCATCTACAACTAGTGTTATTCGGGTTTCTCACTGTCAAAATATAAGCTAATTAAAACTTTTTTCTATTTTCCTTACCCTATTGGGATTTTTAGAGACAATTTAAACTATGTATCCTAATAAGACTTTATAAGTGTCAATTTTAAGTTTAAATAATCTAGATTGATTTAGATCTTTTATTTTGGCTAGCACGATGAGACACATTCATCTCAGGCTAGACCTAATCAGGTCTTATTTTCTAGATTACCACTATGGATTAACAATCAAATCTTACGTGACCCAGTCAGTCTTTGAACATCATACTAATACTACATGAGTTTAACACATGCTTTCCAACCTAATCAACATTTCTACTACCGATTACAACTATATGCAAAGGCTTAACAACTTGTCATCCTTTAAGACCTAATTAGGGAAGTGTTACCCAATTATAACTATCCATGTAAAGTGAATCCATCAAGCCCTAATTATAAGTTATATTCCAATTATCAAAGAGACAATGTCATTGGTGATGTAAATACATAATTGGTGAACTAAGTTTTGATTAGCACTAAAAACATAAGCATTTATGTCAACAACCTAATCAGTCATTGAAACTCCAATTAGCAAAGGTAAACTTGACCACACCATCGATAAACCTAATCAGGGATGGAAGTCCTAATTAAAAATGATAAAAACTATTTTATAATTCATAGACCTACTCAAGGTTGTAATACCTAATTATAACTATTAATTCCTTATCATTCTTAACAAGACCTAATCAGTGAATAAAAATCTATTTATTAAAGGAACTGCTACCAAACCTAAACTAGACCAAATCAGATTTTATGATTCTGATTCAAACTGGAGAGTTATGAATTTTTAATGAAGACCTAATCAAGGTTTCTATAGCCTATTAGCATTGTAAAATGCAACTATCGAAACCAAGACCTATTTGATATTGAGAATCCCAAATACAACTGATATTCTACCAACTTAATGAGATGAAGGTTTTCATCAACTCCAAGGGAAACATAATTATGTAAAATGAGAGCTTCACTTACAAGTGTGATGTCACTAAGAGGATGTCAAGATTAACTAGAATATAAATCAAGAAAGATCCTCCAATAGATCACACCACAACCAAAATTGAAAGCAAACACATTATGTTTTTGGTGATGCAATATTTTTTAGGACCATGGATGCTCCTGCATCACCTAACTTATTTCATAACCTCATTAAACCATAATTATTTCAAGAAAGATTGTATTTATAAATGAAATGAACATATATAATTATCATATCACAAGGTTTTTCATGTCCAATTAAATTTTTGGTAGATACCCCATGTCCTGAATCAACTTTTCTCATTTCTTCTATTGTTTTTATTCATCAATATGCATAGTATGTATCTAAGAAGGAATGGGTGACCGCAAATAAATAATTATAAATTTCAACCCTTTATATCCAACAATATGTTGCCTTATATATTTCATGTACTTGTTAACCCTTTTATTGATAACTTTGAAGTTGTATATAGAATAGGGCTCTCTATTGCAATTAAGGATTAAAATCATTCCACTTATCTCCATAGGCAAGAAAGGTTTCTATGCAATTTTTTTGGAGAGGGAAGTAACCCAATTCAAAACCTCCTTCTTGGATGTCTAAACAACCCTATTGAATTCTAGAATTGATTTTAAAGCATTATGTTGTTGGATGATCACCTTGCGCAGCCAATATTTTTGTTCTAAGGATCAAAGAAATAGACTTTTCCTTCTCTATTGTAAGCTACCATTTATTTTTTTATCCTGAGCTCATTTATCAAATAATAACAATAGGCCCTTAGTTAAAAACACACAATAATAACATTTGGATTCCATTTGTCATATAATGTGACCACCCATCCATGTTATTCATTTTTTTCTTCTATTTGTTTCTTTAGGTCATCTTATCTTCTACTAATTTATGAATCTCTTCTTCATAATGTAAGCACAATTGTAATTTCAAGGTATCAATTATTATTAGATGTTCTTTTATAGATACATAATTATAAAGAGTACCTATTCATATCAAGTGGGATGTACTAGTTTATTGAGAAATGGCTTCCTTTATTTTCTCAATGGTTTTAGGTTGTTTAGCAATAATTGTTACTGCTATTTCTTCAATAATGAAGGTGGATTTAGGTTCTTCAAAAATAACCATAGCTATATTCTATTTAATGATGAAGTAGGTGTTATAGGTGAATGTTATTCAATGGATGTAGGCACCCCTTTCTCTATTATTCATGCCTCTTCTTCTGCAATTTTTTCCAAGGTGTCCAACCCATTGTCCCTAGCCTCCAACTATTAAATTATAGCTCTAATAAATTACATTTCCTCATATACAGCCATGAGTTTTTAACATGTGTCATTATTATTAGTAAAAATAGGTTGATTGTCAAGAGTTATTTTTCATTTACCCTCATGACTAGATTTTGAAAATGGACTTTTATTTTCTTCATCTTCCTTTGTGGGTTCTTTTTCATCGTCTACTAGATTTTATTACTCTATTTTAATTTTCAATTTCATATAATATTATTTATTATTTGGCTTTGTGCCACCAACTTCCTCATCTTCACTTGTTTCTTCATAAATTTCTTCCTTGCTTTGTTTTGATTGCTCTCTTTCACTATCGGTTTCTTCCCATTCTAATTTTTCCTCGTCAGTGGAGATTTAAATTAGGTCATTCTTTGAAGATGACATCCTAATTTTATTTCTTCATGTTTTTAATCTATTTGAGAATCTATACTACCTACTATAGGATGACTTGAAGACATTATTTTTGTAGGATGTCTATAGGATGAGAAGATAAATTGTTTTGGGCTTCTTACATCAATAGTTATTGGTGCAACTTATTTTAGAAGGTGTGATAGCTGCATTTTTATCAATGAGTATTTTCTTGATTATCAACGTGATGAGGCAATTATGGGATTAGAGTATTTTATTGCCATTTTTTAGGAATTTTAATAAATAAATGTGTAAAATTAATATAATCCCATGCTTTGGATGACTCAAAAAATACAAAGATAAGTATATATAATGGATTATTACCTTCAAAATTTATGTACTTTGAGATGAAGATGGCTACCTCCTAACATGGATGAGGTAGTAAAATAACTATTGTGCCCTAAGAATCAAATTTCAATACTTTTCCTATCATGCAAAATCTTGGTCTGGCATTTGCAACTACCTATATGTCCTGCTTATTTTCCCTTGCCACTGGTAAACATGTAACTACAGCCAAAAATTGCCCCATCGGGACTATTTCTAGCCATTTTACAATGGTTGTATCATTTTGTAGTGTTCATTAAAAATCCTTAAAAATTTTGAGGTCAAAACCCTCTTATCTTTATATTATTATTAACTATCCTACATTCTTATACATGATCATCATATGCAGATAGTTACTTAAGACTATGTGGTCGTAAGGTTTTATCATTAGAAAATCTCCCCCATTCCATATTTGTTCTCCTTATATTATTTCAATGTTAAATAATGCAGAGCTCTATTTACTATTTTAATGGTGGCTTGTGTGAATGAGGAAACTATAAGGAAACCCAAATACTAGTGTGGAATTGGTATGAAGGAATGAACGACCATTCCTTAGTTCTTGATTTTTCATGGCATACTAATTTGGCCTTATCAATCCACTCCTCCCTGCTATGTGTAGGTATTATTGTCATTATTCCCCAATAAATTATATCCCATAAATGGAATTATCTCTTTCTAATTGATTCATGTCACTTATCCTCAAGTGAGGTGAGTAGTTAGTATAGGAAAGGAAGATAAGGCATGTAGCAATAATAATAATATGATGTGATAAGTTCAAGCACCAAAAAGGGAAATTTTGAAAATATTGAGGTATGACATGAGTATGAAGGATATGATATTTTTGAACCCAATAATAGAATGTAAATATATTTTTTGATGTCATGTGAAAGGATGGGATGAAAGGTATGATGGTAGAGCATAGTATGATGTTAAATTGAGTAGGTAATGATACTAGAACATAATATAAATAATGTACATATCATATTTGAAAATTAAATAATTATACTATACTAAATTAGTAACATAATTGATTGGCTTCTAAAATGAGTCACCACATGTGTTCTCTATTGATGATTTCTATGGATATATGTAGGTGGCACCATGGAATCACACCAGTAAAATTATTGGAAAATAACTTAGGTAGTTAAATATAATGACATAAGATAGTTGAGAGCCAATAAAAAATTAGTCATATTGAAATGTCTTTATTTAAGATCAAGAACTACATAATCTTGGTGGGAAAGTTAAAAAAAAATGTGAGACATTGAACATCCTCATAGCAACCTTTTTTTGAAGATCTAAGAAACCATGGATGGCCATATGTTTCATAAAAGTGGGACATGGCATTAAATGAGTGCCTTCAAGATCAAATAATCAACCAATTTTAGTGGTTGTAGGTCATCCAAAGGAAGGTGGTCAAAATCAAAAAAACTTAGGTTGTATTGGTTGTGGTTCCAAATACAGATCTAGTGCCAATACTCCAAAGAAGTACTTAACCATCAATAGAAGTGAAAACATGAATCTAGAGCCCATAAAAATTTAGTTGGGGGGAATATGAACCAAGGTACACTAGGATATGAGGCATAAATATTGGAAACATGGATCAACCTACTAAAAAGGTAGCTTTAGTGAAATATGTGTTCCTTCAGATGATGCAGGTTGAACTTGTAGTAATTTAAATTTACTCGTGGCACCTCAATTGAACTTGTAGCATAAAGTTATGAAGGGAAATGGTGTTTTTGAGAACCTGAGCACATGGTTACAAGACTTAGGATATCAATAGGTGACTCAGATTGATTTATTTATTTATTGATTCCTAAATAGTCAACAAGCTTATTTTCTACTTAGGATGATCTTTATTTATGTTTATAGGTAGTGTCTTGGTTTTATGATCAAATACTTCTTAAAATACTTGAGGTTTTTTGTTATTTTTATATTTTTCTAGATTATGAAATCATAAGAGCTCAAAAATAATTGTACCATAATCTTGATGACCTCCAATTCAGCTCTTAATTAAAAGGCATAGATGAACTCTTCCTTTGTTTTAGGTTTATTATATAATTTTAGGTGATGACCATTTACCAGTAACTTAAATATTACTAAATCAATAGTATATAACTTGACATATAAAAATAAAAACTAAAATGAAATAATTTAAATATCTAATTCTTAATGGAAGTAGATAAAATAAAACTATTTACCTTAACTTACCTTGTTGATCGTAGAAAAGGTTGTGTGTGTAGTAAATGATATAAGGTGCCCAACATATAGAATGAGAGGCAAACTTGAGAAATAATATTAAATACTTTATCAACCTCATATGGACTGAGCCACCATATTTTTTACTTACCTTTATGATCTTTATATTTTGAATAAAAAAGTAATCCCCAATATTCGGCTTGAAACATATGTGTCTTGATGAAATTTTCATGCTACATGACTCTTTATTTATATAAAACCTTTGTATGATGAAGAGCTTCTTGACAAAGCTTGTATAATGCATTAAATTAAGTGAAGCATTTTTTCTAAGCTTCAAAGAGATCCATTCCGAGTTTCAATGCAATTCTAAGAGTTTTGATGTCAAATTATATAAGGAGAATAACTTATTTTCCATAGACTAACTAATAAGGTGTGAACCTTGTAGTGGTATTACATGTGGTTATATATGCCCAAATATCCTCTTAAATGTGATTTACCCAATCTCAGTAGTGTAAATAAATTATCTTGATCAAGATATAAAATTTATGTTTTGACTCCTTCTTCAGCACCTTCAACAAGCAAAGTAAAAGCACTCACCATTAGGGCATTCACTTCATCAGGAGGCAGTTAGATTCTTGGCCATGGCACTTGTCATCACCTTACACATTGTTGAGATCTTATTTATTCTTTATCATATTATGTCACTTCCCAGATAAAAGTGGGTAACTCTTCTAGATTTGATGTGTTGGGCTTCGATATTATTCAGATGTAGCATGGTGGTATCAATTATGTGTTGTATGTTCCCAAATTTTCCATAGATTTGTTATCTATGTATCAAATTTTTAACTCAATCACTATGAAAATAATGGATTTTACTCCATAAAATGATGTAATATGAAAAATTTTAGATTCACAAGATATATTTATTACAGGGAATGCATATCATGGTTCATACCTTTATGCCTTTAAGAGATTTGAATTGTCCATTGGATCTTATTTAAACACTCATGCCATTACACTTAGTAAATTATAGCATGAACACTTTGGTCATCTTAATTTTACATACATACAACAAAAGAGGGAAAATTAGTTGGTGATTGTCCTTCCCAATGTCTCCTACATTGATGGAGTTTATCCTAGTTGTATGCTTGGAAAGCAACACAAGGACCTTTTTCTAAAGGGTAAGGCATATTGAGCTAAAACCCATCTAGAGATAGTGCACAGTGATCTCATGATCTTTCCCACTCTCCCTTTCTCTAGATCTAAATATATACTCACCTTCATTGATGATTATTCTATAAAAACTTGGGTGTACTTTCTTAAGTACATGATCAAGGTACTTGAGACATTTAAATAATTTAAGGCCTTTGTAGAGAAGCAATCATCTATTCCACTCAAAACACTATGCAAAGATAAAGAGGGGAATATGCCTCTAATGTGTTTTAGTAATTTTACTTAGAACATGCCATATAGCATCAATTCATAATGCCCTACACCCCTCAATATAATGGTTTTACAAATCAGAAGAATCATACTTTAAAGGAGATGTCAAATTGTATGATTCACTCTAGATATATGACTCCTCAAGATTAGTAAAAATCCATAAATTGTGCCAATTCTATCCAAAACCACATTTCCCATAAGGAAGTGTAGAACAAAACTCCTGAAGAAGTTTGGTATGGGATCAAGCTGAATGTATTTGGTTGTTGTGTATTTGGGAATACTGCATGGGTGTTTGTTCTTGATAACAAATACAAGGCTATAGAGAATAAGATCATTCCACTTATATTTATTGGTTATTTTGATGATTCCAAAGCCTATTGACTACTTGACCCCATCAATCATGTTGTGCATTTTAGACAAGATGTAAAATTTGATAAGAGTGCATCCTTCATCACCTTATTCTCCCTCTAACATTCCTCCTTATACTTTGGTTGACTTTCTTCTGGATAATGATGATGATCATAATACAGCACCATCCCCTCCACATGCTTCTCAGACTATGCCCAAATGTGCTAAGTCTATTCTTGAGATAGTTGGTTCTTTAGTAGTTGACCCTTCTATTTTTCAATGTACTTGATCATAGACATCTGACATTTCCCTATTGAGTCATGCCATCTCAAATGATCCAATATTTTTTCCAAAGCATTAGGGAAACTAGAGTGGGATGTTGTTATGAAAGAGGAGTATTCTTCACTCTTGAAGAATCACACTTGGGATCTAGTACCACTTCTTAATGGAAGGAAACTTATATGGTGTAAATGGGTCTATAAGACTAAATATGCAATAGATGGTTCATTAGACAAGTACATATCACACCTAGTCATAAAGGGTTTTTCATATTTTAATGGATAGACTATTATAATACCTTTACTCATGTTGCTAAGATGGAGTTAGTTCAGCTTGTACTCTCCCTTTTTGCATCTTAATGTTGGTTATTTGACCAGATGGACATGAATATTACCTTCTTACATGGTGATCTACATGATGAGATCTACATGGATCAACCTATAGGTTTTGTATAAGACCATTCACTAGTATGCAGACTCCATCATTATCTTTATTTACTTGAACAATCTCTACATGCTTGGTAAAATAAGATGAATTATTTTATGTTCACTTATGATTTCTCATGTTTCCACTCTAACCCAAATGTATTTATCTAAATACATGGGGATCACATTCAGATATTTTTTCTATATGTAGATGATCTTCTTCTGAGATGCATGTTTGAACCCCATGATTAAAGATATTAAGCTTAATTTGATGAGGCAATTTGATATGATAGACTTAGGACTTATGCACTACA
The DNA here is from genome assembly GCA_037957365.1 of Torreya grandis. NCBI lineage: Eukaryota > Viridiplantae > Streptophyta > Pinopsida > Cupressales > Taxaceae > Torreya > Torreya grandis. The sequence goes on along the minus strand of JARHVA010001224.1, from coordinate 1,866,578 downwards.
TCCTTGCACATAAAATTCATCATTCACATAATGATATTTCTCTTGGAAAAAAAATTATGCCACAAATTTTATTCATTGGTTTGATATGATTGATGACAAGCCAACCCCTACTACATTTTAGTCAGGGCTTATATTAATACTTATAGTTGAACCCACTTTATATAGGAAACTAGTAGGTAGTCTCTTATACTTAATTCACACTCCCCCTAACATCACCTTTGTTGTTAACCTTGTCTCTTATTTCTCACAAATACCCTATGAGGACCATTGGAAATTAGTTAAGTGTATTTTGCACTATATTCAGGGCACTATTCACTTTGGGATTCAATACACACTAATGACACTTCATAGATTATGGGTTACACTGACTCATATTAGGTAGGATATATTGATACCCATAAATAAAACTTTGGTTTTTTCTATAATATTTGTTCAATTTAAATTGCATGGAAATGCAAGAAGAAGATAGACATTGACCTTATCATCTATTGAGGCTAAATACCAAGGAGATGTCAAAGCTAGTTAGGAGGCCCTATGGCTTTGGTAGTTATTGGATGAGTTTGGTTATCCACATCACATCCCTAATACATTATCATGTGACAATAAAAAATTTATTAATATTTATTACAATCATATGGAGCATCAGTGCACAAAACACATTGAGATGCATATGCGCTTCATTCGATGACTTGTTCAGGATGGATTCATTTCATTAGAGTTTATGCCCATAACTAAACATGTCATTGACATCTTCATAAAAACCTTGGTTATAACTTAATATCTTTAGTTATGAGCATTTATTTAGGTTAAATAATTTATCCTTGAGGGAGACTTAGGGTGAAATCCTTCCTTCCTTCTTTCTCTCATCTTTCTTTTGATTGTACATGCATACCTAACATGGCCTAGTATCTGGGACCCATCTTCTCATCCTCCCCAATTATTAATTTGTAGGACAATATTAGATTATTAGACTTTAGTTTATATTTATAATCTCTAATTAAATAATATTTAATAACTAGTAATAAATACTATGCATTAATTACTAATGTGACACTTGTCACAAACTATTTTATTGTTTTTTAGAATAATGGAGTTTTATTCCTAATTAAATAAATGAGTCTGAGTAGGGTAAATCAATAAAAAATGTGCAATAATTAAGCCACTGATTTATGTAAATAGATTGTATTTTTACTTTTTCTAAAAATAGTAATAATAGAGAGAAAATCAAACTTAGCTGGAAACTGACAGACGGATATTGTAGGGTCTAGAAATTTGTGTGCAAGTTTGGGAGACTATCGCAATTAGGATCCTAGAGTTCATTTATAGATTGTGTAGGATCATGAAATTGGGACACCCTATTGTTCGGCACTATAATCCTTTTTTTACACTATTGTCCAGGTGATCTAAGTTTTTTGGGTTCTACTTGGTAGGTCTGTGTTACCCTATCAGTGAATATCGAAGCCCAAAAGTCTGTAACACTTATTGTGTGTCTATTTTAATCTTCAAATCCCTATGATCTCTTTGTGATTGAATTTGAATGGCAACTTGAGAAAGATAGAGAATGGTTTAGTGTGTAAAGGATACGTTGGATGCACTTCACACCCTATGTGTGGGCACATTGCCTACATACCAATACTCTGAGGAGAGATCAAGCTAATGTAGTTCTCCCATTGAAGTGCTTGGTGCAATTGTGTATGAAAATGTAACTAGATGAAAAAGTGGGTGTATTTCAGATAGATAGGGGCTGTTTTAAGGGTTTGAATAAGCTTGGAACAATATTGGAAGGCTATATGTAGAGAATAGGGAAAAGTGATTAAATGTACTTGCTTGTATTCTTGCTTCTCTCTTTTAAATGAGTGCCAACCCTTCTAAATGGACTTTGAATGGTATTTTATAGGGAAATTAATGATCATAGGTTAAATTAATTTGCCTTAGGATGACATTAATTAGGATAAGGATTCATGAAAATATGACCATTAGGACCAAAAGTACACTTGGACAATAGTGTCAAAAATAAGACACCTAGGTTTCAGCACTCCTATCCAAGTTGGGTGTTAAAATCTAGAGGGAATGAGACATGTGGTGATGGATATAGGCATGAAAGAGCTACCTAGGTTTGTAAGGGTTAAGTTTGGAAGGTAGTAGATGACTGAAAATTAGTGAAAGAAAATCTTAAAAAGGGTTGTGCAAGCAAGTAGGATGACCTATGGATTAGGTGTCTTTAGCCATACTCAAGTAACCAAATTTCACATTTTATATGACTAAATTTAGCACCCCCCCTTCCCTTATTCTAGTGATGCATCAAATTAAAATACTAGGATAAAGAAAAGAAAAAAGTGTACCTGAACTTACCTATAAAGGTGAAACCCATAAAGCTTGTGTGATGTTGAGTGATGTTGGATAGTGCATAGAGAGCACATTGTGCAAGTGTGAATCTACGAAATGAAAGAAAGAGTAGATCAATTATTATTATATGTGATATAAAATAAAAACATATAAAAGTTGAGTAAAATAAAATAAATGAGAGAAAGGAATGAATACACCTCACTAGGTATGCTAATTAATACAAAACCTGTTGTGATCCTAAGTAATGTTGAGTAATGTTGGATTGTGCTAGATGATGTTGTACCAAAAGTTATATTGAAAATGGAGTTGAGTTCTCAATTTCATAGAAAGTGGCTCAAGAATATAAAGGCTAACCATTTAGCTTCATCATCACCTACTGATTGAATCTAGATGATCATGCATGTGATAATCTATGTCTGGACTATGTGTCTAATATCTTTGAATAGGTGGCTCAAGAATACAAAGGTTGGCCTTTTGGCTCTATCATTTCCCCATGAAGTGAAGCTATAAAGTGATACTAGTATAGAATAGATATCATATGAGATGGATCATGGATCCTATGGATGTTCTAAAATATAGCAATGTGGCATGGATAGCTAAATGTATGCTAGAAACTAGGCCACTCTTGGCCATTTTAAAAGATGGAGATTAGGCCTATATGACATCCACTCTAAAATTGATGCACTAGGCTTATGTGAAATCCAAATCAGGAACTCAAGTTCTCAAGGAATTAAACTTGTATGAAAGTTCAACTTGAAAAAGATGTTAACCACCTACAGATGGAGTAAGGCACACAACTATTTAGAATGCTTGGGTAATAAACTAAACTCAAAAATAAAAGAAGACCAATGTGCCACACATATTTCCCTCAATCACTGGTGTCTGGAACATGGATTTTTATCTAGAAGTTATGTTAACTACCTAATCTAAAACTAGAAGTGACAATTATCATGTCATGCATGATACCCCCTTATATTTGGATTCCCTAAGAAAACTATATTGTAACTACTGATTCTAATTGATCTGGATGTGAAAAAATTATAGTTGAGCTAAACTTTTTGCCTATTACTAGAAAACTTGGGTTTATTTCTACCTAGATAAGAGTGCCAAAATGAGGACACCCTAGTGTTTGCTACTACTATTCATTTTTGGCACTATTATCTTGTGTTAAAACTGGTTGTTGATATGGAATTGTCATTTTTTCATTCTATTTTGACTATTTTGACCTCTAGATTCTGAATTGGGTGATCTAAATGTTGTTGTTTTGACTGCTAGGAAATTTGATCTTTGTGATAAAACCTTTGTTTGTTGCCCCCTCTTTTGAGGGTAGGAATGATTGAACCTACAATAACAACTCTCAAAAGAAAAGAGTCATGCAAGTGTGTTATGTTGCATAGATACATGATATAACAATGATATTTGACAAGATATCTCTAAATATAGAAAATTTTGTATTGAGATATTTTTAGATCAATAGGGGTATGCTTAGATAGATATAATAATGTAAAAGCATGTGCAATATACTAAACTAAAATTGGAAATTTTAGATGTTACTTGTTAGTTGTTTGTTGGAGGGATGGATCATGATGTCCATCATGGCATCTGATAAAGCAAGGTCAATGCATGATATGGATCATGACATTGTAAACAAGGACAAACAATCAAGTAACAAGAATACAAAGCAAGAAGAAAGAAGCATACAAGGTTGGATAAGGGGCCATGTAAATAAGAGACATGGGCACATGTCACTCAAACTAGAAAGCTAGCATACAAGGCATGTCTAAATGCCACATACACATACAATTTGAAATAATTAAAGATTGGTATGAGGACCATAGGCACACAAAATAATACAAGGTACATTGGAAAATTTCCAAAGGTACACACACACAAATAGAAGTAAAGGACATTGGCAAATGTCGTAAGGCACACATAAGAAACAAAACTAATACTGGAAATGAAATCACATCTAGATATGCAAAGCAAGAAAGGACAGCATGTAAAAACTAGAAATGTAAAATCACATCTAACTAATCAAAGAAAGAGTGAACGTATACAAGACACGTTTATTACAAGACTAGGTATATGCTAGGAAATACACAAGTAAAATACTAGTGAGTGTCGATGTGATAATCTATGTAATCTAGTTAGTAATGTATGTTAACATTATAACTAGAGTGTGTGGTGTAAGAATGACATAACCTAGATGGTGTAATCATGTATAAGATGCCCCCAGTGGGAAGATATATCAATGTGCATTTTGAATGTAGAAGTAAGATTCCCCCTCAATGGGTAGAATAAAGGAATCAAGGAACTAGAAGTCACTATATACACTCAAATAAGATCGAGTGAAGTATGTCAATGTATATAATTGACAAATAATAGCATATAACAACAAATGTAAGTTTAACATAGTATTATAAATGTAAAACATGGATGATGCATACAATTTAAATGTTTTTGGTGTTTTTAAATTATTTGAATGTTTTTGTATTTTAAAATTTTGTATTATTTTTGTATTTTTGTATAAGCTATATACAATCAAGAAAAAGAGATTATGTAAAAGTAGGTTGGGATAGGATGATACTAACCAATGAGTCTCATGCGAGACTCCCTATCATGGTGTCCTGTATCAAGGAGTGGAATCGTGCATGAATGTGAAGTATGATAAAAATGTTGAGACTAGGGTTCTGAAAGTTGTATATGTTATAGATGCTCTAAAATATCTAAAGTAAAAATTGACTGTGGGGTCCCATTTTAACTCTGAGAAATGGATGTAATTGTAGGGCTCTTAGGGACCCATCTAGAAGTAGGAGAATCTCTCTGAATATGTGTTCTATGTGTAAACAAATGAGATCTCAATGACACTACTCTGGGTGTGAATATTGTAGTTAGAATTTATCTATAGTCTCAAAGTGGTGGAGGTGTATTAATCCTTTGTACTGGAAATAGATGCCACAACTATGTCTAAAACTATATTGGGGGAAGAATTATAACTGGTGGGGAAATTGAAACTAGTGTAGAAGCTAGAACTGATGATTGCAAAAGAGATGGCTTTGAAGTGGGGAGGGGTAACTCATATAGAACTCTACCAATTATAATAACCTAATTAGCATGAATGAATTTCATGCATCTGTGAACTATAGATGGTACTGCTTAAATTTTTTGAATCCTTGGGTGACCAAGTAACATATCAAAAATTCTTGCACTAGGAACTATAGTGAAATGTGTGATCACTTGTGTTGGACTAGTTTGTAAAAGAAGTACAATCTCACCCAATGGAGTCTATATGTGCCCACTGAATCCATTGATAACTATATCTGTCAAGGTGATATCATGCTCTAAATATCCCAAATGTTGTAATAATGTAATGGTGCACATGTTAACATTGGAACCATTATTGATGAAAACATTGTGAATGGGTTGATTATGAATATGTTCTCTGATAAAGAGTGAATTATAATCTAAATTATCCACAATCTCCTAATTTGAGAAGGATATTGAAGGTCTAGTTGGAACTCTAGACTCATACACACCAATCATACCACTCAAAGGATGTGACTCAATTGAAGGTGCCTGGTATGTAACTGGTAGTGGATATGCATGATATGCATGGTGAACCCCTGATGTGTCCCCTGTATCCTATTTTGAATGTTTTGGAAATGGATCTGAGTAGATTTTTCAAGCTTTATCCTATGTTGGTTTTTCTTTTGGAGTCTCAACTAAAGTGCCAAGATTAAGAAGGTTGTCATCTATCAAGTCTTATATCTTATGTCTCAAACTAATGCATATGTTTGTAGTGTGGCCTGGTGCCCTGTGAAAATCACAAAATGCCTATTGATCATATCCATTGGGAAGAGGTTTGGTTGGATCAACTTCTTGAATAAGAGGAAGAGCTATGATATTACAATCCAAAAACTATTTTAAAACTCTGGCTGGAGAAATTGATAGATTGGTAAATGCACACGGAGGAGGTGTTGATAAACCACATGCTGAGGGGGCTCTGAAGTTGCATTGAATGTTGGTTAATTATGATTCTTGTTATCATTGATTTTGACCTTGTATGGGACTTTTCTATTACTCTTTTTTGTTGTGTCTATAGTACTTGTATACTTGAGTTTTCCCATTGAAATGAGTTTCACTTCTCTTTCTTTTAATGTATGACACAATTTAGTAAAGGAAGAGAATCACTTGAACATAAGTGATTCATGAAGTGCTGGTAGAAGACTATATTTGAAGATGTTCTGTAACTTTTGATCTACCATGGGACTAGTCATCTTAGCCAAGATGGTCTTATACCGAAGAACATAGTCCATGAGATGCTCATTTGGTCATTATTTTTGTTGAACAATTTGAGCATATGAAACCTTATCACTGATGTTAATATTGAAATGTGCTAAAAACATGTCAACTAAAGGATTGAATGCATGAATTGACTGATTTGGTAGACTATAGAACCCTTTTAAAGCATAATCCTATAGGCTCTATGGAAATAACTTGGTAAGTAGCCAGTCATTGGGTACATAATCCAAGCATGATGTGTGAAAATCTCTCAAGTGTTTCTCTAGATCACCCTTGCCATCATAAAAAGTAAGCTTTGGTTGAGCAAACCTTGTGGCAAGGGTGTAGAATCAATATGATGTGCTAATGGTGTATGTGATAAAGCAAAATAATCCAATGCTTGTGTAGGTCTAGAGACACCTTTCTCAAGATGTTGCACCTTGGATTGAAGAGATCTTATCTCTTGCACAAGGGATACCACATCAGGAAATAGGGATGTACTAGTTGTAACTGGAGGTATAGAAGAAGGCTAAGATGTTATAGGGGGTTGATGAGACATAGTTTCCCCCATAGTGTCATTTTCAACTGGTTGCTATGTGGTTTGAGAAGTTTGACCATTGTTCACTTTTTGTTGTTCCTCTTGTAAAATTCTAAGCATGTTGTCTTGCATATCTAGATGTTTGGTTAAGAGTTCTTGAAGTTCTCTTTTATCAGTGTCATCAAAACCAGTATATTAGGCCATTGTTAAAGGAGGAAAACAACTTGAAATGTGTTTAAATGTTTTACAATAAGTGTTAATAGGCAATGTGCTAGAAAGGGAAAGTATTAAATATAAGAAATGCAAGGTCCTAAAAATAGTGAATTAGAATTTACACAAAAAGGATACTGAACTAAAAAACATGTAAGGTGATACCTCAAGAAGTAAAATAGGAGCTAGTACATGCAACTAGAGATTTTTCAAAAATATTTTTGTAAAATACTATGAATTTTTTAAATTAAAATTGAATTTTTGAGCTAAGTATGCAAGATAAAATTTAAAATTTTATGGAAAAATTCTTGATTTAATGGATCCTAGTAGATGTAATTAGGGTTTTGAGAAAAATAAATTTTTGAAAATTACTATGAATTTTTAAAATTTGAAGTGATTTTTTATTTTAATATGCAACTAAAATTTTAGAAAAATAATTAGAAAATTACTGGAAGCTAGTTGATGCAACTAGGGTGTTTAAATAAAACAATAATAATTAGAATGATAATTTTAAAATTTTGATATAAATTTATAGAAAATTTGTAGAATTTTGCTTGAAAAATTAGGAAAAAAAATTCTAAAATTAGCAATATATTTATCCTAGTGTTTGGAATATTTTTGTATGCAAAAAGGACCTAGTATGTGCAAACTAGGGTTTTAACATAATATATGATAATTTTTCAATTAATTTGTAGATTTTTTTTATTTTTAAATATAAGAAAAATTAAGAAATTATGGAAAAAAATTAAAAAATAATGTACCCTAGGGTTTCTAGAGTTTTTGTGTAAAATTCGAAGTAAGTTGGGTTCACCAAATGTTTTATTATTTTTCAAAATAAGGGAGTTTTAATCTTAATTTTTAAAATGGGTCTAAGTAGGATAAATTAGTAAAGAATGTGAAATAATTAAGCCACGAATTTATGTAAATAGATTGTATTTTTACCTTTTCTAAAAATAGTAATAATAGAGAGAAAATAAAACATATCAGGAAACTAATAAGATGGATGTTGAAGGGTTTGGAAATTTTTGTGCAGGCTTGGGAGACTATCGCAAACAGGATCTTGGAGTTCATTTCTAGATTGGTCAGGAGTGCAAAAAGTGGGACACCCTACTGTTCGGTGTTATAGTCCTTTTCCAATGTTATTATCCAGTTGATCTGAGTTTTTTGAGTTCTGCTTGACAGGTCTATGTTACCTTATCAGTGAAATATCAAAGCTTGAAAGTCTATAAAGCTCATTGTGCATCTCTTTTAATCTTCAAATCCCTAGGACCTCTTTGTGTTTGAACATAAATGGTAACTTAAAAAAGAGAGAGAAGGGTTTAGTGTGTAAAAGATACATTGGACGCACTTCACACCCCATGTGTGGGAACGTTGCCTACATACCAATACTCTGAGGAGGGATCAAGCTAATGTAGTTCTCCCATTGAAGTGCTTGGTGCAATTGTGTATGAAAATGCAACTAGATGTGAAATTGGGTGTATTTCAGATGGCTAGGTGCTGGTGTAAGGGTTTGAATAAGCTTGGAATAATATTGGAAGGTTGTATGCAAAGAATAGGGAAAAGTGCTTGAATGTACTTGCTTGTATTCTTGCTTCTCTCTTATAAATGAGTGTCAACCCTTCTAAATAGACTTTGAATGGCCTTTTATAAGGAAATTAATGATCATGGGTTAAATGAATTCATGTTAGGCCAACATGAATTAGGATAAAGATTCAAAAAAATATGATCGTTAGGACTAAAAGTACACTTAGACAATAGCACCAAAAATAAGACACCCTAGGTTTCAATGCTCCTATACAAGTTGGGCACTATTTTCTAGAGGAAATGAGACCTGGGGGGATGGATCTGGGCCTGAAAGAGCTGTCTAGGTCTGTAAGGGTTAAGTTTGGAAGGCTATGAATGACTGGGAATCAATGAAAGAAAAGCCTAAAAAGGGTTATGCAAGCAAGTAGGAGGACATATGGATTAGGTGTCTTTAGCCATACTCAAGTAACCAAATTTCACATTTTATATGACTACACAAACCAATATTATAATGTTCTGTTTAGCACTTGTATGTTCTAAAATTGGAAGTTCTAGATGTGACACTTGTCACAATATCATTTTGTGCTTATATTCTTTTAGGATCTTCTCTCTCTCCTATTTAAGGAGCATGATTATACTTGTGTGCAACAATGAAGGTCAGAGAGATCTTGTATAATCCTTTCCAAAATAATAATTAATCATTTTCCATTGTCATATTTAAGTGTAGTTCTTGGCCACTCTAGTTATTATTTATTAGAGTTGTCTCTAGCTAAATCCTATCCATTTATAGCTATTTTTTAAAAATTATTCTAGGTTGAAAGTCTCTAAATCATCTCTCAATTAATTATACATATAAACAAAAAAACTTAAATTAGTTTAACTACAATAAATATTTATTTTTTATTTTTGAGATAGAAGCTCAAATTTACATACATATCAACATCTTTGTTTTGGATTATATATAGTGCATTACAATTTTTGAGTAAGCATACATATAAATTTGAGCAATCTTTCAGCTAAGCAACCCTGACTAGGGGTCATTCAATCTATCAAAGTCACCAAGGAATGACCCTTGTCCTATATAATTGACTCTCCATGTTGGGTAATATTTTCATTACAATATTAGAAAAAATAATTTCCCTCCTATTTTGAGTTTAAAATTAATAAAATAAAATAACCCTTTCTATCCCCTTTTTCTATTTAATATATAATTCTAAAAAAAATATTCCTCTTCCCTCCCCATTTTTTTCTAATAAAATACAATTTTTTAAAAATAAAAACCCACCCTCATCCCTTTTTTAAACATAAATTTAATTAAATTTTTAAAAAATAAAATCCCCGCCTATTTCCCTCCCCATTCTTTCTATTTGATTATAATATTAATTAATATATACTTACTCACCTACTTGGATCCCAAATGAAGTCAAAGAAGACTCAAAAAGGGCATGATAGAGGTACGTAGTTGGTGATACGAGAGGTGGCACATTGGTTACTAGTTGGAGGGTTGCTCTCATAGACTCTGATTAGACTCTTCGACAAAGATGAGAAAATTAAAAAAATAATTTATTTTTCCAATATATATAATGGGTTTTGATCATAAATGATTTTTTATTGAGTCATGTGTACGTTGACATGGTGGCATGAAAGGGTTTCAATCTGAAACCCTTTTCAATCTAAGATCCCTTTCATAATGTTGCACAACACACCCAAATTCCATAGTGTGACCCAATATGGGACATATTATTGTTCTCCCACCCTATAATTTCCATCACAAATTTTCATATATATTTACTCAAACATGATAATTGATTTATGGTATCATGGCTATTTACCTTATTATTGTATATTGCTAATTGAATTTGATCCAGTCCACATTTGGCCCATACATTTTATCACATGGTGCCCCCTCTTCCACCACTTAACCATCATCTCGACCCTCTCAAACCCTTAATTCCTTTTCCATGATTATGATGATGGGGGTTTTTTGAAAATTGCATCCACATAATGCATTCAATATTTAAAGGCAATTTTACTTGGTCAATAAAAAGTTGTAAATATTGTCAGATGATTTTAAATATTCATAAACATAATGTAATGTGATGAAGATGTGAAAACCCCCAATATATACTAATAAGATTGTCAAAATCACTCAAAATATTTAGACAAAATGATATAATGGGAGTGTGATTGTAAAATATATAATATTTTCATATGGTTTTCTCATACAAATTAAAATTTTGAATCCATAGACAATGTGTTGCTTCAATTTTGCAAGGGTCGTCTAATTTAATTTTAGCTACATTTAATCTAATTTTAATTATTTAAATTAAAATTTATTTTATTTTATTATAAATGTAGATGATATTTATGGATTATATAACACCTCAGTCTTGTACACTTGGCAAACCCAGACCTTGGTTGTTCATCTCAGTTATGACCTTTCCCACTATTAGAAGTCTTAAATTTGATCTATCTTATACCCCTTATCCTATCTCTTAGTTTGACCAGTATTGTGTTGATGACCAAACCTTCTATCTTGCTCAGAATTCTTAAAATATACTTATCTTCCACCTCTCTAAGTTCTGAGTCTATATCTACTTTCTTGTTCCCTAGACAATAGTGTCCTACTCCAACACAAGTATCTAGTGCCCTAAAATCATCTAATTTGAAAAGGAAATGTATCCTAATGGTCAGACCAAGTGATTTAATGTAAGTTACTTATCCAAAGGGATTGATATAAATACAAGATCAACCTTCATTCATTCCTCACATAGCATACACTCAAAAATACCTAAGGTAATTTATCAAAGCATTCAATCAAGCACTCGATAAATAAAAGCTTCCCTACTTTCTATAATTTTCATATCAATCATAGAGACATCACATACATAGATCTAAAGTAATGAAGGAGCAACCCAAGATCCTGATTTTCCAAGTTACATGTTAGGTAACTATCTTACTTGATTTGCACATATTTCATGATTCACACACAAGCCAACATGTAGGGGAGAACTACATTGGTTCGAGGCCCTCTTCAAAGTATTGGATATGTAGGAAATTCTCATTGATAGAGGGGTCTTTAGGGTTAGTTGTACACCATGTACCCACTAACCTATTTTTATTAAAGTCACTATGAAGATAAAGAACTAGGCTTTTGCAATTTCATGAGTAGTAGTCCATTACCTAGATTTGAATGCACCAAAGTGAAGGCAAAGACAAACCCAAAATCATCCATGTGGTTTCATCATTTTCTAGCAAGAATTTCATATAGGACACCTACATCAGGTTCAAATAGTAGCATCGACATAACTATCCAAGGCTAACACTAGTGTCCATAGCTCTAGAGGTACCCAATCCAGAATCTAACAATTGTTCTAGAATCATCTTCTAGTATGATTCCTACCTATTTCAGATCTAGAACTGAATTAGAATCATAACTAGTTAATTACTTTGTTTCTTTATCATTTTCATATCTAGCATCATTATACTTACCATTTTTAGCTTATCTTAGTTTAATGAATTCGACATATTTTATATCTGAGTTTAGCATCCAATTACCCTGTTATAGAGATAGTTTATCACCCTTGTGCCATAGGCCATCTCTACCCATTTAACCCTAGATAAATATAATCTAGATTCATTTTAGGATTAAGAATTTTGTGAACCTGATTCATATGAATGCAAACATTAATGATTCCTAGTGTCTTCAGTCAACTAGGGTTACAAATTGATGTACTTTTTCATTTCCTCCATATATTATTTTTCATGCAACCTAGTCATATCCCTAGATTGGGAGGTGTGCCTATTTAACACATTGATCTTCCCCTCCACCACCTAAGATGTCTCAAACCAATCAAGGATCTCATCCTATGGATCATGATGATAAAAAATATGAGAATGAAAAACATACTAATAAGGTTATCATATAAGAAGATTCTGATAATGAAACTCATTAGTCTAATGAAACCAATGAACATGAGCAAATAGATCATGAGCAAGTGCAAGCAATTGCATTATTTCATGAGCATACTCATTAAAACCTTCAAGATCTTGATGAAATCCTAAAAACTACTTTAGAAACTAAGAACATAAAAAGCATAGATGACCAAACATGTCTTTTTATTGATAATGTAATTAAAACTAAGAGTCACCCCCATATACCAATAACTCTCCCTCTAAATAAATTACATTCTAATACATCTACCATGGGGATAACAAATTTTTCAACTCAAATACCAGTTTCTATGCCAATTCAAACCATGATTACATCCCCTTTGGTGACTAATCAACATTCTAATTTAAATCCCAACGGGTCCATAGTTCAAACACTCTTTCAAGTTATAAAGACCTTGGAAGATAAGGTTACAAACATTGAACAAAATTCTTTAAATTTTCCTCGTGCCATTGATTCCCAATATGTGTTACATAACACTCTTGCACTTGAGATTTTTTTGCACACTTTGCCAACTAGTTTTGTTTCACCTAAGTTCACATTATATTATGACAAGGGTGATCATAAACAACATCTTCGAACCTTTTATGCGGCATACCTTGGTTATGTATCCAATGATAAACCTTTGACCAAATTATTCCTAAGAAGCCTCAAGGACTATGATTTGAGGTGGTTCTATGATTTACCTTTCCAATATATGAAAGCATTCAAACCTCTTGCAGATTAGTTTCTATCACACTTTTCCAATAATATTTTTAAAAAGATTTCGTATGCTCAAATTTCCAAAATCAAACAAGGAACAAATGAACTTGTCAATGAATATGTCTTGAGGTAAAAGACAATGTTAGCTAAAATGACCAATCCTATGGTAGATAAAGAGTTTCAAGACATATTCAAGAAAAGTTTGCTTGATCCTTTACATGAGCCCATTATTCTCAAGAAGTTCAAATCTTTTGATGACTTATGCCATGTTACATAGGACCATGAAATAAATATTATTAGTTGAATAAGCTCAAGCATATAGCAAACATATCAGTTGTATCTACACCCAATGCTAAATTTACAATCAAACCAAGTTATAAGGTAAAGCCTCTTGAGCCTAAAAAAAAACAACCAACATTGTTAACACAGTTTCACAACAGCCTAATTAGCCTGTCTTATCTAACACACCAAGGAGATAATTTGCACGCTTACCTGATTCTCTTACTTCATTAATCCCATCTGTAGTAGAGTGTCATAATATATCTCTCCCTCATCCTTTATAGGTTGATATGAATAGATCTCCACCCAAAGGATATGATGTGAATGCTTATTGTGATTATCACTAAGGACTGGGACATTCTATAAATATAATTTTTACCTTGAAGCATAATATATAATACCTTATTGATAACCAAAATATTACATTTGATGATCCTCTCAAGGAATTGGGATCACAACCTAGTGAATACCATAAACATAAAATATTTAACAATCCTTTGCAAGACTAATCTAAGAAGGAACTAGAATTATAAATGGCATATAATGCATATCCTCCTCCATCACATCATGGGAACCCATTTGATGGGATTATTGGTACTTATACATGGTATATACCTCCTATGGTTCAGATACCTTCTATTACTTTTGATGATACTGAGATCAAGGATGATGACTCTGATCTTCATTCTTTATTCATTTGATCATTCTTTGATCACCAGCATATACACAATGTTATGATTGATAATGGTGTAAGTGAAAATGTTTGCACCATGATATTACTTATGTACATGGGTTACCCTCATCATGATTTGCATCCTTTTACTAGATCAATTAGATCATTTGATGGGACCTCTGAGAAGGTTCTTGGTGAGATTTTGACCTACCTTTATAGGTCGATCTCACACATGTGGTTACTATATTTTAAGTTATACATGTTATTAGGAAGACCTTATATCCATAAACTTTGAGCATTACCTTATACATTATGTGGGTGTGTTGAATACATTCATGACAATCAAGTAATTATAGTTTTCAGGATACCATATGAGCATCCTCTTGAACAAGAAAAAATTATACCTAGGTAGATTACTATAAAAATTAATAAGGTTAATTCACCATAAAATGGTAAGAAATAGACAATCCCCTTTACTACATGGTTAGTACTTGAGACACCACTACATCAGAGACATACAATGGATTCCATAGAATCCTCATCTACTATGCACCATGTTCATATATCTAGAGCACCTACACATGTTCCTATTACTATTATTCCAAAGAAACCATAGAGCACTCAATGATGGGTTCCATGAACCCCTACTCCTATTAATCATATTATTTCTCTAAGACCATATATTCCTATTATACATACACAGAGCATCACAAATACTATAGTGATAGATATTTCACCTATACATGCTCTTCATCAATTGTCACCAAATTATTACACCATTTTCATAGTGGAGAGACGTCTATATGTTCACCCATTAAATGGGATCATGGGATAATCTTTTCATTTCACATTCTAAAACTACTAGAAATCAGAAAACATTCAAAAATCCAAAAACATTTTCAACATAAAACATGTTCTATTGGCTCCTTGGAATCTATGTGTTAGTTCCATGTTAATTGATGGCATATTAGTTAATTCAACATACACATGTGTGTCATGATTCTACTTGAGTGTGATACAAGCATACATAGATACATGATCTATTCTTATTTTGGATGTTGGGTCTTCCTTCTACTCATGTCATATGTACGTTGGGGGCATCTACATCTATGATCATGATACTTTCATGTTGTATCATTTTATGGTCACTCTACATTATCATGTTTTGAGCTCATATATGTACTTACATATGCCTATGTCCATGATTATATCTTTCACATGCTACTTGATATACTATGCACTTGATGTTTTTTTCTAAAAACATTTGATCCATGGGATACTATGATATGTTTATACTAGTTGCTTATGTTTTCTTTTATGCACTTCTTTGAGTGTCTTACCTTCTTATTATCTTTCTTGTTTGAGCATTTGAATATGATCCCTTATTTATGGCCCCCATACATATGTATGCTTTTTTTAACATCTTAATATGTCATTTTTTGTTGTATGGACATTTGAATATGTCATCTTTGCTTTTGTGGACATTAGACTATGTCATGTCCCTTCTATTGTATGGCACTTGAACATGCCCCTTATTTTCGGTCTCCTAGGACCATTATATGTTGACTTGATTTTGAGTGATCTTATGTGTATGATTTATTTTCTTGTTGAGCTTGTGTTGTTACTATCTAAATGTTACCATGATATTTATCATGCATCTTAGGCCTTTATGTGATCAACTAGTCCTATACACTTCAATGATAGATTTACCTATACATTTCCTCCTATATGCTACATGGTTACATTCACAACTTATTCAGTTGTCTTATCCTTTTGAGGTGAGATAACTACTAGTTTTTATTTTTCACTCACCTCAAAGGCGGGCATAACAGTGGGGGCATGTCATTTAGGCATAGATTCCACACATTCACAGTTTTTAGATCTAGTCAGAGCATGTCATATAGGCATGGCTTCCACACATTCAGAATTTTTAGATTTAGTGGGGGCATATTATATAGGCATGGCTTCCATACATTCATAGTTTCAAATTCAGTGGGGCCATGCTTTAAAAGCATGTTCTCCACACTTTTTTAGTATTCAGCATCTCTATATTATAAAAGGGGCATATTTTGGAAACATGTCCTCCACATTGGCACTTAATTCAATTTTTATATTTCTCCATATATATTGTGGGCATGCTTTAGAATCACATTATCCACACTTACATATTTTCTAAATTGGTCAAAGTACACAGTTATATGATTTAGATTCACATTTGTGGTAGAATTATATACATTGGTACCATTGTTATACATAGTTTCAATAAGAGACATATCTAAGGTGCATATGTTATGCAATATGCACCTAATATTGCAAAATCCAAATCAGATTCAGATTTCAAAACTCTCTTGAGGACTGTCATCACCCACCAGGATGTATATTTATAGACTATATTGAGTCAATATACTACAGTAGTTGGTTCACTTTTGGTATGGTTGAGGTGATTAAATCACTCAATCTTGTCAAGTTTCTAGGTTGGACTTGATTATATCATCTAGTCTTATCAATTTGATAGTATGATTTGACTTTGTTCACTCATGCTCACTAGATTATAAGTATGATTAGGTTGTATGATTGAGCTAATTTCAATTATTGGGTGGCAACTCACCTTTTATCCAATGTTGGGGGCATGTGTTTTCTAATCTCTCTATCTCTTTAGATTTATACACTTTCTAGATTTATATATAGTTTTTCTAATCTTAGTTTCAAAGCCTTACAATGATACATATTTCAAATTAACTTACCAATATGTAATGCAGTTATATCAATACATAGGTGTACACCTAAACTTTGCTCTTTTCATTTCAATATTTTGAATAGTTTCAATTTCAAATTATATGCATTGATTATGTACTATAACATGCTCTTGGTTTTAGGTTAGTCAAAAGCAAAGCACTCAAGTTGGACTCATACAAAGGAAAGGTGTGTTATACACACCTAGGTATGCATTTCTTCTCTTTTAAACCAACAATTTCATTACTATATTAAAGGGGGAAAATGTAGATGATATTTATGGATTATATAACACCTCAGTCTTGTATACTTAGAAAACCCATGCATTGGTTATTCTTCTTATTTTTGGACCTTTCCCAATTTTATAAGTCTTATATTTGCTCTATCTTGTGCCCCTTGGCCTATCCCTTGGTCCAACCAGTCCTAGACATTCTATATTGTCCCAAATGCTTAAAACCTACTTATCTTCCATGTCTACAAATTTTTTGAGTCTATACCTACTTTATTGTTCCCTAGACATTAGCATCTCGGATAGACACCTACATTGACACAGGTGTCTTGCTTTGACATAAAGTGTCAAGTGCCCTAAAGTCATATAATTTACAAATGAAGCATATCCTAATGGTCATCTTAAGTGATTTAATGTGAGTTACTTCTTCAAATGGATTGACATAAATACAAAATCAATCCTTGTTCATTCCTCACCTAGCATACATTCAAAAAGACCTAAGGAAACTTATTAAATCATTCAATCAAGCACTCGATAAAGAAAATCTTCTCTATTTTCTCATATTTTTATATCAGTCATAGGGACAACATATACATAGATCTGAAGTACTAAAGGAACATTCTAACAGCCCAATTTGACAAGTTACAATTTAGGTCACTATTATACTTGCTTTGCACATATTGCATGATTCACACATAAGCAGCCAACACATAGGGAGAACTACATCAGTCTGAGGTCCTATTTGAAGTATTGGCTATGTAGGTAATGCTAATTGACATAGGGTATTTGGGATCAATTTGACATCATGATCCCACTAACCCATTTTTACCAAGATCACTATGAAGATGAATAACTAGGGTTTTGTAATTTCAAGAGGAGTGATAGTCCATGAGCTAGATACAAATGCACTAGAGTGAAGGCAAAAACAACCCCAAAAGCATCTAGGTGGCCGCATCCTTTTCCATCAGGTATTCCATATAGGACACCTGCATTAGGTTCTGATAATAGTGTCGATGTAATTATCTAAGGATAATCCTAGTGTATGTAGCTCTAGATGTACCCAATCTAGAATCATGACAACTGTTCTAGAATCATCTTCTAGTCTCCTACCTGCTTGTTCTAGATCTAAAACTACATTAGCATCACAACCAGCTAAGTACTTTATTTCTTTGTCATTTTCCTATATAACATAATTTTACTTACTATTTTTAGCATATGTTATATATAAGTTTAGCATCCAATTTATCTGCTATAGAGATAGTTTATCACCGTTGTAACTATGAAATCTCTACCCCTTTAACCCTAGATAGATCTAATCTAGATTCATTTAAGGATTAAATAATAAAACATGTGATCAAATTTTAATTGGTACATAAAAATCATATATGATGATGAGAATAGATATACCCTCTTCTCCAATTAAATTTGTCATTAAATAAAGAATGTGAATATTTATTTAGTGAAATTAAGTTTCCCCTTTCTAAATTTACATGTGTTTACCAACCCAAAAAAATTTATATTTTTGGACCTACCTAAAAATGTATAACTCTATATTCTTGTATGACAAACTCTTATGGAAGTACATCAGTCTTTGTGTCAAACCTTTAATGTGTGTTTAGGACCATGCACACATCATGGTCAAAGAATTTTTATATTTGGAGGGAAATAATTCTAATGCAAACTTTGATGCTTAATCCCCATCAAATTTATAAAATTAAAAAATATATATATGGATTTCATACATATTATGTAAATTTCATTAAAAAAATTAGTGCCTCAAAGTGCAACAAAATGCATGAGAAGTGACAACAACAACAATGATGATTAATTTATTAATAAATAGTGACTCTCTCATCTATTTTCCTCCAAAAATAGTAGTGATATTATGAAAAAATTATGAAGATATATTATATTATATATAAGATCAACCAACTCTTTGATCCAATCATCAATGAGGATTATGGTAACTAAAAACACCTACATAAAGTTGAGATTTCTTCACATAGATCTCAAGTTATAACATCGAGAAGAATTATAAAATCCATAATAAATTTATGTTGGTATTCAAAGGTATCTACATTATACTAATTTATTATCTTCCTCCCTTTTAATATTCTTTGAATGTTTATTTACAAAATAAATTCCTCCTAAATTAAAACACAATTATGTAGTTAGAGATGACATCTACAAGAAAACTTTTAATGCTAAATGGAACTATCCCCTACACTTGATTAACTCCAAGGAGGCATTTTATGCTTAAATATATCTTTAATTTTCAAATGCCATAATTATTCAACTAAGCTACCCATAGTAAGATTGGTCTCATGGCGTCTCATGGCCTAACACATCCACTAGGTATATTAAGGGTACAATCCCACCAGTGCTTAATTTAGGTTAACTATCTTATCTTTCATGAGGATAGGATTTTCAAATTATGTTCACTACACTTAGTTGAGATAAAGGAGCATTTTATTTTTAGACATTTTATCTACTATGAGATTCAAAGGAGGTATTAACATATATATGTATTTTTTTTTTAAATTGAAAATAATTTATGTATGTCTTTTAAATATCCTTACTATATATTTTTGGTCGTTTTCCTTTGAGAGATGGAAAATATTATACATCACTCTTTTAGGTATGTCTATGATGATGTCCTTTGTTACATCTTTCTTTTGACCTCTCCTTGATGCAAGTGGTACTAAATATGTTAGGACCCCTTCATCCTAACTCTTTTAATTTGTATTGGGTATTATTAATAAAATTTTGGATGCATATGTTTTGTAATTCATCCCATTTGTTGTTTTTAATTATCCTACATGTATGGGAAGGATTAGTTTTCTTGGGTAGATTAATTTAAATAAAGATCTTGTGTGAGAGGAAGGGTGGTCTATTGAATATTTTTAGTGATTTTTTTTCAATGGAGGTTTTCCCTTCGAAGAGACCCACAATACTTTGTGGTGTGCTTCTTTATCTCAATATAATTTTTTTATCTTCTTTCACTTCAGTGCATATTTGTTATATATTTATGTTGCTAGATTAATTTGTGTCCAAGCAGATTCCTAACATTTCATATTGAAGCACTTTTTCAGAGTTGTATTACACAACTTCAATAGTTTAGGGCTTTCTATGATTCTCCCTCATATGCTATCACCTTTCCCAATTGGGATCTTGGTGATTAAAAAGTGATAAATAAGGTGGTGGCACTAAGATTTTTGCCCCAAATCTAACCATTTTTTCTTGTAAGTATTATTTTTGCTTTTATTCTAGAAATTATGTTCTAAAAGTTTTAAAACTCACAAACAAATTTCATTATTGGCTAAGCATGTCTCATTATAATCAATGAAGTGAAGGGCATACCCCTAATACCTAGGCCTCAGATAGCATTATATACATTTATTAGCTTTTGTATACCTTTAGATATATAGAAAGTGCCTAGGTTTTTTATTTACCATAGGAAGTCTTTGGTTGTCTGTATTATGTGATAAATCAATAAGTGGTTATCCTTGACCTAAGTTACTTGTATTGTACCTTAGAGATGGGATAGTTGGCTACAAGATGGTTCAATCATCGATGGTTAAAACTTTGAAATATTAGGCCAACATTGTTTATGAATGGGATAAGTATATTTACAAGGTCACATACTAGATACCTTATAGTAACCTTCCCTATCATAACCCTAGCACTCTTGGATTCATAGATATACATCACATTTTTGTTGGAAATATAATAACCATAATCGTTAAATTGTTTAAGACTATTTTGGCATCCTAAAAAAGCAGTAGAATCCAAAAGGAGTCATAATATTCCTGAACATGAACAGTTTTCTAGACATGAAGTAATCACTTCATGTATTATGTTAAAATAAAGTCTTGAAAAAAATTAAAGTTAGGGCACATGTCATCTCATCAAGCTGGCCATTTTGGTATATAACTTCCATAACACTTTCCAAAAAACCCAAAATTTCCTTCCCCATATTGTCGTACTAACCCAATCAATGGGCATGGATACACAGCTTACAAACATTCTAGGAAAAATACATGCCATACAAGATGACCTCTAATCCAAACTATCTAGTGTCAATGTCCAACATACAAGCATGATGGATACTCTCCATGAACAAAGTGGTCACACTTTGTGGACTAGTCTGAGCAATAATTCTAAACTAGCCTTCAATTCTGGGAGAATGCAACATGGGCCCAAATTAAATTTCCCTAAATTTTATGGTAAAGACAACACTAATTAGATCTATAGGGCAGAGCATTATTTTTTTTTACACAACACCTAATTCTAGGGCAAGGTACATATAGCCTCTTTTAACCTAGAGAAAGAAATTCTCCAGTGGTTTCTCTACAAATAAAAATTTAATGGTATTTTATCATGGTCAAAAAAATTGAATTCGTATTGGTTCTCTTTAGCCCAAGTGCATATGAGGATTTCATAGTACCCTTAACCAAATTATGGTAGATTGGTTATGTTCAATAATTTCAGATCAAATTTAAAAAACCTACCAACTGAATAAAATGTTTGACAAATAGCTCATTCAAATGTTTTGTTAGTGGCCTAAAAGATGATATTATATTTAAGGTATAAAATCATAACTTTAGGATATGATGGCAGCCATCGGGTTATCTAAGTGGTTCGAAGAAAATTTCACAATCCAGCACAAGTCTTCCAAATCCCACCTATTCAGGAATTCCATACCACCATGCCCAACAACATTCCCAAACTTGATAACTACGCCCATTGAATTCCTAATAGAGACTAAGATGTGGGTTTGATAGGAAAGAGGATTATGTTACAACTGCTATGATAAAATCACACCAGGCCACTGATGTGTGGAGCAATGATTATACCTACTTGATGTAGAGTCACCTATAGAGTCCAATAAAAAGGAAGATGCATCAAAATCCCTAAAGGAAGAAAAAGAAGAGGAACATGGTATCAGGGAGGACCCCATTTCACAAAATTCGATGAACACATTGGCTGGCATCACCATTCCTCAAATAATGAAGATCAAAGGGTAATTTTAAAAAATCCCTTCACAATCTTATTGATTCTACTAGCACACATAACTCCATTGATCCTCAACTAGTCAAACAAGTCAAATGTTATTTGTGTCCCTATTTTGGTTTTGAATTCAAAATAGCTAATGAAAGAACCTTACCTGTAATGGAAAAATACCATAAATTCCAAATTTTGTGGAGAATTATAATTTGAAATCAGATGTTTGTTCTAACTCTAGGAATTTATGGCATAGTTTTGGGAGCACAACAGCTTCAAACACTAGGTCTTATCCTATGGGAATTTGTTGAACTATGGATTCAATGTATCAATAAGGGTCAACAACACACCTTAAAAGGACTCACTTTGGGCTCAACAAGCATCATTAATTTTCATCAAATGGATAACTTTCTAAAAAAGGCATCTCATGGGTATCACCCAACGTTGCACCATCCAAATTAATAAATCATTTGATCCCAACCAGCTACCATACTTACAATAACTATTGTCTAAGCATATAGTTTTCTTTGAGGAACCTAAAGATTTACATCCACATCAGATATAAAATCATGCCATTTAGTTTGTTATAAGCAATGTACTTCCAAACATTCATATTTACCAGTACCCATTTCTACAAAAAAAATGAAATCAAAAAAAGGTGCAAGAAATGTTGAAAGAGGGAGTCATTTGACCTAGCATCAATCATTACTCCTCCCCCATATTACTGGTATGGAAAAAATATGGATATTGGCACCTTTGTATTAACTTTAGAGTATTGAATAAACTCACAATCAAGGACAAGTTTTCCATTTTAGTGATTGATGAGCTATTAGATGATTTTCATGGAGTCTAATTCTTATTGAAGCTTGACTTGAGGTCAAGTTATCATCAGATCTGCAAAAAGGAAAATAATATCATAAGACAACCTTCTAAACTCACGATGGTCATTATGAATTTCTCATCATGCCCTTCGACCTCACCAATGATTTGTCAACATTTTAGGGCTTAATTAATAAGATCTTCTAGCCATTTCTCCATAAAATCATCTTGGTATTCTTTGATGACATCTTTGTTTGTAGCCATAGCTAGGAGGAACATCTCATGCATTTAGAACAAACCTTCTAGCTCCCTTTTGATAACCAGTTATGTGCCAAACAGTCCAAGTGTATTTTTTCCCTAAAATAAATTGAGTGTCTATGACACATCATTTATAAGGAAGGCATAAAATTATATCCCCAAAAAAATAAGGCTATGAAAAATTGGCCTAAAACCAAAACACTTAAGAGCCTTCACAGATTTTGGGTCTCACAAGATATTATAGAAAAATTACCTAGGACTATGGGAAAATTGCAACTCCTTTGGCATCCATGTTGAAAAAAATGCCTTTTAGTGGTTACAGGTGGCAGAGAAAACCTTTGAACTTCTCAAGCAAGTAATGTATACTGTGTCAATTTTGACTATGCCTGACTTCTCCAAACCATTTTTCATAAAAATTGATGCCTCAAGCAGTCACATTGGAGTTGTCATAATGTAAGAAGGTTGAACCCTCACATTCACCAATAAGGAACTTACAAGGAAAAACTTCTCCCAATCCAAATATGAAAAGTAAATGTTAGTTATCCTTCATGCAGTCAACAAGTGACACCCATACCTAGTCAAGAGACAATTCTGCATCAAAATTGATCATGATAGTCTCAAATACTTCTTGGAGCAAAGAGTCTCTCCACCTAAGCAATAGAATTGGGTAACCAAACTAATGGGCTATGACTATGAGATTACCTACAATAAAAGTAAGGACAATGTTGTCGTAGATGCATTTTTTGCAAGTATGAAGAACAAACAACTTTATGTACACTATATTTCCCCATTCTAGAGTGGGTGCATAAGGTACAATAAGAATGGTCCTATGACACCCAAATTCAGCAGCTCATCTAGAAATTTACCACTAATCCTTCGTCTCAGTTGAATTACTCTCTGGATGTTCATTATTTAAAGCACATAAATCATCTAGTACTATGCCCAAGTTAGAACTATGAGAGACAATTCTACTAGAAATGCATGCTTCCCCATCAACTGACCACTCAAGGTTGTTTAAAACATATGAAAGGGTCTGCCAAAAATAATTTGGAAGGGTATTAAACATGACATCGACTTTTTTGTGGTAGAATGTGAAACTTGTCAACGCAACAAATAGGAAACAAACTCGACCCCATACATGCTCTAGCACTTGCCTATTCCCATCCAAGTATCGTCTGATATTTCCATGGACTTCATTGAAGGACTACCAAAGTTAAAAGGGAAATCATTGATTTTGATGATGGTGGATTACCTCTCTAAGTATGCCCATTTTCAAACCTTCACCCATCTGTTTACCACTTCTAGCATTGCCCAATATTTCTCAATCAAATTTCAACCTCGATGGAATACCCACTTCAATCATTTGTGATCGTGACTCCATTTTTACTTGTCACTTTAGGAAGGAAATTTCCCATAACTAAAACACCCAACATAAAATGATTTATGCCTATGATCTACAAACAAATGGCCAAATATAGATTGTCAACAAATGCTTGGAGACCTAGCTACATTTTTTTTCCTCCAATTAACAAACTCATTGGGTCAAATTATTACCACTTGTTGAATGGTGGTACAACTTCACATACCACACTTCCACCAAGATGACACCTTATGAAGTCGTCTATGGTCCACCACTATCCTCTCTTCAAACATACCTTCCAGGAAGTTCCAAGGTGCAAGTAATTGATGCCACACTCAACATGCATGCAAATATCCTTCAAACTCTCAAGGATAA
This sequence comes from Torreya grandis, assembly GCA_037957365.1. Lineage (NCBI taxonomy): Eukaryota > Viridiplantae > Streptophyta > Pinopsida > Cupressales > Taxaceae > Torreya > Torreya grandis. The sequence goes on along the minus strand of JARHVA010001224.1, from coordinate 1,841,295 downwards.
GCTCCATCTGGCATAGGACTACATGAAGAAATAGGCCAATCAAGACTTATCAGAACATGCTTTCAATGTAGTTGACATGGTTTTTGTCTAGCTACAGCCTTATAAGCAGTCCTCCTTGAAGTTGAAGGGTCATCAAAAACTAGGACCCAAATTTTATGGTCATAGGAAAGTGCTCTAGAAGATTGTTCTATGAAATATAAGTTAGAGCTTCCCTCCTCATTTAAGATCCGTCATAGTTTCCATGTCTCATGTTTGAATAAGGTCATTGGTTAGAATTTTTGAGCCCAAATTATATTCTTTGAGCTTGAAACTTAAGGCTTTATCTTCCTATAACCTCAATCTATTTTTAAAAAGTGTTCCTGTCAGCTCTGCAACCATGTAATTATAGAGATTCAGGTATAATGGTGCGACATGAAACCTAAAAACATAGCATGGGAACCCCTATGCTAGTTACAGTAGCAGTTTCCTCATCTCAAGCTTTGAAGACAAAGCTTTTTAAGGGGAATGGCATGTCAGGACCCCTTCGTCCTAACATTTTTAGTTTGTGTTATATGTTATTAAAGCTTGAACGTATATATGCTTCGGAATTTATCTTATTTGCTATTTGTAATTATCCCACATGTATAGGAAGTAGTAATTGTCTTGGATAGATTAGTTCAAATAGAGAGCTTGTGTAAGAGGAAGGATCATTTTCTATTGAGTCGTGCTCAAAGGAAGTTTTCCTCTCAAAAAACCCCACAATACTTTGGTGTGCCTTTGTTATTTCAATAAAATGTTGTTATCTCTTTTCAATTCAATACATATAACATAAAACTTTTTTTTTTCAAATCTTCTATACTATTTTTGTTTACTCTAAGGTAAATATATTTTTTTATATTTATTTTTTTTTAGTTAAAAAATAAATAATATATTATTTTAAAAAAACTAATCCTGCAACTACATCAAGAGTGATGCAGCTATTTTCATTGTTTATTTTTCCATTTCTATTGAACAATTAGCTCAACAATTTTATTTTATTTTTTATATTTTAGTTACAAATTTTCACCAACCAGTTAATGTTAGGTGCTAAGGACTTTACTGATAAAGCAAGGCATCATATCAGGACCCTCACCCATGGTAGAACCGAAATTTATTACAAAAGTTTTATTCTGATATAATATCAAAGGCTTCGATAAGTTTTAGAAAAAACAAATCCCATGTATTTAAAATTAAATTTATGGAAAGCCATGAAAATTATAGAAAATAACTAACATTCAAACGTTCATCTAACAATCAACTGCTGCAGAATTGAGAAGACTCCCTCCACCTACCAAAACATACGCGCTCTGATATTTCTGTTTTCTCAACAAAAAATCTGTTTCCAAAGCAAAGACGTGGCTGAATCGGTTCAGAAGGATTGAGATATTTGCAACAGTGCTTCAACTCTCAACATAAATTGAAGGTACAAATATCATGGCTTCAAACAGGATAGGGAAGCTAATTTTCCCGCCATTAATGGAGACAACAACACCAAACATTGAGTTATGTATGTAAGGAGCTCCAATCTACACTCTTTAGTTTTATAGATTATAAAGAATGGTCGTTGATTCAATCATTGGGTGCACAAGTTTATTTGCAATAGGAAAAAATTTCTGCAATGATGATTCTTCTGATCTTCTAAGCTGTCTGTAGACAATTAACTTATGATAGGCCGAATTGGCAGAATGATGACAGAGAAGGTGGAAAATGCGGAAATCAAAATCAAGAGGGTGCCCGACTGGCTTAACAGCCCCAGTTTGTGGTCTGCAAATCCCAATTCCATACTTGAAGACAATGAAGATCAAGAGATGGAAGAAAATGTGGGTGCAATTGTTGGGGATGACAGAAGAATAACTGAATCTCCTCCGTCCACGTCAGGAACAACTAACGATCCAGATGAAAAGGGTGTTCCATTTGAAAATGAGAAAAATGGGGAAGGAACAACTGAAGAAAAAGCGGGTAATAAAAAGTCCAAGAGTAATGAGCGTCGTGTAGGTGAATCTTCTGATTCGGACTTGCCTTATGTTTATCATCGCTCTTATCTCAGAGATTTGTTATCTGATACAAAAGTTGAGAGATTCTCCGAAGAGGTAAGGTCGAATAACTTCCATTTTTTTTTGGTTAATAAATATTTGTTAAAGTTTAACATTTAATTAGGAAAAGTTTAAATTATTGGTATTTTTTAATTGAAAAAGGTATTTTTATTAATTTAATAAAAAATTATAGTACAATATTAATTATATAAAAAATTGGTAGAAAATTCACACCGTAAAAATTACATCATGTCAATGAAGCTTCAAACACAATAAATATTTTTACATGTTCAAAGATTTTAAATTTTCACAATTCATAACATTACATTATATTTTTTCTAGAAAAATTGTGTTGTTTTATGATGTTCAACGTTTTGGATGCTCAATCTTTTTTTCTAATAAAAAATTATTGAAGAAGATCTGAAACATTGAACATTAAAAATCAACACATTTTTTCCAAAAAAAAAATAATGTAACTTTTACATACTTTATATCTTAACTTATAAACTCTCAACGATTAATATGTTGTAATATTCCTAACATACAAATGATTTATATACCATGTTTTATGTGCACCAGCTATCCAAGAAGGAAATAAATTTGATAGAGTTGCAGTTGCTTGCCAGTGAAGGAATACCCGATTACAGAGGACTTCGTGGAACTGTTTGGAAGGTAAGCATTCTAAAATTTATTTTCTCTTTTATAATATTATAATTTGATTAGTTTGTATTAAGGTAGAGTATTATAGTTTTCAGTTAGATTGGAGTTATGAATCGGTACTGGGATACAATGAAGGGCCCAGTCTTGGAAAATAGAAAAATTAAGAAGATGAGGAAAACAAATGAAAACCGAACCATTCATGTCATGTAACCAAATGGTGCACTCCGCTTGCATGTCATTAAACAAAAGAGCACATCATTCAAGCAATAATCGACCAAAACAAAAAACATATTAAAATACGCAGATTTTCTCCCAGATCTCATTAATATTCAATAGAAAAGACAAGATCATCTTCAAGTAAGGGCTTGTCTCTTCTCCTACCGAGAGAGGAGATCCTTCATCTTCTCCTATAATCCATTTTGCACTAAGTCTTCCACCTTCAGTTGCAGTCTTTATGCCTCTGATCCTCTACCTTTCTTCTTCATTGTGGAACCAACATTAGCTTTGAGCCTCCCAGGGTGCACAAGGGGGGAAGGAACATCACGGGCAAGGGAGGGGAGAGGGGAGGTAATCTGCAAAGGGGAAGTTGTCCAAATCGGGAGGGGAGGCTCTGTTGAAACCTGGTAGAATACATCATGATTATGCCAACAAAAGTCTTGAGCAGAGGGTCCTTTCTTCTTCCTCCAAACATAGAAAGAAGAGGGGCACGAACTACTGGCGAGCATGTCACCGCTCTATGACCCAAATGATTGTACCAAAAATAACGAAAAAAAAGACCTAAAACACATCACCACTCTGGTTTTAATTAATCACAAGACTGAAATTAATATATTATTTTTTTAAAAAATTAAAAATATTTTATAAGAAAATTTTCTTAAATATTATTTATTAATTAATCTATATAATAATAATATACAAAAAATTATCTAAAAGTAAACATGCTTAGAAAATTATTTATAATATTTTTTAAACGGAAAAAGATTAGAAAAAATATTTTTAAAAATAATCTACATCAAAAATACGAATATACATATATATATAAATTTAAATTTTTTTCTAACAATTTATGATTTTATTTTATATTTTCTTATATATAATTTTTTTTTAAATTTCAATTATGAATTACTATTTTTCTATAACAACATATTGCATCCTTCAACATTTATCCTTATCCTTCCAACATGTTTATCCATTTTGAAAAATGAAAGTGTGTTTTTCACAAATTTGAATCTCGATATTCATTGATACTCTTTTATGCTTCTATAAACAAATATGGAAGTGGGCAAAGATGAGAAAAATTGTATAATTATGAGATTACTGAAATTTTAAGATAATTATTTTTAATTATAAAAGTTTTATAAATTATAATTCTTATGAATGATAGTTAAATAAATTTGTAAAAGCATCTACCTTTAACAATTAAAATTAATTAATTAAATTAATTTAAATTAAAAATATATAAATAAATCTAAATTAAAAAATTTACTCCAATAAACAATACAAATACACTACTTTTATAAATTATACAAATGACTCTAAAAGATGATCTCCACGTTCCTCCTCCAATTCCAAGGATAGCACAATTATATGTTCATTGTAGAGGAGTCCGCAAAGAGGATAAAAAGACAATAGCAAGCCAATATGACTTCCTATGTTATAGGATTTAAGTATTATGGTTTTAATAAAAAGTTTTGTGAGAGTTATCTTTTAAAGTTTATTATCTAGTTTGCAGAATTTATTGATATATTTATTAATTATATAAAAATATAATGTTTAAATGGTTATAATAAAGAAATAGTTAATTGGTAAATAAGTAAATTTAAAATAATAAGTATTGGTTAAACATAGTTATATAGAAGTAGAATCAAAATATCAAATCACAAGATAAGTGAGATAGTTAATACAAGTAGTAGTCTTAGACGGAGGTAAAGGCAAATCATTCTTAGAGGGTTGAGTAATTCAAAAAAAGGGTTTGACTAAAGGAGGATTAAAGGCCACCCATCCAATCTGAGTGGACTTTGAAGGAGCCAAAGACACTGTGATTCCTCAACTAGAAGGTAATGGCACATAGTACTCTATTGATTCACCACCCTAAATAGGTGAAATCTACCAAGACAAAGCAATAGAGGTATTTATGCACGATCGCAGACTTAGCCTCATGTTGAGGATGAGGAGAGGAAAAGTGGTTGTGAAAAAAACTCCACCAACATTTGGTTGCCAATGGAGGAGTGCCATGTAAGCGTTGGTCAAGAGGAACACAACTTATGGTATAGAGAGCACTCCCTCAATGGTTGAGGAGCTCCTACAAATGCAGAAATTTTAAATTTGTCTTCTTTGCCTAGGCCTATATATGCAGAAAAGTTGAAGAAATAACAAGCACTTTATTATTAATAGAGAATTGCATAGAAAGCTATTCATTGGTAAAAATAGTTGAATTTCTAGACTTCCATAGTTGAAACAAAATAGTAGCTCTGAAAAAAATTACATAACAGCAATGTCTAGAGGCCACTAAGCAAAGTCCCCAAAAAATATCATTTGCCAATTGTGTGGCTCTAGGTGATAAAGCTAAAATAAGCTATGAATCCTCTGCTAAGCTATTCGGGGTCTCAAACATCCAAAAAGGTGCCTAAAGGGCATGAGTAGGTCAGGGACTTGGGATTATGAATCCTAACACTCCCCAAGAAGAAGACCTTGATAAGCCATACACCACAGAAAGTGAGCTAATTTGGGCTTGAGCTTAGCATTCCAAACCGTGTTGAGTTTGGGAAGCCACATTCTGGGTGAGGAAATCAGAGTCTATCACTTATTGAGTTTACCCAAAGATGAAGAAAATGGACTTATAATTTGATACAGGAGTCTAGAAGAATAATTTCATAAGGTCATACATTGAAATTCCACCTCTAAGCCTTCCACCAAGCATGTGGGGGTTGCCAACCCATATTATAAAGCATGGCATCTTCCATCAATTTCTGAATCTACAAAAAAGAAGGCAAGACTGAATTTAGCAGCTTATGCTTAAATTTCAAATAATGCCATAGGATCCAATCTCAAAAGATAACCAAATTTCGAACAATGCAAATTCATTTTCTAAAGAGCCGAAGAGCTTTTATGCCTAGTACATCAGCCAAAGGGAGGTTGGAGTTTGTCATGACAGGGGACCACCAGAGATTGGGGTCATGAAAAGAGAGCCCAATTCAAAAATCATCACTGACCCACTTTAGATAAGGCTCCACTACCTCAAAAGCTTTCTAGATGCTCTTAGCCACAAAGGACCCTTCTATCTTGGCAGGGACAAATCAAAAGAAAGTGGAATCCAATATTTTCCCAACAATTATTTCCATAAGAAGCACTAGTAGAAATGCAATGTCTTAGGAGAATTTTTCAAGGCTCATTCCCATCAATATCCCTTACAATCCATTTAACATAGAGCAATGTTGTACCTATAATTATCAATAATGCACATTCCTCTATCACAACAAAGGTAGCAAAATTCCCAAGCTACTATGTGGAAACCTCAAGTTTGCTTAACATTGGCCCAGAGAAAATCTGTAAGCACCCTTTCTAAATTGTCATAAGAGGCTTTAGAAGGAGCCCAACAAGAAAAATAATATACACGAGTAGTTACAAGAATTTTAGTGTAGACCTAAAACTTATGCGAGAGAAAGGGGTTTTGTAATTCAGCAAGTAATTTTTTTCCCACTCTTTCAATTATATAGTCATAACTCAGAGGGGGATCTTTCAAAGGCAAAGGGAACACCAAGGAATATGAATGTCTCCCCTTTCTAGATCCACTTCCATTAATAATTTTGGATCCACTCAGGCAAGGGTATCATGCTCTGTCTCTAACACTGGGTTTTAGTCTACTGCAAGTTGGACCCAAAAATGTAAAGGCAACGAACTGCCTTTTTAAAGGAGGTTGTTTGTTCTGTAAATGTGAGGAAAGAGTCATCTACAAAATGCCCATTGATGAGCTATGAGGAATGATCAAGAAGAGTAAATTCCCTAATAAGCCCAGGGCCAACTCTGTGAGAAAGTAGATAGCCAAACACTTTGGAAACTAAGACATACAATGTTGAATCAAGAGGGCAACCTTGTCTGATTGTTGGTCTAGTTTTGGGCCAATCGTGCACTAGTCTAGCGTGCACCATTCAAGATCCCAACACTTACCCTTCTCACACTGACATATCATGCAAGAGAACTTTATTCTCTCACCCAAAGTGTAGAGAGTGGAACCGGGGTATGTCAGGGATAGTTGGAAATGGTTCAAGTTGCATGAATTATCTCACATGTTGTTACTTGCATTAGTAACTAAAGCACACTTGGTACTATGTCCTTAAACCATGGAAATAAACAAGCATATATGCCCATAACTACATAAAAACAATACTCTATTCAAATGTTCCTCCTTTCATTAGAGAAAACATCAGTAAACTTAGCAATAGCATAATCATGAGAATAACATCAAAGTTTTAATATTCATAGCCATATATACCAGTATTTTAAAAAAAGCGTTTTCCATTACATAATAGTTCACATATACAAGGCACTCATGATGCTTAAAAAGGTACAGGGTTTCACTATTACTCCTATCTCTAACTTATATTATCCCTTTGGTTCATACGACACATAATCCAGCATCATTTATCCTAGGGTCTAACCATTTTCTAGCAAGCAACAACAACTAACATAAATACAACCCTCAATCTCTCTCAAGAGTTTTCCTTTGATAGGATCCAAAGGGCCTTATGTATCGCTTGGTAGCTCAATTGCCGACTTTTAGAATTTATTGTGTTGGTTGTCCACTTGGAAGTTAACGTGGTGCTTTTCTCCAAGCCATCTACCTCATCATATGTTTTTGCTTCTCAACTGCCTATTAGGATCAGTTGTCAATCATGATTCATGTTGTTTATCCGCACGGTCTCTATTATGGTTCCTACATTCACATAGTTTTATGTCTTGATCCTATTGTTTTGTCATTTGCACATGTGGACTTGATCTTTGTTGACTCGTGTATGCCCTACTGGCAGTTCCTGTTGTGTACACACACATGTTGTGGTTTGGTCTGTGTGCATCACTATATGCTCCTTGGGACTCCTAGTGCCCATGTATGTTTCCATCTATGATGAGTGTGCTCCTTGGATTGGTTATACGTAGCCTATTTATTGGTCAACATCACTCCACACTAACCTAGTTGTTTGTCGTCAAATAACATGTTCATTTCTTTTGATTGTTTTATTTGTTCAATCCAGTGGCCTGTAAAAATTCACCATAAGCAATTACTTCATCTGGATTTACATTTTTTGGCAAAATTCACGTGCTTTGTGCCTCCTTGTCCTTTGAAGCACTTTCCAATTTTCTTGTAGCAAGTAAAATTTGCACATTTTTCCCTGTCTTTTCTTCCCCTTTGGTTCTTGTTGTGCCCAGGACAACTTGAGTTTAGTTTCACGTTATAAAATGCTTATTTTACACATTTTTCCTTATGTGTGTGTCCCGCTACTTTCCTCTTCATGCACGCATCTCTTCTTTGGCTCTTGCATGAGTGCTTCTTCCTATCATCTAGGCACCACTACCCCACACTAAATTTTGTGCCTGGTCCTCCAACACATTAAACCTTTATCTCGGGGTGGCCAAGGTCATGCCCACACAAATATCAATATAATGTATTGGTGTAAATCACCTTTATCACCATTTTCAAGCACAACAATCCTCACCCAAAAAATCAAATGTCTAGCGTAATGCTCTCTAAATGAATCCCTCGCTTGACTAGGCTTACAAGGCACATGCATATTATTACATCAATTATGCACATCTATCGCATTTATGAGCTAACCTAGTCTACTCTATAAAAATCAAAACTACACAAAGCAAATGGTTGGAGACTTATTACATATTAGCTCAAGCGTCATTAGGCCAAATACGACTTGAGTTGACAACCCTTTAAATGCATGCGGAGCTTTTTGCATTTCAATAAGTGGAATTGGCACTCACTAGTCCCCAAAATGTCATGGGTGGGGGTTCCTTCCAATAAGACCTTGCCCTAGATATGGCAATCATGCCACACATCCTATTGGGTCTTCTTCACAATTTTTCCCCATCGCATTTTCATGTGCCCTGCACCCTATTGCATATGGTCCTCCAAGTGCGCATTAAGTGGTTCTAGCTTATTAGGTCAGCTCATGCGTGCAACGTGTAATGATCGGACTAGGACTTTTATTGGAATCAGTGCCTCTCTCCTAGCTGCTTTCATCACTTTGGATGCAACTCGTGGCATCCAAATCTATTTTTTAATTAAAGAATGATTGGCGTTGATATGTGGGGCCTTTCGTGCTCTCTAGAGCTAGGGTCTTGCTCGCACCATGCCACAAATTTCATCGATCACTTTACAAGGAGGTTTATCATTGGCACATGTGGCCTTGCATGCATTTTCAAATAGGTAGTTTGAGTGTGCCACATCATACCTTCTTCCTATGACTTTGCATGAGTCATGCTCCCATTGATCACTGACAATACTTGTGGTATTGAAGTTGGAATGGACGTCATCCCAACTCAGGATGTTGTCCCTGTTTGGCTCCAAGTTTTTACTGCCTTGCACTATGACATCACAAATGTTATCGAATCCATCTACTAATTCAACATTTTCAACATAAGGGGGGCCTTAATCGGTTGTCAATGGAATCACCACATGCTTGCTTCTATTCTCAAAGCTCATGTAGTGCATGTCTGCATTGTTGGCCTAGCACCAGGGTCTACCGAGTAATGCAAGGTAATTGTCAGCTTCAACAAGCTCAATCACCTCAAAGTTTGTGTAGAACTTTACAACCATTATCTCAATGTCATCCCCATGGGTTGTGCTCGTGTGTTTTTCACCATGAGCAGTACATGCGGTGAGGGTGGTAGCATGGGGCTACCCATTTTTGCCAAACATCTTTGGTAAGGATATTGACCTCAATGTCTATATTCACTAGTATGTCACATACTTGCTAGCCATTGATGTCTACATCAATGAGCAGTTCTTGTTCGTAGCTTATGTTCTAGGTTGCCTTCCTCTCATGGCCTTATGCTAGATCTAGTGCAAATACATCAGTCGACTGCTTTTCCTCATAGTAGGCCAAGAAATTCTTGAGCATGGGAATCATCCCCTTGCAATGCAAGAGAGATAATATGTTAGTAAGATCATTAACCTACTCTTCGTGCATTTGTAAATCTCTCTAAGTTTTCTCCTCTAAGTCTCAAGAAAGTTGAATCTTTCCCTACAAGTTCTGAATCACATACATGACTTCATGAAGCAATTTCTCTTGGCATAAGCCATGTAGGCAAGGTGTCATGGGGGGTTATGGATTTACAACCTTACCTTTGGGTCTTCTTGGCTCATACCCTAGCCTAGCCCTTTCCATGGGAACCATTGTTGGTTGCGTAGTCATGCCACTACATGTCATCACATGCACCTTTGCTCCAACACTCTTTTTATTTTGTGCCTTCGAAACCTAGTGGTTCGAGTTCTATACACATGTAATCATTTTGGCACCCTTCTTGGGCCTACTCTTGTGCATGTTTTTCACATATAGTTTTGGGAATTCCTCGACCTTGTGTGTGCCACAATAATACCCACAAGTAGGATATTGGGGGCAATCACGCTAGTAGTGGTATGGCGACCCACACTTATAACAAGAGCATTGTTGGAGCCTTTTGCCTCTGTGTCTATAAGTGTGATCTTTGTAGCCACAATGTTGCCCATAGTCACCATAGGCTTGGTTAGGTGGCCCATCATATCCTTGGTTTAATGGTCCTTGATTGGATGGTCTTGTAATATCCTGTCACACACCTTGCTCTCGCACCTCATGGAATTCATCAGTCACCCGAAAATCTTCAATGTTGTGGGTAGAGGTGTCATAATTTTTATAGACACCTTGGTCTAGGTTGCACATTGTAGAAGAGGGCAATTGTGCACATCATGGCCCTTGTGAAAATTCTCACATGAGGTTAATAAAGCACGCACACTATGCCTTGGACAATTGTTCTTGTTATGCCCTTCCACTTCACAGTCCAAGCACCAAATTCCACTACAAATATCATGTGCATTGTTGGTTATTAGCTTCTACAATTTTGATGCCATTGACCCAATATGTGTCTTCATGAACAGGCTAACTCCTACATCTACACTCCCGCAACTTCAGCTCTCAGTGTTGCTTCTAGTGTTTCTCTTGGTTTGATGAATGTCTTCATATACAAAGCAATTCAAAAGGGTACAAGCAATCCGCCAACAAACCATTTGGCATGTTGCACTAGGTGGATCTCATAAGAGATTTTGGACACTAGGGTTTTAAACATAGCATCATATGTTCAAATGCTCTTTGTTAGTTCTTACTTAATTTCCTTGAGTGTAGCAATGTTATGTTGCTCAAACTCGGGGATGTTGAACTCTTTTATAAACGTGGCTTTTAGGTCATAGTCCATGATAGCCTAGTTGGGGTCCAACTTTATATACTAGGCATGTGTATGATATATATAGTTGTGGCAAACTTACTTGTCTTACACTTTGACAAAGTCACTCCCTTCACATGCTAGATGAGCTCGCACTTGTGAACATCCCTGATGGCATTTTTGACCCCGTTATAGTCAGGTAAGCTCAAAGACATCTTAAAATATATCTATGGGACAAGCATAGGTGCAATAGGCACCTGTGGAGCTTGTGTTATTGACACATTGCCTAAAGGCATGCTTGAGCCTTGACTTCCTCCTGTTGGTGGCATAACTCCCACAATGGGCTGTACCACTGTTCCTCCAACCACTTCGAGGCCCTGTTGATTGCCAATGGTCCTCCAACCCCTACCACTCCACCATGTCTCGAACTACTTGTATGACGGCTCATAGTCCCTCCCATTGGTGCGCATACCATATTGCATTGTTCATGCACATTGCACCGACTATGTGACCACTGGTCCAAGTAGTGGGTAAGGAATCACCTATTGTAATGAACTTCCTTCCTCATGTGCGATAAATCCTCCTATATCACCCAAAATTGTAGGGTCTTGGTTATCTTCTTCTAATTGTAAAATAAATGCATGAGTATGTGCTTCAGATAGAGGGGAACTGGGCATTCATTCATAAGTCTCCTCCCATACTTCTTCGGAAGCTTCAACTTCTTCCTCCAGACTTCACTCTAACTCCCCAACACATACTTCTTTATCAACAGAATGCACATCCTCTGCGCAATATCCCTACACACGCCATTTCCATTCTATGTGGGTCATCGTGGCATTTCCTAAGTTAGACTCTCCCCTCTCCCTAGGGGCCTCCTCGGCCATCACCTTCTATTGAGTCTCATTATACTTGCACCTTCTACGCTCACACTTGTCTAGTTTCTCCATGCTAAAGTTTCCCTTGCTATCTCTCAAAAAACATACCCATTTAACCCTCTATCCTCTGCGTTGCTCATATGCACAGGAACTTATCCAGCCATTGGTAAGTTCTCTTTATCACCTCCACTCACCATTACATCAACAAAATTTGACCCGTCCTGGTAATGGAACCAAAATGTTGGTCTAATTTCGGGCCAATTGTACAATAGTCTTGCACGTGTCCTTTAGGATCCCAACACTTAACTTTCTTGCATCGACATATCAAAAGAAAACCTTGTGCGCTCACTCGAAGCATGAAGAGGGGAACTGGGGTAGGTCATGGTAATTGCAATGGTGTGGGTTGCATGAGTTATCTTGTGCATTTTACTCGCATGCGCCAATATCTAAATTGCACTTGGTACTATTTCTTTAAACCCTGGCAATAAACAAGCACAATTATGCACAACTACATATAAATAATACTCTGTTCAAATGTTCGCCCTTTCATTAGAGAAAATACCAGTAAACTTAGCAACAACATAATCATGAGCATAACATCGAGTTTTTAATATTCATAGCCATAGATACCGATATCTAAAACAATAGTAATTTCCATTACATAATAGTTCATGTATATAAGGCGTTCATGGTGCTTACAATGGTACAGGGTTTTACTTCTACTCCTACTCTACCCTATATTATCCATTTGGTTCATACAACATGCAATCCGATATTGTGTCTCCTAAGGTCTAACTATTTTCTAGCAACCAACAACCACCAAGAAAAATCCAACCCTTTTCTCTCTATAGAGTTTGCCCTTTATAGGCTTCTAGAGGGCCATGTATGCCACTTGGTAGCTTAACTACCACCACTTAGTAGTTATTGTGTCAATTGTCCACTTGACAGTTAATGTGGTGCTCTACTCCAAGCCATCTACCTCATTGTTTATTATCACTTCTCAATTATCTATTAAGATTAGTTGTCAATCATAACTCTCACTTTTTATCCCCATGATCTCCATTGTGATTCTTGGATTCACGCAGCCTATTTTGTCTTGATCTTTTTGTTTTGCCATTTGCGTACATGGATTTAATCTTTGTTGGCTTGTGCCTACCCTATTGGCAGTTCTTGTTGTGCATGCACATGTTGTGTGTTTGTTTGCACACACCACTCTCTGTTCCTTGGAACTTCTGGCGCTCATCTATGTATTCATCTATCGCACACGCACTCCTTGGCTTAATTATACTTAGCTGATTTATGGGGTCAACACTAATGGAATGAAAAATCCCAAAGCTATCACACATGTGACCATTAACGATGAGACAAGCTAAAGATTCAAAAAACAAAGTGTGAACCTTCAAAAGAAAGAAGTTACCAAAGCCCAAAGCTTTAAGCATGGTAAGAATGAAAGGCCACTCAATCTGATCATAAGCTTTTTCAAAATCAAGCTTGAGCAAGATGATCCTCTATCAAGAGACATGAGCCCATTCTATTCCTTCCCAAACTACAATAATATTATCTAGAATGTACCTACTTCTAATAAATTGTGTTTGCTTTGGCCTAATGATTATCGAGAGAATATGAAAAAGGTGGAGCGCTAAGGCTTTAGCACTGATTTTGTAAGAAACATTCATTAGGGTGATCAGCGTCAACTAGTAATAAGCTCCAGATCACCAGTCTTAGGAAAAAAATTAATACTGCTTTTATTAATGATGGCTCCTAAATATTTATTGTGCAGGGCTTCTCTATAAACCTGAAGCAAATCAAGACCAAAAATTGCCAAGTTTCTTCATAAAACTCACATTGAAATCCATCTACCCCCTGCACTTTATCATTAGCCATGCATTGTACAACAACAAAAAATCATCAAGAGAAAGAGGGGAATCACAAAGTTTTTGAACCGAAGGGCTTAACTTGTGGGGTGCCACATCTAAACACTCTTATAATGCTTGATCTCTCTCCCTTGTATTCTCCTAGGCTTGGAACCCAAGTTTATACTGGTCTAAGAAGGCCGAAAAGATAGATGGTAGGCTAGTGAGATGACTATGTGTTGTTTTGATATCTTTAATTTGCTTTTTGGCTTGTTTGGCCTTGAGAGATTTGAAAAAATCCTTAGAGGCACAGTCACTAATCTTAAGTCAATGCAATCGAACCCTAATTTGAGGGCCTCTAGCAACACAGTCGCTAATCTTAAGTCAGTGTAATCGAACCCTAATTTGAGGGCCTCTGGCAACATTAATCATGTACTTAACTGTGGCAGTCATGATTTCTAACTGAGTATTAAAGGGGCTTTGCTCAAGCAAGGAATAAGCCATCTAGCATTCCTTAGATATAGCACCATCGGCACACTTTCAAACTCTCACAATTTACTTACCATAGTAGCAAAGGAAGGGGGCAATGTGGTTGATCACGTCATTCCACCACTCAACCCACTAACAGCGTATGGCGAACATGGATCTAAGTTCCACGCTCTTGTGATGAGTTGGATAGTGCCCTCATGGTTGAGAAGTGATGCATTCAAAAAAAATGATTGTGAGGGACTTTATGATGGTGACCTCCCCATTTTAGTCTGCATGTGATGGGACTATGGTCAAAAAGGACAACTACCGAGTGAACCATGCCAACTTTCCCATCAAAAATGCAAAAGGAGAACATGTTCTGCTTAAAAAGCATTACACAGTCTAACTCTTTGAAAACCCGAGCATTACCAACTCGAAAGTTGGACCAAGTAAACCATGGTTTGTTATTTAATGAATGCAACCAACAGAGAGGGTCCACTAAACCCCAACGGTTTTTTAAATAATGCCAAGTTTTGCATTCCCTTATGCACCACTGCAAAGGGAAGGTGCCAACTTAGTCCTATGGACTCTCAATCATATTAAAGTCGTCACAAATTAGCCAAGTGAAAAAAGACAAAATACCGACGATCCATCTCTATAACGTCATTCTATCAGGACCATCATTAGAAGCATAAACATTGAGAACCCCTAAAGAATGTACATCACTATCAAGCATAACCCAAATGCCCCGATGTGATAGGTCTTCTCCCAATGCAATAATTAAAGGAGCAAATTTTAATGAAACCAAAACATTGGCACCATCATGTCCATCTTCATGAGAAGTGGAAAAGGGCAATGCATCAAACCAAATACTTCTCAAAGAGGTCTACAAAAGAATCCCTAAAATCTTAACTTCTTGTAAACATATAAAATCTTAAACTCCCAACCACTGACAAGCAACATGCACATAGAATTTACGAGAGGACTTTGTGAGACCTTGAATATTCCATGAGAGCAAATTCAATGAGAGGAATCCTCCATATGCAATTCTCCATCCCCATCCTCTATGTCCTCTTCTGAGCCAAGCAAGAAAAAATGATTACCCAATAATGGTTGTTGGTGTGGTAGTAAAAAGTCCCCTAGTGAGATGGAACAACATTTAGCCCCATTTTCTTCCCATGGAGAGTCATCGTCATAACAAGATGGATTGAGAGATCTCTATGTGGTGGGAGCACTAGCTAAGAAAGTCCAAGCACTAGAGGTTACAATTGACAAGTGATTCTCTTGAGAAACTTGGCTCTATGAGGCAACTGATAGACTAAGAGACTGAGGAGCAAGAAGGGGAGGAGGAATCACGTTATCCACTTTTTTCACATCAAGTTGGGTTTACTATTAGGAGTGGCAACCAGATTAGAGTTTTTATTCTCAATGGTGGCTTTCTTGTTTGACATAGTGGTTCACACATCATTCTTTTGAGCCACCTTTTGATTTTCATGTGGCATTTGTTCAACAACGAGCCTTGAGTATACCATGAGGGGATAGTCTTGAATCCTATGGTCTGGTGATTGACACCTAAATCATGTGTTCGGAAGGTTGATGTAGATGACTTTTCGTAAAAAGCGTCTAGTCCCTACTTGAATATTGATCTCTTTCAAGTCTTTCATCAAATCAACCTCGACATAGATGCACTTATTAGGACGTGCAAAATAAAATTTATCCACTTCGAGGCAAAGCACACAAATTGTGGGTTTGACAATCTCATCGAAGAGGGTCCATAATAGAAGTGGAAGTCCTAGTGACTCAACCCAAATAGGCACCTTAAGGGATGTCTGCTCAAAGACCTTAAAATTATAGGACTGTGGGGACATTATTATTAGGGTGTGAAGGAACCAAAAGTGCAACCTAGAAAGAAGAGTTTGTACCTGTGATGGTTCCTTAAAGAAAAACGGGCAAAAAAAACCTTGGTGAGGTTGCTGACTCTAGTAACCTGAAACCCCAAGGGCTCCCAATGATGTATAATCTCGATATTAAGAGAATCCTCAAAGTATGCGGCGAATATAGTATGTAATAAGACATTTATTTTCATATAATATAAAAACATTTTCAACGTTTATTTGCAAAAAAACATTGGGCTGAGGAGAATTATCGTGATGTATACCTCATTGTAGACATTCGAGACAAAATTCCAAGCTCGTTTCAGCACCATCCTTCCCAATGTCAGTGACAATGGTTGCAATAGATTGATTAAAGGCAATTTATAGAAATTTAATTCACCCAAAGGGCAAAGTTAGAGCCAAATTAAATGGGAGTTGGGCTTCAAAATCCTATAGATGCAATATGATACAAGTCAAGACAAGATAACAAAGTGTAAGATAATCATACAAACGCTAGCCGAGCAAGTTTTCGCAAGAGTTCAGGGGTTTATCCATTGTACATGTTAACTTTTAAACTTAACTTGTCTAGAAACTAGATATCAACTGGTTTAAAACTTTTCTATGTCCTAATTTGAACATTTGAACCTAAAGCCTTCCAAGTTTCTTTCCTAAGATAATAAAGATGATTACATATTAGAAATGGTGAAAAATTTAATGTGGGCCATTTTGAAAATATTTTATCCAATTCATTCTTTATTGATATAATGGTTAATTTATTGTAAATGAGTACGTTTACTTGTTCGGCACAAATACATTTATTTTGTACACCTTAAAATTAATTTCTTGACTCTAAAATCCCTACCTAACAAACAATTTCTTTGACAGTAGTAAAGTCTACCTAGAATAGAGGATGAGCCACGTTTATTTTGTCATGCCCCTTATTTTGTATAGCAGTGCATTAATTATAAGTTATAATCTTACCAATGGCCATCGATAAATAGTCTTGATAACAATAATAGACTGATAATCTGAAAATGTGCTTAGAGCTACATGTGTTCAACTTCTTGTATAGCACATAAAACTTTTCTGTAAGATATGGTGTGGATTGAAAAGAAAACCTCATCAATATATTTTTCAATCAACTATTTTGTAAAATTATTTCTACACAATATTAGAGATTTTGTTCCGACTTAGAGGCCAAATGCTTTCGTCTGCTGTCATAAAATTATGAACTATATAAGATTGCGTATGCTTTTTTCCATTAGCTTCAATTTTGATTGTCATCTTTACATTGTACTTGCAATTAAGAATTATTTACATTTTAAGATGTTGCATTTATCAGAATTCTATGGCTTCTACAAATTGACTGAACTATTTTCCAAATTGGCATTGGTGAGGATAGTTGCTTTTATGTTACTTACCAAACAATCGAGACATATGGGAGAGCGAATTGGCTAAGAAGAGATCGAAGTATGCTTTCCTCAAACAAGAGCTACTTGTGAATCCGGTACGTAATTGAAAAACCCGGTGAGGTGGGGATGATTGTCCTCGAGATATAGTGTTTCCAGTCCATTAGAATTAGAGAGAAACTTCTCGATGAAACTGTGTATGTTATTTGTTATTGATGTTTCAGATTATACACCATTATGCATCAGCATCAGAAAAGAAGAAGATAATCGAAGTTTAGGATCACACCCTGGTCCATCTTTAGGAAGAAGATAACCATGCACAGTTTTATCTAGAAATTGCTCTCTAGTGATAGTCCTTGTTTGAGTATTGTCATGTATTATAGTATTTTGGACATTTTTTATGAATTTGATGATTTGGAGCCTAATGAAATCTTTTCTGTGGTCAGTCAGAAGTTTCAAGAAAGATGGAAGAAACTATTAGGCTTAAAAAACAACAGGGAAGGAATGATGAAAGGGGACTGCTCAGGAGACATGAAGTTAGCCATGGGGATCATCCACTTAGCCTTGGTGAAACTAGTGTCTGGAATCAGTTCTTTCAGGTTCTTTGAACTTTGTGTTCTTAGTTGATTCTGATCTTTTGTTAAAGCAATTGATTTGTAATTCATGTTCCTGATATGTTCAGAGAACAATCAAACAGTGCTTGAAGAATTTATTTTCATGATGGACACCCATAGGAACACAATCATATGAATAATTAGATACACAATTTGATAAGTTTTACAGACCCAATTTGGCCAAAATGACGTTGAATTTTTATCTCCTTTCTCATTGTCATTTTAATTCAAATGTCCACACAGGATACAGAGATAGCAGAGCAGATTGAACGTGATGTTAAACGCACACATCCAGATATGTCTTTCTTCTCAGGAAATTCCCCATCATCATTAGAGAATCAGGTATTATGATTGTCATGTATTACATTCTTCTATTTAAAATGAAGGATTTTGAGCATAATTTAGAAGGGAAATAAAATTCCAAAAATTCCTTCATGGGTTTTGGAACAGGAGGCCATGAAGCGTATTCTGCTCATTTTTGCCAAGTTGAACCGTTCAATTCAATATGTCCAAGGAATGAATGAGGTCCTTGCTCCACTCTATTATGTATTCAAAACGGACCCAGATGAATGGAATGCAGTAAGAAACATTATCTATGGTGAACTTCTTCATATACCTAAATTTCCCGATGGAAAGCAATAATATGCATTGTGGTAGCATATAACTTTTGATAATTTGTATGTTAGTGCAAAATATGAATGACTGGGTATCATTGTTGCCATGAAATATAGGCTCTGTTTCTTTCCTGTCGCAAATTTTAGTTTATCGAATACGTTTGCTTTCATGATTGAAAATAAGTCTACCAGAAGCCTAGGTCTGTGAGCCTGTGCGTTTTGTATGGGTACTGCATGGTCCCCAAGTTTAGGAAGGGGATTCGACAATATATAGCATTTTCAAATATTCAATTAGAGATTTATCACAAGTGGGAAAAATACATTCAAATGGCGATCTAATTTTTTTAAAATTGAAATACATGCAAGCTAAACAGCAAAAATATGAAGTGAGTAGATATTCAAATAGAATGATTAAATCTAGTCTGAGACAACCATATAAAGTGTTGTAAGCACCATCTTTGCATGAACAAACCTGTATGAATCAATAGCATGTATCTTCTTCAGGACTTCAAAATGCCATTGAAAAAAGGCCTTCGGACCACCCAGTAATCTCATTTGAATGCTGATCAAAGTGAATAGAACACATTGCCAAGAGATATGAAAAACAATAAAGATCCCCATATCTAATTTTTGATATTGTGTTTCTTGCATTTGGTGCATTTCAGAAATGTTTCCTATTTATGGATTTAAGAATCAAGTGCACGTCTTGGAGAACCTGAGAAGAATCAGATGTGAGAACCTCACCCTTGGGAGAAGAATCCCAAGGAACACAGACTCTAATTCATCTTTCTTTTAATTTTACAGTTAGGGAAACCCTATCTCTATCTAGACCTGGTGCAATAAGGGTGCTTTCAGACAGAGATGACAGGAAGCATAAAGTTTCAAAACCCAGGAGGCAAACTGTACATATGCATCCTGATAGAAACACTAATATTACAGATTTCTTTCACAATTGATTTCATTTTAAATTTGGCATTAGTCGTTCAGCCTTTTTTAAAGTACATATTATTATTTAGAGGGGCAATAGGTGATCTCTCTTGGCTTATGTACCAGACTTTATCTTCAGTCCCATTCATCTTTGTGGTTATGTGGACATTAATAATAATTTCAATTCTCAATCGGGAGTAGGTGCAAGTGACTTTGTTCCATGTTCCTCCATTTATTGTTTAGTTTTTTCCTTATGGTGGATGGCATCCATAAATGTGCCTTAAGTCCAGTCTATAGGTACTGTGTGACTCTGTTTCTTTCTCTTGGCAGTCTAATGTGAAAACTACTTGAAATCCGGTCAATATGTTTAGCAACACTTTAAAGAAAGGAGTCTGATCAAGAACATCTTATTTAACAAGTTTGTAATGGCCAATGAATTTATACAACTACTATACCAAGTGACAAGTCTCAAAATAAAAGACTTTATGAAGGATCTTTTTATTCCAGAATCCTCCCAATTGTTACAATTCATATATTTCTCAAGGAATGATGATGCAGACCAATACCTGCCTACTTTAATTCAATCTACAGCAGCTCTGTAATTGAGTCAGAAACTAATGCATGCAGAATCTTTAAGGCATACGCTGAGAAACAAAAGAGACAGTACAAAGAAAGAAATGAACTCCAACTCAAGAGAAATCTTTTGCATCCAAAAGAAGACTACCCTTCTATTCCCTTCTTTCAAAATTTTGAACCTCTTGGTTCAGAGCTGGTTGGATGCTTTGGAGAAGAGAATAAGCAGAGGAAGATATGAGCAGCCATTAGAGTGGTCTGCAAGGTTGAAAGAACCAAAGAATTTATGAGCCCAGCATGTTGGTGATGTGGATCTACAACTTAAAAATAGTACAGTAGTTGAAGTGATGGTAGCTGAAACAAGTTGTCCTTCTGAAAGGGATATGGTAGAAGGTTTTTGCTACATAGAAGGGAGTGATGCCTTTGATGAGTGCACAATGAAAAATGAGACATTTGAGACATGGGATTTTACCCAAGATGAGCTGCTATCAAAGAACCAGAGCATGAGGAGGGAGAGGAGCAAGCTGTAACAGAAAGTACAGAGCAGTTGCCATGGAGGCAACTAGCATCAGTTGATAGGGGCAACCTGCAAGCAAGAAGCTAAGGTCTGACATAGTGCAGACAACCGCAGAGAATATGCAGAAGTCAGAGGAAAGGACAAAGAGCTTAGATACCAGTGGTAGCTGATGTACAAATTTTTGTAAATGAGGATGAAGAAACCCAAGAAGCTGAGAACACTCTCACCAGTCCAAAGCTGAAGAAGAACTCCTCCAAGGGAATGACTTATTTACTCAGAGAATGGACGGGTATAGGGAAAGGACTCCTTGTACAAGACATGAATACCATGCCAAAGCAGATGAAGAGAAAGAGACCTCACTTGAATGGTCCAAGATATCAACATCAGGTTGATAAGAAAGCTAGAGGAGAGAAGAAGGTTGCCTTTATGGACAAGAACGAAAGAGAATTGCCATTTTGGAGACAAGAGACTTCTAAGAGAAGTAGAAGAGAAGAAAACAAAAGCCTAAAGGTGAAAGGTGGCATGAATCACACCATGCATTGCTAGGATGAAGAGAGAGAAGGTTTCTTGGAGTAAGAAGACCTTAGAAGAGATGAAAGAATCTCGTGGAATGAAAAAGAGTGGATAAACCTGTGGTGAATACAGCTGTTGAAGAAGTTGCAGCCAAGAAGAACGAAGAAGACGAAGATGAAAAGAAGAAATTAGAAAGGATTCAAGCAAATACTCCTTTGAAGGTTGAATTTAAAGTGGGAGATATGCATGTAAATGGTTACATGTATGAAGAAAAAATTAAAGATGAAGCTGATATGGCAGCAGAGATCGATAAAGAGGAAAATGTACTTTTGAGTTTTGACAATCCATTATAGGGCAACAAGCCAGACAAAAGATACAAAATGCAAAGGAGAATTGGAAAGCATGCCTAACTGGCATAATACAGAGAAGGAAGAAGGCACAAAAGGGAACCTTCCTAAGTGGAGTTAATGAACTATTTGAAGAGCTCATGATGGCTGGAGAAGCACACAAGTTAAAAGAGCTTTTTAAAGCTATTATAAATGGTGAAGTTACAATGAAGCTTGAGGCTGCAATAAGAACAACAAAAGAAGAAATGAAAGCTAGTGTAGAGGTAGCCATGAGAAGAATGAGTAATTGGCTTGATACCCAAAACATAGAGGAGGAGGAAAGTGAAATGAGAGAAAAGGAGCTGCATTTAGGCTTAAATGGTTGGTTTAGAAATCCAATAGCAGGTTGTACAAGTGATGAGAAAATCCGTAATGGCTTTTTGTGGAGGAGGAAGGGTAGAGGTGGATCTAAGCCCACAGGAAGCTGGAAAAAAATAAAGATAAAAATTTGGTAAAGGTGGATGGATTATGCCCAAGCAATGGGAAAGGGAAAGAGAAAGGTATACAAAACTAGGTGGAGGGGGACGGTTTATGGTCCAGTAGGTGGCTCAAAACAGAGGAAGAAACTATGTGAAAAATTGTGGCTGTACCTTCCTAAGTGGAGTTAATGAACTATTTGAAGAGCTCGTGATGGCTGGAGAAGCACAGGAGTTAAAAGAGCTTTTTAAAGCTATTATAAATGGTGAAGCTACAATGAAGCTTAAGACTGCAATAAGGACAACAAAAGAAGAAGAAATGAAAGCTAGTGTAGAGGTAGCCATGAGAAGAATGAGTAATTGGCTTGATACCCAAAACATAGAGGAGGAGGAGGAAAGTGAAATGAGAGAAGAAGAGCTGCATTTAGGTTTAAATGGTTGGTTTAGAAATCCAATTGCAGGTTGTACAAAATCCATAATGACTTTTGCTGGAGGAGGAAGGGTAGAGGTGGATCTAAGCCCACAGAAAGCTGGAAAAAAATAAAGAGAACAATTTGGAAAAGGTGGATGGATTAAGCCCAAGCAATGGGAAAGGGAAAGAGAAAGGTATACAGAACTAGGTGGAGGGAGGCAGTTTATGGTCCAGTAGGTGGCTCAAAACAGAGGAAAAAACTATGTGAAAAAGTGTGGCTGTACCTACCTTGGTGGAAGGGCAAGCTGTGGCCTTATTCCGAGGGTCAAAAGGATGGTTCTACTATCCAGCCCAAATTTGTGAGCACTGTGCTTACAAAATATTATCTAGGTTGTTTGATGCAGGAGCATCTTGGGGTAAAGGCAATCATGCATCACCCAAAAATATTAGCAATTGGTTACCAGGTTTGCTTGGCGTTTTGGCTTTCATGGATATGGATTTTGGGTTAAACCATCTCTGAACCAAGGGGTTCAAAATTTTGAAAGAAGGGGAGGATGATGAAAACCTTTTGATTGAAAAGTTGAGATGCTACAGCTGCATGTTCTCCTAAAACAAGTAATATCAGTAGCCGCCCTGTTTTGGTGGACTAGATAGACATAGCTAAGTAGAATTAGTTTATGTTTAACAAATAGACTGTTAATTTTAGGGGCAGTTGAGTGCAGTAGAGGTGCTGGCATAGTAGTTGATTTATGGTACACATGTATAAGACTAATTGAAGGGAATATAAGGGTAGTCTTCTTTTGGATGCAAAATATTTCTCTTGAACGGCTGCTGTTAATTTTTTTCTTCCTATCATCTCTTTCGTTTCTCTGTGTATACCTTAAAGATTCTGCATGCATTAGTTTTCAACTTTTCTGACTGAATTAACAGAGCTTCTGTAGATTGAATTAAAGTAGGCAGGTATTGATCTGCATCAAATGACTACTTTTACGCCTTCCCTGAAACTTATATAAGGGATGCATGCAATCCTAGAGGCATGGGGTATCTCCTCACTGTTCCCGGTTTACCTCATATGGTTGCAATATCCAGAACTTAAAATTGTAGTTAAATGAAACCATCATTGTATGCTTGTTGGGCTCTTGCATATGACAACATTCAGAATTAAGAAACTCCTTTTTTCCATTGTCAAGTGCATGTAAGTGAAATGTTTGCCCTGCTAGAAAGACAAGCGGCTACTTGTTGTTTCCAGTTTAGATTTATATACCATCAGAAGAAAAACTGTAGAGAGATTTGTTTAATGCCATATAATCAATGACCTTCAACGGTATGCAAGAAACTAATGTTCTTGATGGTCTTTTGCAGTTTTATCTCATGTGCTTGAGAAGTAGTTGCTTCTTTTATGTGCCTTTCATTGAGAACAAGCAATGGCAGTCCCAGAACACACTGGCACCTATAACTTATAACCAGAACCTTCATCAGAGGCCTTTCCTGGAAGAAAGTAACGTTGCAATACTGCTGTGATTTATATAAGCTTTGGAAGGAAGAGCATACAATCATAAAAGTGGGAATCCATCTACAGTATACTGTTTTACCATAAATTTCTGTGTGAAGTTAACATTAGCTAAGTATTAAAATGCTCGTCCTGTTTTATTGAGATACAAAAAACATGGACCACAAGGAAGTCATTGCATGTCAATAAATTTCAAGGACAAACAAGCTAAGGGAAACCCTTCCCATATTTGCATTCAATGCAGACTCTCCTGGGTTTGCTCCTATTTCCATAGTCACCAGGAGATGGGTACAACCGTACAGGTATGGGCAGAAGTTTGGAAAATGGATACGTGTATGGGTATGGGTATGGAAGACAGGTACGAAATATATATATATATATATATATATATATATATTAATATTAAATTAAAAAAATAATAACTATGAATACAAAAATTAAAATGTAAAAATTGAAATAAAGTTACACAATCTATAAGGACATCTAAAAACATAGAAATTGTATTCTAATTAGAGTTTGAAACTTAAAATTTAATAATTCAACATAGTGTCAGGAGTACATATTGAAATGCTAACAAATTAGTATGCAAAAACAAAAAAATGTGATAGATATACAGGAACAATCATTTATCTGCAATCCAGCCTCCTCGTGGGCTAAGTTTTCTTGCTCAAAGTCCTCTATCACAATGCTCTCTGAGTCTCTTGATATGCATCACTCTCGAGCTCTGCCTCTTCTGCAATTAATGGAAGTGGAGGTAAATCATTGAAACCATTTGGTTCAGCATCCGCATCTTCCATGCCCAATGCATCTGTATCAAATGATATTGTGTCCCGTTTTGCAAAAAGACCATCCTTGTACCTAGGGTCTATATGAGACAAAAGCTGAAGGGTGTTATGATTGTAAACTAGGTTCTCTTCCTTCTTTGACCTAGGTTAGTTCCTATTCAATGAATGAATAAAACTGGATGCACTCCAATGAATATTGCATGCAAAAGAACTAGCTACTCGTGAGAGTTATCGTATAGAAAGTTATTGTAATTCAGATGCATCATATCCATGATTGTGCCACGAATCTATTGGGTCCTTCCAAGTATGCCTACCATACAAAGCTTTTTTACTACCAAAAACACCCCGTCCACAAATAAATTGTCCATTTTTTAAATTTGAAAATGAGGAGACTTATGTGTCTCCTGTAGGAGATCCCTCCGCCAATCAAGAGATGTCTCTAGAAACTTGAGAGATATCTACGGGAGACAACAGAAACTTCGACCAAGTCCCTCGCTCCTTGGAGACATTTACCTGGGCATTTCTAGTAACGGGTAAGTGTACCCAAACCAGAGACACATCCCTAGGGTCAGGAGAGGCATCTCCCAGATTATATAGTTATTTCTGGTCATCAAGTGGAAGTTTTCCTGATTTTATATAAACTCAGAGAAATACAGTTAGAAACATGCAAGCAGCTGCACTGGTCAGTAAGAAACAACTGCAAGACAGACACTGCAGGTTCAACTAATAGAATTAGGAAAACAGATCAAGGTTTTGGGACGGAGATGTCCTCCCTTGCCTCTGCTTGGCAGGAATTAGATGCCTGAAATCTGAAGGACATCAACAACAACAATCACGAACATTGTTTCCATGGCTATCTACATATGACAATAGAATGCTTGAAAATAGAAACATCTCATGCATTGGAAGAACATGTACATGTTGCCTCTCATGATGAAAAAAAGAGTGCGATTCTTCCTGCCAGCTACAACTCATAATTTTAAACACCTATTTGTACATACTACAAATTAATGAAACATTTGTACGTAGTTGTAGCTTCCTGCATGTGTCAAAACCGCTTAATAGATGTATCTGGTGGAAATGGATCATACATAATGTTAATTATTCCCACTATAACCAAATTTATGTTGCAGGTACGTGTTTGTGTCATGACGTCACCAGAATCCATAGTAATCTAAATTCCAGTTCGTTTAGGAGGAATTGTGTAATTTACATATAACTTGTTGATTACCCATCTGGAAATGAGCTCTTAGGTGGTAAGAGAGATTCTTGTGCCCTATACTCCATGGATGAAGGGGTAGAGTCGAATACATGTATGAAGCATCGGTTGTTTGTTATAAGCAATTGGTTGTGATTCTGTGTTATTAGCCATTGGAAAAGAGTCTCCATGGGGGGTTTGGTTTTCACATGCTAAGTCAATATAGATGGTGGTCTCATTGTACAACTAATTTCATTAGTGCATCAATTGCTCGTAGTGCTGCAGCAGACTAAGAATTCATGAAAAGAATATCATTATATGATATATATCTGGTAGTTGTCTTTTGAGTCCAAAGAGCCAATCTTTAGGAAAATATAAAAAAGAATTCTGCAATTCTACCTGCAAGAGGCTTATAGCTCAAACATGTTGATCCCGTTAGGTAATAACCAAGCAAGATCGTGAAGAAGTGTGCTTGATATTAACCCTGTGAGGCATTGGTTAAATTCTACCCCAATTGTTACATAGAATCAAGTGATTCGGTTTGGACCACCACAATTACTAGGATATTACCAGTACATTTGGGAAATTATCTACCCCTTAATGTACATGTCCCATAGGATTCTACTAGAATACAAAGCATTGCCTATGACCATCGTCCCAACACTAATAATATAATCACACAGTTGTTCAATGAACTTTAACACTCGTAAATTTGTAAGAATAATGGAAATGAGAGATTTTGAATGTGCAAACTACGCTAATTGAATATTACAAATGAGCCTTTATGCTTTCTGAAGATGCTAGTGGAGGTGCCTTTAGTATAGTATTAAGAATGAAAGGCCATTGCATATGAGAGCTTTGAGATGAAATGAGGTAGAAGAGAAATAGTTTTTTATGTGGAATAAACATCCCACATATTTCATTCCATCAATGACATCATGTATCTGTTCTCATTTCCCCCCTAGGAATTTTATAAGGCAGACTGATGAGCACTTGGTGTTAGTATCAATGTTAAGATATGATCATTGTATATTGTGTTTACTTTTATATTTAGTATTACGTCTATTAAATTCTAACTCCTTTAAGTTCTATAGAATCCATCGCTTTCCCTTTAAAACACATTCCTAGTTTTGGAATACAATCTTCTGTGTAGTCCAGTTCCTTTAGTTTTGATGTGGGGGCTTCTGATCGGGTCTTCCCATCTTGCTGCTTCACTACACATATGATTTGGTATCACAACCTAGTCACTCAATACTATGGTTCCACCATCATCATTTTTGTTTTTGTTTTTATAAAAAATAAAGTTATATATCAACTGATAAATTACAGAGTACGGCATGCCCTTATAGCGCTGCACCTTCCTTTCTTACCCAAGATAAAACAAGTAATTTCTGACTGGGCTCCTATATCAGAAGACAAAACTTACTAAGTAAAAGGAGCTTAGAACAGATCTGAATGGTCAAGTCAAACAAAAACCTGTCAATAATCATAAAACTTCTCAACTCTCTAGTAAAGATATTGCCAAAGATCAGAAAGCAAGGTCTGTAAGGCCAAAAACATGCCTATAAATTTAAACATTTGGCGTCCAAGAGCAATAGAGACTCTAGAGCGAAAGAAAGTCTTTTTTTTTTTGCACTATATAATGAGCCCAATGCATTGCAAAACATTTCTAGACATTCCAAAGCATCTGAAAATGCTTCCTCATCCTTTTCAAGAGGAAGGATTCAAGAATGAAGTGTGTATGAAATGATCATTAATAAGATGAAACAAATTTGGACCAACGAATGAAATGTCCCTGATTTTTTCTTGGGCCATTTGATGGATAAGCGATACCCAAAAGCCTTAACACAGCACATAAAGTGCAGGTACAGCTGGCCAAGCCCGATGAACTGGTCTGAATAGATGCAACTTTTTTGCAAATTAGTAATAGTGAGGCACGCTGATGCTTTCACAAAAGTGTTTGCGTCACATTCATAAAATATGGGAAAAAACCCAACACCTTGAGCATGGAAATAGCATGGAGGGAATAACAACCATTCACTATGGTCTTAAACATTGGTAAAAAAAAATTGATAGAAAAAATACCGTACCTCATCCATTGGGCTCATTCCATGCCTTCCCAGAAAGCAGTGTTATTATTTAGAATGTATCTTCTATTAATGAATATTGTTTTCTCAATTCTGTCTGATAGAGTCTTTTCTGTAGTTTTGTATGCCATGTTTATAAGCATGATTAGCTGGCCAAGTCGAAAAGAGCTTAAAGTCACCAGCTTTTATGGTAAACTTGATATTCCCTTTGTTGATAAGTCTGCCCAAGGACTAAGTTCTAAGGGATTCTTAGTAGACTTTTAGGAGGTCAGACCCATTAAATCCAAGGTGTATAGAATTTGCAATGGAAATCCATCAAGGCCTTTGGGATTTCTTGTCTGCCATGACCATTAGACCTGAATGCAACTCATCTAAATGAGAACTGATGGTCATAAAATGCTCTCTAGGACTTTGAAAGCTTGGGCTTGACCATGCCGAAGAAGGTTTGCATGGCCACACTGTAAAGGTCATATTTTGAGATCAGGACACCAACTTGTAGTGATTCACACATTCTTTTGCAAGTCTACTGTTTAGTAAAATGATCATGCCCAATTTTGATTGTGCCAATTTTCTCATTGACATACTTGGAGGAGAGGGATATAAAAATTGCTCACGACGACCAATCAACATCTCTTGACCAATGTAGATAGGCATGAATTTGAGGTCCTTCGGCTGCATGAGCCTCCCAAAATTTAGCTAAATGACTCTATTTTAGCTACTGAATCCAATGATTCTTTGTCAAATTTGAGACTGCAAGTTTCTTGACGTGGTCTCAAAGTAAGGATTAAGTGCATGCAACTTCCTTATTCCATCATTATATCCAATCAACATTGCCCTGCGGTCTACGGATAGAATTTAGACCGTTAAGATGGGAAACATTCAAGAGTAATTGCATCCTTGGGTTGTGAATTTTCTCACCATCCTGCAAAATTGAGAAGATGATGAGATGTTGAACAAACAGAAAAGCTTCTAGGACAACTTTTAGTAAGGAATAAGTGCAAGCAACTTCCTTATTCCATCATTATATCCAATCAACATTGCCCTGCGGTCTATGGATAGAATTTAGACCGTTAAGATGGGAAACATTCAAGAGCAATTGCATCCTTGGGTTGTGAGTTTTCTCACCATCCTGCAAAATTGAGAAGATGATGAGATGTTGAACAAACAGAAAAGCTTCTAGGACAACTTTTATTAAGCAAGATATAACAAGATCGAACACAAAAATATTTTGTGAGAGCATAGCTCTATCTAAATGCTTAAGCACTCTTCCATTTCCCTTTTAGAAGTGTGACAATCTTAACCAAAGGTCCACTGAATCCTTTTGCAGTGCAACATTGGATCATATAACCCGAGACTAATGTTAATACCAAATTAGGCATCTCATTTTCTAGGATACCATTTCATGGCCAAAAGACCCTGTTTGTATTTATCAGACTCGAGCATGTTACAATTTCCATAGAGAATCCAATGGGCTTCAATATTAGTGACAATCCAATGTCAGATTTGAGATCTATTTACCACTTTATTGGAGGCGTGTAAGTTGGCAAGGACAAGTCCAACACCATCCAAACTGAGGATTATCCACACCAGATGCTATGTGAAGTCAGCCCCAGTTGACAACAAGAGTTAACCAAAATCACAATGCCCTCCTATCCTTCCTCACTGACGTAGAAAACAACCTTTGTATGCAGCCAAATGTTATTCAACAAACCTTGCAACCTGAACCTAAAAATGTTTACCTTCTAAACATAGAAGATAAAAACACCAAATGCATTTTACAAAACTTTCCTGAGCATGTTCTTTCTGAAAATGTTTGTGAAACTCTAACATTCCATGACACTACTTTCGTGTGTTGTTCTTAGATTGGGCGTCCAACACATCTCTTCATTCCACCCCAATGTAACCAGTATAGGATAGCTGTTGGAGTTGGAGGAGTTACTTCTTTTCTAGGAATCATTGAGAGCAAATGGGCTTCTAAATGGTTGTTCCTCTTTTTCTTGCACCTCCCTTCTAAATTCTTCACCACTTGGCGAGCAACTTGGGGCTCAGTATACCGCTACCCTTTGGGGTCTTGGTTCTAAGAATTTCAACCAGTGGGATTTGAAGATTTGGCATTGGGAACCTGATTGCATTACTCAAACTTCCAATTTACTTGCAATGTTTTGGAAAAAAAGCTTTGAGGCAACAAGACTTTATGTGCAAGTGCACCCTTGAAAGAAAACATAGTCCAACCTTAAGTCTCATATAAATCTAGATTAGGTAGAGTTGACGAAGCCTGAGAGAACTCATTGCATTTAACTAGTGAATAAACCAAGATTTTGTGATCAAGACATTGGTAGACGAAGCACTTAGTATTTGACAAATTGATGTATTCAACGTGATGGTTGAAGACCCAGTTCAGTCCTTAAGCTGAATATCAGTTAACTTTAAGTGCCTACAAATAAAATTTCACCTCAAAACAATTCTGCTTATTGGGTCTAACCGAGAAGAACCTAGGAGTTTCATAGAAAACAAATTTCTGCAAGGACTCAACAAATTTTACAAACTGCCTTCCATATACCTGCAAATGCATGTGGTACAAACAACAAGCATAAGCAAAAACGTGTTATCTCAGAGGACGATTGTATAAGATATCATTCCAGACCCACGAGGGTTGGTATTAAGCATAACCAATAGAAAACCTATCAATAGACAGGTGTCCCTTGATGATTATAGCTCTCCTCTTGTCGGGACTGAGGATTACTAATTTGAGACCCTGGCCAACTTGTTCTATCCAGCTATGCTTTATATGTAAATTATGATTTACATTTCCATAAACAATAGAATATTTTGCTTTTATTCATGAGCCTAGTTCTAAGAAGTTTTTTTTAAGTTAGAAATCTGAACATCCTCGTTCCTCGACCTTACCTTCTTGGATCTTTGTGGCAAGCTGGTGATTGCAATCATTTGGTTCTTGAGCTTACCAACCTCAGCCTTTGCCTCGAGCTGGAAGAAATAGAATCCTTTAGTTGTTAAGCTTACCCTCTTTAGGATTTGCTTGAAACTAGACGAGTCAAATCTCGCACCCCCTGATCTTACCCTCTCATGGCTTCAGCCCAATGCACAGGAGTTGAATCCTTTAGTCCTCAACCTTACTCTCTTTGGGCTTTGTCTCAATCCAAAGGAGTTGTCCCTTCATCCTTGAGTTTACCCTTCTAGGGATTTGTCTCAAGTTGGAAGGGCCAATAATTTGGTCCTCCAGCTTACCCTCTTAGGGCTTTGTCTTGAGCTACAAGAGCTAATCTTTCTGCCCTTAAGCTTTCCCTAATGGGGCTTCATCTCAAGCCAGAAGATACCAATATTTATATGTTCTATATGGATAGATTCAGATTTACAATTTATACCAGCAAGTACAAGGTTGAAAATGAAGTATACGCTTGTAATCAGATCAAAGAACACACCATAAGTGTTATCCACTCAGCTTACTAGCAGAATAATATGGCCTTGCAGCATCCTAGACCTACTTGCAAGCCTTTTGGACTCCTTCAATGGTATTTTCACTGACAATCCTTTAGTTCCTCAATGACTACTAGAATTCTTCTAAAAATGCTACACAGCTCCTTAGGTGATCACAAAAAATATGTTTTCTGGCATATAACATTGTAGGCAGTCCTTTGGAGATACAGGAACACCATATGAAATGATTTTTTGAGCACAAAGTGATCCTTAGATCCTTAAATACAGCTAGAATATCCTCAACCACTTGCACAAATTTCTAGCAGGGCTTGTCTTCAAAACAATGATGATAAAAGTGCCAAGTAGTTAACATGTTCATATTGTGATTAATACTTAAACAATGGTATAGGTTTACTTTAATCAGTATTTTAGCATACTAAGGGTTTTTCATTATTTTATCAAATATAGACATGCTATATATTGTAGGATACCTTTCAAAGCATATTTTCTAAAGATGCAGCTATTATTCCATTATAATGATTTGGATTTTAGTTTTACTATGTTTTATTTAAATACACTTAGAAGTCCATTGTGGGATACTAAATAATTTATTAGATTCTTAGAAGGCGTTTAATTAATTTCAATGTTTGCAACTTACCTGTTATGATTTGAAGGGTTCATTTCTAAGATATACTAGAACAAGACAATATAGCTCAGCTTCTGTATCGATGTGAAATTCCTCCATGGCGAGAAGACACAAGCAAAGTATTCTTAGAAAACCAAGGACAATGACTAAAAATCTAAGAGTAATGATCTGCTTCATAGGAAACAAGTAGGAGACATTTGGTGAGGTTTCTCATACTGCTTATGCACCAACAATGGACAGAATTACTATCTCTAATCTGGGCCTAACAATGGCGTGTGATGAGATATAACCAACAAAATATCCAACCAAAATTATTTATAGAACTGTTTGCAAGACTCGGCAGATAAGCCAAGATTTATGAAATATCAAGAGGGCCAGGAGAGCTAGCAATACCTCATTGAACACCTTCCACACAAATTCCCAGCCATTTTTGGATGCCTCATATTTCTCCAAATCTGCAGAAAGAAAAACTACATTCAAAACAGAGATTTTCATTTATGGGAAACCAGTTGACACCGACAAGGATGGGGGAATCCCAAGGAACAGAAAATTAACAGGGAAAACCTAAGCTATGACTTTCATGCAAGATTATGACAAGAAAATGCCTCTATGAAACTCCCATGAAATCCTTTTAGAGCTTAGCTCACCCCAACATGAAAAAATTAGACAAGTTCAGTGTATGTGTGTATATCAAAACAGGGTGCTATATATGCATTTTAATGTGCCAATTTGCAAATGTAAGACTGTACTGTGTGAGATAAATGGTCATCATGTTTTCTTTGTGACTATAGAATACAGACGCTTGTCCACTTAAAAGACTGATTTGCAAATACTAGAATTTCGCACCTAAGGCCAAAGGGGCCTCAACTTTTAAGTGACCCATGACTCATCATTCCCATGTCTGTTGAAGACATCAAAATCTCTGGAGATAAAGGATTGTCATGTTTTCTAACTTTAACTTGCATATGATATAACTTTTGACCATAACAAATTTGTGTTTTAAATTTAGGGCTATAAACTAGCTTACAATATTAAAAAACAGATTTCTGGTTGAAACCATGTGAGAGATTTCTGATTAAAAATCTCTCACATGGTTTCAACCAGAAATCTGTTTTTTTATTTTATGGACCGTGGAAATACAATCTCTCTTATAGCTTACAGTATGTTACTTTTTTACTCCAGCTTTCCAAAATTTGAAAAGAGCATAGAGAACCAGATATTCTTTCATTCAAAAATTGAAATCATTGGAAACATACATCTCAATAGTAAGTCGTATTCTAATTACATTCATTTGGGCTACTGCACAGGTCAATGCAGAAGCAGATGCTTTTTCTTGTTTTGTGGAGTTGCTGAGTAATTTTTTGGACCATTTTTCTCAGAAATTGGACAATACTTCTGTAGGCATCCGTTCTACAATGCTAAAAATGACAGAACTTTTGAAAAAACATGATGAAGAGTTGTGGCGCCATCTTGATGCGACAACCAAGGTATGGAATTAATAAAACAAATGCAAAAGAAGCCAAATTTATTTTGGTAAGGTGAAAGTAGGCCTTTATGGATATTACATAAGTGTAAGTTTGCACATACAAGAACAAGAGAAACATTTTTGGTAAGGGATTCAAAATAGTAATTATATGACAACTACAAGGAGAAATTTTTATGATAACTAGGGTAGCCAAAAATGCAAAGAACATTTGGACACCCCTAGATAGAGAGTTGGAGCAGGTAAAAAACAGCTAGGGAATGTTTTATCGTTGGAACAGATTCTCCACTTGAGTTCTACCATGAGAACAACATTTTTTTGTCATAGCAGAACAAATCTTATTTGGGTGCATCCTCCATTGTTTCTTTGCCCAATATGCACCACTTTCATTGCCTTTATTCCCCCTCAAATTCTGTTTCAAGAAACTGGCCACATTTAAATCCAAGCCAGCTAGCCTGGGACTTGTACTGGGCCTTCTTCCTTTGTTTCATGTCAGTTAGGTGGGATAGACTGCAGCTGGAGTGTAACCCTGCTGGGTAGCTCGAAACTTCCCTTAACTCACAAGTAAACAATGGCCCTGCTAACAAGGGTAAAACTATGAACAACATTTTTATTTGCAAATTTTTTGGTGTTTCCACAAGTGGGCATCAAAATCTCTTAGAATGACGACTTTGTAAAAATCTATCTCTGTGGAAAAGCAATAATGGAGTATGCTTCTTCTTGCTTGTAATGTGCAGATAAACCCTCAGTTTTATGCATTCAGGTGGATTACTCTGCTTTTGACACAAGAGTTTAGATTCCCTGTTTGTTTAAGGATTTGGGACTCGCTTCTAAGCAATCCTTACGGGCCTATGGTATGTTACTACCTTCTGGCTGAAAGAGAGAGTCTTTCATTAGTAATTAATATATAGTTTTAATGGAGTTTTACAAAATGTAAGAGAATAAATACCCATAAAGAAATAAATTTACAGAAGTCGGTAAACATGTGCTGGTGTCTATTAAGGTCTTGACACTGAAGCAGCAGATATTGGCACATGTTTGAGCTTGAGTTGATGTTTCTAAGGCCTAGCACATTTTTGGTGCATATTTTTAGGCTTTGTGGTAACTGGAAACTGCCTACTGTGTTTTTGCAGGAGATATTGCTTCGCATATGCTGTGCTATGCTAATGTGTGTCAGAAGCCGCTTATTGGCTGGTGATTTTACATCAAATCTAAAGTTACTTCAACATTATCCATTGATTGATGTCAACCATCTGCTGTGTGTGGCAGATGAATTAAAAACAAAATCTTAAGACTTTTTTCATTTTATTGATATTTGATCACACAAAATGTCAAGAAAATACTGACCAATTTCGAAAAGGTTCAAGATTGTACTTATAGAACTGATAACCAGATTCAAAACATAAGTCTGATAAAAATAAAAACTTCTATGGTTGTGTTTCTTAATCAAAATAAGCCTCTGTTTTCTTTAGCCAATTGGCAAATGAATGTCCTTCCTCAAGTTGAACTTTCACCAGGGAATCAATTTCCCATTTCTCATGTGACATATCACATATGTATGGAAAATGGATATACGACATTAATGAGAAGACAAATCTAGTCCTACGACATTCCAAAAATATATTCATAACGTTTCTCCATATTAGCAAAAAAAGTACACCACATTCCTCACTTAAAAATCCTCTTGTTTATAAATATAAAAGATCTCGTATAGGACGAATGTATTCTGGGCATAATTGAATCCCTAAGGCATGCCATGGCCATATATGAAAGGCATCAAAAGGTCCTGTAGAGCCATGGGAAAAGAAGGCATTCTACACCAAGGCGTTTTAGTAATGCTTTGTATTTTTCCTGAACTAAGAAACTTGGATGTTTTTTCCTTTCAATTTTTGGCTTTTGGAACATATGTCAAGCTTTTATTCACCAGGGGATCAATTTCCCATTTCTCGTATGACATATGTATGGAAAATGGATATACGACATTAATGAGAAGACAAATCTAGTCCTATGACATTCCAAAAATATATTCATAATGTTTCTCCATATTAGCAAAACATGTACACCACATTCCTAACTTAAAAATCCTCTTGTTTATAAATATAAAAGATATCGTATAGAGAGAATGTATTCTGGGCATAATTGAATCCCTAAGGCATGCCATAGCCATATATGAAATGCATCAGAAGGTTTTGTAGAACCATGGGAAAAGAAGACATTCTACACCAAGATGTTTTAGTAATAATTTGTATTTTTCCAGAACTAAAGAAACTTGGATGTTTTTTCCTTCCAATATTGCACGGCTAAAGCAGAAGAGGAGGAATATTTGATTCTGATTTTGAGCTGGTGAGACTCCAAGCTTAAACACTAACTGACACAATGGTAAAGACTAGATATAATCATCTCTGTGAGCCTTGAGACTTGAGAAGGCAGACCCTATATATACACTGCTCAATCCACTGCTAATCTAGTGGTCCCAGTGATGGGGGCTACTGCGGCCTTTTAAAAAGGTATTGCAACCTAAATATCAGTGTGTTTTGCAAGAAAATGGTTTCATGGTACACTAAATTTTGTACTCTGCTTCAACATTTTCAAAATCTGCATTTATAACTAGCAATAAATATTTTCAAAGAAAATGAGCAAAAGAATTTAAAGTACACACTACTACCACTTTTTTTAGAAATTCAAAAATCATCCACGTGGTTGCTGCAACCTCTCAGCTCCCCACAGCTACTTGTCACTGGAAATCCTTTCCGAAGCAGTCCTGCTCAGCATTTTATGGGAAAAACACTATTATTTGCATTTTTTTTTGTAAAAGCAGGTTGCATGTAACAAACCAGGGCAAAAGAATAGCAGCAGTAGCCCCCACCATGGGAACCCTGCCTAAGGTTGAAGTTTGTGCTCCATTGGAATTCCCCTGATTATTTAGTTGAATTGTACCTATAAAAATTTGTATCTTTTGACTTTTTCTGACCATATTTGAGATCACCTTGAGAATAGAATCGTTGAACTGAGGAGCCGATGTGGCATGTAGCTGCTTATGTTCAGAGGACTTGTCTGGGGCGGGGAGTGTACTGTACCTATTGGTGCAGATCAATTCCAAACAAATTTTGAGTAAATCTTAGCCATGTTGAGAGGAATACATTGTTGTCCAAGTCAGACAAAGCAGGTTCTTTAGGGATTCATTCCTCCTCTTGAATGTTTGTTTGCAAGACAGGGTGATCCAGGGCCCAGGGGTAAACCCGGCAGACAGCATTCCAAATTGCAGAAATCCAGATGTGTTATAAACAGAAGCCACTAATAACAATGAGATGTGGCATAGAGATAATGGCATAATCGTAATTAAATGAATGAAGGGCAATATATTGCGACATAATACACAATAATATGAACATAAACTAGATGTAATATATGTAACTCTAGGAAGAGTACAAAATGTTACAACTTGCAATGTGTTGCGTAGGGTGAATATGGAGAGATTATGTAATATAAAAGTATGCAGGTGCCAAGAGGTGTGTGTGACTCCTTATGCACCACCATCAGGATGACGCCTTATACACCTAGGAAACCCCATTATTTCCATGCATCGGTACAAACAATTCTGTTTTTTGGGGAGCATCAGAAAAAAAAGGGGCCAAAGCTATTTCCAACGGCCTTCAGGCTCCTTTTCCCAAAAACATGGAAATTCTTATAGGCGAAATGCCGCTGGTTACAGTGCACTCCGAAGAGGATGATACTGCACTCTCTTTGTTGATGTTAGTTTTTTAAAAACTCTTCAATGATGAACTTGGATCTATACTTCTATTATGTGACTAGTATTCGGGTTGTTTCTTGCTAGATTCCCATAACAGCTATAGGACGGATTTTAGCAGCAGCTGTTGGAACGAATATGTCAGTAGTTCTATTCAGAAATATTTCGTAGGAATGGGTAAAACGTTTAAGCCAAGTAGCAGACTACTGGATTTTTGCTTTGACGAGATCTCTGTTTTCACTCATAGTTGAGGCATTAGTAATATCTTTGGCTTTAGGCGCGATGGTTACGCCTATAGATTACTTTAAAATGATCTACTGTCATGACCTATAGTTTTTCTATACATCGGTGATACCGATGAAGAAACTATGAGGTTTCATTAATAATCTAGATGCGTTCTGATATGGTCTTCTTCTTGTTTAACATCCAAGCTGTAAGTAGAAACATATCCAAGCTGAGAAAGGACGGTTCTCCTGTAGCAAAGAATCCATTCATCTCTTACCTAAGATTGAAGTGTTTTTCGGAAGGGTAATCCTGAAAACACATGAAAATGCAACTGCTTCAAATTTTCCATAGAAGGATCAAAGATATCCAGCACATATAAAAAACAAAAACAGATAAAATACGCACTTGCCAGGTGAAAATGCATTCCTAAAAATCTATAAAATTTGCTTCCAGTGGTCGTTTTCCAATTTGGGAATTTGCGGAAGGGATGCAGTTCCATGGAAAGGGCTTGGGCTCCCATATTTTTAATGTGAGATTGGTCCCATCAGATTGAAAGAATATAACTATATCTAAAATGAATCTTCCCTGTAAGGATAGGAGGCCCACATGTTTCGGTAGTAAACTTTTGCCACCATTTTCAGAATTTATTTTATTTTATTATTTATTTATTTATTTAAATTTATTTGTATGATATATTTTCTTGAGTTTTTGAATTTTTATAAAAATTTAATTATAACTTAATTTTTTATAAAAATTTAATTATCTATTTGTTATGAGAAAATTTTAGCAAGTTTATTATTAATGAAATAATAATTTACAAAATCTTATATAATAAGATAGTAAGTTGATATTTATTTTTATTTTTTTGATTTGAGGAATTTTTTAGATATGTGAGAAGTAGTGTCATTTGAGGAGTCAACTACCAAAAGCATAAATATTGGGATAAATATTTTTGATATATCTCAAAGTGGGATATATGGGTGGACTTGGGTTCGTAATGTCCGTCAAATGATTCACATCTGAAACGTTCCGTTGTGTTTTGCTTTGTCCACAAGGAGAAGTGCGACCTCTACCTCAAGATGTCCACATGACCACTGGTTGAAAGAGTCCTCATGTACTCAATGAGAATGAAACTTAGGTTTATGAGTACAAACTACTTGTACCTCACCAATACACCAAACAAATTTTATATGAAAAAAAATATCGATTTAAAACAAATTAAATTAAATATAAATAATTGTCAAAATATAATAACAAATCAACATTACAATAATTATAATAAGTACATTAATAAATTAGGTACAAATCATCATACCAAAAAAAAAGATGGAAAATCATTCTTACATTATTTATCTATTTGCATATAATTCCTATAAATTTTCATTTAAAATTTCTCAATACAAAAGAACTAAAAATCCATAAAACCAATAAAAATTGAATATCCATTAATAATTTTAGCAACTCTCACACCCTCTATTATTTTAAAAATCCCACTTTATAACCCCAAAAAAAATTAAAATCTTTTCTTAAAATATAAAAACGGTCATAATTTTGAAAGAATCATAACAAAAGTTTATAGGAGTTACTATTATTTTTAAAGAAGTTTCTTATCAAACAGAATAATTTTGTTGATAATATTTTTTTTAAACAATTTTAATACAAAAATTCCAAAAACTTTATAATAAAATTTAATAGTTATAAGAATTTATAATTTTAAATATTAATATTTTAAAAAAGTTTTTTATCAAATATAATTTATATACAATATATCTTTGTTGATGATATTTTTTTTAAACAATTTTAATATAGAAGTTTTAAAAACTCTATAACAAAATTTAATATTTAATTTTCATAAAAATTTATAATTTCAAAAATGGTCTAAAATTTATCTTGAACATTAAATACAAAATTTAAAATCTTTTTTTAAAATTTAAAAGGGATCATAATTTAGAAAGAAGAATTTCAACCAATCATAACAAAAGTTTTTAGGAGTTATTATTAGTCCCAAAGGAAGGGAC
Source organism: Torreya grandis (assembly GCA_037957365.1). Taxonomy (NCBI): domain Eukaryota; kingdom Viridiplantae; phylum Streptophyta; class Pinopsida; order Cupressales; family Taxaceae; genus Torreya; species Torreya grandis. The sequence goes on along the minus strand of JARHVA010001224.1, from coordinate 1,801,577 downwards.
TATTAGCATTCCAAATTATTACCTTGATTGTTTAATTAGATTGTTTTATTCCCTGTTCATTAAAATATGTAATTTTTTTTGGAAAGTAACATGCAGGGTTTTTAACCAACTGATTATAATATTATTTTTATTGATCTTTGATTGGATTAAATTTTTAGATGTTATTTGAAGCCTCACATGGTTCAAGGCACTTTCATAATTATTGGTCATGTCAAAATTGTTGTGTCAGACTTCAATGTAGGTGGGATGAACGATGCAGGTGGGATGGGCGGTGCGTTTGAAAAGCACATGATTCAAGGCTTATGAATCACAGTCACATATCAATATAATTGTAGGTTTTTAGGGTGTCAGACCCGCCAATCACTCTGCCTGCTATCTCATTAAGACACACACGCGCTACTTGTCTAGCCTCCTATAAATTCTCACCACTGCCATCCTTATTATCACCATGTCCAAGTTTCAAACCTCCTGAAGTATCCTTCTCATCCAACAGCATTAACGTGATTGCCATATCAATTTTTGTTCTTTTCTTTTCTTTTCTTTAACTCAGCGCAAGAGCAAAACCGCCACCATTCTTTTTATCTCAATGGTTTCAACTCAAGCAGAACCACATGCCATTTCAATCAAGGATTTTAACGAACTCAAAAATCCCCTCTATGCTTTCAACAAACTACAAATATGCATTTATCTCCATGGTTGGACATGACATATATATATAATGTATATGTAATGTGAGCATCTTTCTGTTTGGGAGTGCAAGCTGCTTCATGCGAGTTGTCTACTTAGCCCATAGTTCATGGCAACGGTGGTTTTTCATTGTAGGGCTAGATGGAGGCTTTTCATTAGAGTGTTGGGTGGTGGCTTTTCAAAATCCAAGATCAATCTCCAAGCCAGACACACAGACCATGGTGTTGGCAATAACAACGATGACCATTCCTTCTTGTTTCAATGTGCAGATTCGAGTCCCTCAAGCTTACGGTAATAGACATTTTCCCCTGTGGTCTGGATTATGTAGGGATGACGTAGATACTATTATATAGTATTCTCCTTATAGTTTGTTATGAGAATTGTTCCATATATGCTCATTAATTGTTCTTTCTTGGCTTGCAATCCTCTAGGATATCATAATATGAAATTGATTTTTGCCATAGTTTTTAAAAAAAAACTCTTTCATAAACTCTATTTTTAAAATGCAGATGAATGTAATATGTGAATGGCTTAGTCTTGTTTATATTATTTATTCTTGAGACTAGTATTACACAAAAATCACCAATGATTATTGCCTTAAAATAACATGTGTGCTTCCTTAAAATAGCTAGACTGTGGACATTAATGGTTAAAATTTGAATGTATTCAAGTTGTTGAGATGCACGAGCAAACTTTGATTGCCATGTGATGAGATGGTAGATATGTTTACATTTTGTCAAACAGTTGGGTTCATCTACCTTGGGTACGCTTCACATTTTGTATATCATGGGATTTACAACTACGTTGTTTGAGCAATATCCACTTTTAATAATCATTTGATGCTTCCATTGTGGCATAGGCTGGGAGGATGCTGATAAATGTTCTGGAGTTTGGATTTAAACTCACTAATTGTGTTTGTTTGAACACCTTCAAGACTTTCACAACAAACTCATTTTGTATGTCTCTGGGGACCATGGCATTCCATGAGATGACATCTGTCAGAAGCATTTCTTTGAAAAGCCTTAAAACCTAGTCAAAAACACCATTATAGCATGCATTGCAGACTGCAATCAACAAATTCTATGAGATCACATCTCTTTAGGCATCTTGTTTAATCAGGGTGTTCTCCATATCTGCTTTTTATTGATCCCCATCTTGTTTGTACTACACATGGCCAAGTTGTCTTCAATAGAAGCTATAAATATATGTAGTTTTCTATATACAACTTGCTCTAATATTTTTGTTTTTTACAGAAGAAGAATAGTATTCATTCTTAGGCATCTTGTAGGCCTTACTTGTTTCACCTCCCAATTTTAGTTTTTTACACAAAACTACTTGTTTTATTCACCTCCCAATGCCCATCCTCACAGCGCATTTGTATAGCCGTTTCTTGAGCTTTTATTTATTTACCTAATTTATTGGTATCATTACAACTTCCTAAGGAAAATAAATTGGACTTGTTGAAGAACTTTGTATGAAGTTCACCTTGCACAGCACCTGAGGATGAATGACATCTTCCATTGATCCTTCAACTTCTGAAGGTCTAAAATCATTGGAATCAAAAGGAATTTTTATTGTTTGATACCGCATTTTATTCTGGAAATTTATAAATGTAAATAATATCATCACACATATCATTCATATTAGAGAGGTATGAGAAAATATGAAAAAAACTCATGTCTCATAATGTTTAAGCAGTCTGAATCTATATGCCCTATGACACTGAGGTGAATTTGTACAATTTGCTAGATATTTCTATTTTGAAGTATAACCTCCATATGAAACTATTTTTGATGAAATTGCAATATAGTTTGTGAAAGACAAATGACGACTGAGACCTTGATGTGAATGCAGGTGGAAATGTCCTTACTATTATTTAATTCCACAGTTGTCGACATTTTTTTAATATTTCTCTCACTGTCAGAGATCAAATGGCATCATTTTTTTGTTAATGTTTTTATAATTTTTTTATACTGTACCAAAATTATTTTTTTCAGGTTCCATTAATATTTAATTTCCTTAGAAAATTTGTCAAATCATTTAAATCCAGTGAATAGAAAGATGATAAATTAATTTATTTTATACTTTTTAAAACATGTATATTATAGAACTAATATCAATACTTGAAAATATAAAAAAATACTTATTTTCCAAGGAACCAGTGGATTACAAAAACTAGGTGCTTACCTAGATCATTTTAAAGGTAAAAACTCAAGGTATGTTATTGCAATCCTTTACTTGTGTTTTTGATCAATGTGGGTTCTATCAGAGATATCTACCACTCTCTATTTTTTTTGTAACTAACACAGTCAAAAATAAATCCAAATGTTCCCCAACATATGTTTTTGATTAATTAAGGCAGCAAACCAAGGGTCGAACCCTATACAGTAAAAAAAGACAAGAAGGCTAGCAAACAAAAGATGCCAGCACCGAACCAACGGCACAGCCGAGAAACAAAGTCAGAAGCAAAACAAAACACTGGAAAGACTAGAGTCAGAAAGGATGAAACTACATAACTATAGAATTAACAAGATCCTTAAGATTCTCATTGTCCACATTGTCAGCATTCCCTGGATTACCCACCGCTTCCATGATCCGCAATGGCCTTCTCCACGTGGACCGCCTTCGAAAGCTATCTTCGTCATCAATGTGCATCATTTATGCTCTGTCATCTCCTTCTGAATGATCTCTCTAATGTTTGGGGGTATATGAGCCCCTTGTCGCCATACCCTCCATCCTGAGAATTGCTGACCAAGGTTGGCACAAGCATCAGCGACCCTGTTACCTTCTCTGTAGGTGTGGGTAATCTCAACTTCGAAAAACTTTTGTAAAAGAAACTGGATTTTGTAATGATGTCTTTTATATGGATACCAACGTTAGATGCTTTATTAACGACATCTATGGTCAACTTAGAATCTCCTTGAATATTCAAATTTCTAATTCCTAGGGATATAGCTAACTTTAATCCCCAAAGTAAGGCCATAGCTTCAGCATAGTTATTACTCTGGCAACCCATGCCACTAGCATAGACAGCAAACATCCCTCCTTTTTCATTTCTTATTATTCCTCCTCCACTTGCTTTACCACTCAACTTGGATGCCCCATCAAAATTGAGTTTCATCCAATTGGGTTTAGGTGGTATCCATTTAGTATTAAGTCTCTGAAGAATTTTGGAATTATCATGCCCAGGGATAAGGTTTAAAACCTTCCATTTGGCAGCAATTTGACTTTCAAATTCAAATAGAGGTTTCTCTGCAACACTAATATGAGTTGTTGTAACACTTTCCAAGATGGTCCTAGCAAAGGCGTTAAACACCTGAGCAACATTTCTAGCAGTGTCCCTAAAAATTTTGTGATTTCGCTCTTTCCATAAAGTCCAGCTCAAGCATGGTAGAGCTTGCTTCCATAGTTCTTTAATCCGGGGATGTGTGAAGGTTGAGTTCCAGCTGAGAATTACTTCTTTAAGGTCAGAATTGCAAACCCATTCAATGCCAAAGTTTTAAAGTATTTTGCCCCATAAATCCTGGGTAAACTCATAGTGTATGAATAGGTGTGAAACTGATTCCTCTCTAGAACCACACAAAAAACATCTGTTGACCAAAGTAAACCTCCTCTTTTGAAGGTTGTCCTGAGTAAGGATTTTGTTATGGGCAGCAGCCCACCAAAACAAGTTAATCTTTGGAATGAGTTTATGATTCCAAGCCTTTTTCCATACCTCCTTATTCTAAGCTTCAAGTGTAAGCAGATGGTAGGCAGATTTGATAGAGAATGATCCATTCTTATTCGGCCACCATTATTGTTCATCCTCCTAAGGGAAGAGCGGGATTCTGATCTATTCAACACATTGTTGGATCTCCTAAATTCTTGGGATAAGCTTAGGCCTGTGCACACAACAATCCAAAAGGTTTTTCCAGCTCCTTATCCCATTGTTATTTTCTATATAATCACTAACCCTATCATCAAAGAACTGAGTAGTCAGGCCTATAATTTCTCCATAGTTTCCTTGGGAGATGAGAGGCTTGTCCCTTAACCAATTATCCTCCTAGAATTTAATCTGTCGGCCATTTCCAAGATTCCACCTAATTCCCTATTTGAGAAAACTTCTACTTTTTAGCATTTTATTCCATATCACAGACCCCTGGGGTAATCCTGCCTATTGAAGAAAGTTTCCCAACATATGTTATTGCAATCCTTTATGTTTTTTGTTTCATTTAGGATTCAGAAAATATTAACCAATTAACTTTTTAAAATAAAATTTTGTCTTCAAATTTGTTTCTCGAGATACTTGTGTCCAAAGCCTTACCTTGAAGACTGTACAAAGTTTTTGCATAAATTTAGGATTCAACTTTTTCAATTTGGTGTAGAAGGATAGAAGGCAAGTTAAATTTATTATAGCTTATGCTAATCAAATGCATTTTGATGAATTAACAAATAATTATTATCACAGAAAAACCTTTTGAACCTGTGTACACAAGCTATGCAAAAACTTTATCTTATTTATTGTCTCAGAATGTATAAACAAACTAACTTATAAACAAACTAATGAAAGACACAACTAAGATGATTGATTTTGATTTATTTATTTAACTGTATAGATTTGTCTCTAAATATCCTGCTTCCCACAGGGGCTTGGCACTCTGTGCCCTTGTTTTTAAAGAAGTTTCTTACCAATTATAATTTATATTCAGTATAATTTTATTGATAATATATTTTTAAATAATTTTAATATAAAAGTTCCAAAAACTCTAACAAAATTTAATATTTAATTTTCATAAAAACTTATAATCTCAAAAGTGCTCTAAAATTTATTTCAAGCGTCAACTTCTAAAACCATAGAATGTAGTCTTTATAGGACTGCCCTAAGACATTTTCCAAGACAATTAACTATTATGTTAATAGGAAGACTAACCCTAATGTAGTTCCACCTTATTTGCATAAGGGTTATAGTATAGATCCTTCAGAGTAAATTTTGCATCCATTGGTATCGTCACACGAATAAATAAATCTTCTTCGACTTACTGTCAAGGATTGATATCCATTCTACAAAATTCTCCTGTGACTTGAATTTATCATCAACCTTTTTTAGTATCTAGTAGGATTTGTAACTTTGTGGATAGTGTGACAACATAGTTTTACCATCATCCACACTATTGGACTACAACCCATTCGATAGATATAATAATTTGAGAGCTAAAGATGTATTAATTTTGATAGAATATTAAACATCATTTTCTACTATAAAACCAATAAATTATGTCCCTTTTAATTATTAGGAAGAGTGTAGACACTCAATTTTGGTACAAGCCTTCTTATTACAATATTTTTAATATTGTTTGTTGCATTTGACTCATCACCTTGAAAACGATCCTTATTGGCATTTTTTTGGTCTTCCTCCTTCTTTATGAGATCATAAGGTATATATATTTTTTGTTTGTCATTCTATCATGTTTATGTTGAGCTCAGGAACCTATTTTCTCTCTCCCATGTCTAGTTGTGTTTGTTTATTCCTCTGGGATAGGAACGATTGCATGTCAATCTTATCCTATGTATGATTGACAAGTCCATCGATCTTGTTCTCTATGTTGTGTGGGCCCTTCTGCCGGTGGTCACATCTTTTTGGTATTTGGATATGTTTGTCAGGTGTTGACCTTTTCTCTTATAATTTTTGTGCACCAATAACTCTTTAATTTAAACCATGAGAAGCCTCTATATACAAATAATCTTTGAACATCGTAAACATCTTTAAATCCCTTTAGAGATTATCCATAAAGTATTTGAAAGAAGTATTACTAAGGTTCCATACAAGTTTCTGATTTATTTCAAGTCTGAACACACTCTACATAGATCTATCTTTTTTTAAGGACTGCATCTTAAATTAAAATTGACCTAGATGAATGCACATGTAGTTGCATCTCACACTTAGGGAGAGAAGGCAGAGCTTCTTCTCTCAATTTCTCTATTCACACTCACATGAATTATGAGGGGTTTGATTCTAGCATGCAGGGTATAGAGCTTGCAACCCCACCTCGGTGCCTACCCAACGCAACTACTTCTTCCCTTCTTTTTTTCTCTAACATCTTGTGGTAAGCTTGGTCAGTGACATTGAAGAAGCAAATAAGATAGCTATGTCCACAAATTTAAAAAAGTGCAGGAACAATAAGGTATGGCATCTAGTGGTGCATAGGTATATAAAGTTACATAACCCAGAAAGTATCACAAGGTAGGTGCAACACAATAAGACATGTACGTCAGTCAAACCATGAGACCAATGATCTCACCTAGGGCATGATCGGTGTAGATGATGATCTTGTCCATGCACAGTCAAAGGTCTAGATTTTGCATAAACACATATACAGATCTCCACAACCCATATCTACATTGAGAAATTCATAATTTAACAAGGTGTGATTGTTATAATCTTTCTATTCCATATTGTCCATTACTTATTTCAAATTATCAAATTGACTTGTTGCAATTAATTTTAACAATCAAAGTTGATCTAAAAATATTATTTTACATTATTAATATATAAAGAATGAAACAAAGAATTGAAACCACTGATTTTTATCATTAAAATTATTCTTATTACTTTAACAATTACAAATAGAATAATAAATTATATATCAACCACTTTATAAATCTCCTTAGAAACATTCCTACTGGGTTGAAACCTTAGTTTCAAAATTCATCTTCAAAAAATTAATTTAATAGTAAAATAAATTAAAATTACAAATCTAATTTCAACTTATATATCAAAATATAGAAAATACAAAATCTTTCAAAATATAAAGGACATACTTTAAATTTAATAAACTTATTGTATTTGCCTTTTTAGTAGCTTGTATATTTTATTGAAATAAAAAAATAAAAACATTTTTAAGGTCCATGATTTAGGACACCTTGCATTTGTTTGTTAAATGTACTCATAATTTCAGAAGTTCTATTACCAAATATATGTGGGGAGAGAAAAATTCCATCGCAAACCCCTACAACTTATATTATTTTAATGGTGGATGGGATCATGAAATATAAAAATACCAGTTTGTATAAAAATACAAAATTCAGAATTATTTTTAAAGAAGTTTCTTGCCAAATATAAGGCAAATATAATTTATAGACAATGTAATTTTGTTGATAATACTTTTTTCAAACAATTTTAATATAAAAGTTTCAGAAAATTTATAACAAAATTTAATATTTAATTTTCATAAGAACTTATAGTTTTAAAAGTGTTAAGAAATTTATCTCGAGCATTAATTTCTAAATACAAGATTTAAAATACTTTTTTAAAATATAAAAGTGGTCATAATTTAAAAAGAATGATTTCAGCTAATTATAACAAAAATTTGTAAGAATTGCTATTATTTTTAAAGAAGTTTTTTGTACCAAATATAATTTATATAAAGTTTAATTTTGTTGATAATATTTTTTTAAGCAATTTTAATATAAAAGTTCTAATGACTCTATAACAAAATTTAAAATTTAATTTTCATAAGAACTTATAATTTCAAAAATGTTCTAAAATTTATTTTGAGCATTAACTTCTAAAACTATGGATTGTCGCCTTCATAGGACCACCCTAAGACATTTTTTAAGACAATTAATTATTATGTTAATAGGAAGACTACCCCTAATGTAGTTCCACTTTATTTGCATAAGGGTTATAATATAGATCCTTTAGAGTAAATTTTTCATCCATTGGTATCGTCACACGAATAAATCAATCTTCTTCAACTCACTGTTAAGGATTAATATCCATTCTATAAAATTCTCCTAAGACTTCAATCTATCATTAACCCTTTTTAGTATCTAGTAGGATTTGTAACTTGGTGGATAGTGTGACAACATAGTTTTACCATCATCCACACTATTGGACTATAACTCATTCGATAGATATAATAATTTGAGAGCTAAAGAAGTATTAATTTTGATAGAATATTAAACATCACTTTTTACTATAAAACCAATAAATTATGTCCCTTTTGATTGATAGGAGAAAATGTTTGAAAGAGTGTAGACACTCAATTTTGGTACAAGCCTTCTTATTACAATATTTTTAATATTGTTTGTTGCATTTGGCTCATCACCTTGAAAATGATCCTTATTGGCATTTTTTTGGTCTTCCTCCTTTATGTGATCATATGGTATATATATTTTTTGTTTGTCATTCTATCATGTTTTTGTTGTGCTCAGCAACCTATTTTCTCTCTCCCATGTCTAGTTGTGTTTGTTTATTCTTCTGGGATAGGAACGATGGTATGTCAATCTTATCCTATGTAGGATTGATAGGTCCATTGATCTTGTTCTTTGTGTTGTGTAGGCCCTTCTTCTTGTGGTTGCATCTTTTTGGTATTTGGATATGTTTTTCAGGGGCTGACCTTTTTTATTATTAGTTTTTGTGTACCAATAACTCTTTGATTTAAACCATGGGAAGCCTCTATATACAAATAATCTTTGAGCATCATAAGCATCTCTTAATCCCTCTGGAGAGTATCCATAAAGTATTTGAAAGAAGTGGTTCCATACAAGTTTTTGATTTATTTCAAGTATGAGAACACTCTACATGGATCTATCCTTGTTTAAGGACTTGAATCTTGAATTAAAATTGACCTAGACGAATGTACATGTAGTTGCATCTCACATTCAGGGAGAGAAGGCAGAGCTTATTCTCTCAATTTATCCATTCACACTCACATGACTTATGATGGGTTTGATTCTTGCATGCATGATATGCAGCTTACAACCCAGCCTCAGTGCCTACCCAACCCAACTAATTCTTCCCTCCTTTTTCTCTAACATATTATGGTAAGTTCGGTCAACAACATTGAAGAAGCAAATAAGATAGTTATGTCCACCAATTTAACAAAGTGCATGAATAATAAGGAATTGCATCTACTGGCACACAAATATATAAAGTTACATAACCTAGAAAGTATCATAAGGTAGGTGCAACACAATAAGACATGTACATCATTCAACCATGAGATCGATTATCTCTCCTAGGGCATGATCAGTGTAGGTGATGATCTTTTCCATGCACAGTCAAAGGTCTAGATTTCATGTAAAGGTAGATACAAACCTCCACAACCCATATCCGCATTGAGAAATTCATAGTTTGATAAGGTGTAATTTTTATAATCTTTTTTATTCCATATTTTTCATTGCTTTTTTCAAATTATCAAATTGGCTTGTTGCAATCAATTTTATCAATCGACGTTGATATAAAAGTACTATTTTACATTATTAATAATATATCTCCCTAATTCAATTATTTTACCTTTAATTTAATTAATAAAATATATAAAGGGTGAAACAAAGAGTTGAAATCACTGATTTTTATTATGAAAATTATTTTTATTACATTTAACAATTACAAATAGAATCATAGATTATATATCAACCACTTTATGAATCTCCCTGGAAGCATTCCCACTGGATTGAAACCTTAGTTTCAACTCATCTTCAAATAATTGATTTAATATTAAAATAAGTTAAAACTACAAATCTAATTTCAACATATATGTCAAAATATAGAAAATACAAAATCTATCAAAATGTAAAGAACATACTTTAAATTTAATAAACTTATTGTATTTGATTTTTTAGTAGCTTGTATATTTTATTGAAATAAAAAAATAAAAATATTTTAAAGGTCCACGATGTGGAACACCTTGCATTTTTTTTGCCAAATGTACTCATAATTTCAGAAGTTTTATTACCAAATGTACGTGGAGAGAGAGAATTCCATCACACATTCCCATATCATTGTTGAGCTTATAAATATCATAGTATATAAGGCATCGTCATATTGCTATGTATGGCTCAATTTTTGAACTCTAATAGAATTTGCATGTAATCATGGTGAAGCTTACATTTTTATATAGTGAATCTTCATGGAAGAATCACTAATAAATTTATAAGGGTTTAAGGGAAAGGAAAGAAATGGAAATAGGGAAGGAGGAAAGATGGCCCCTGGGTTCATCTTACCATCAACTAGTGATAAGAGGAAGAATGACTGTAAAACAAAAGTAGACGATGATTTCCATGAATGTAAAGAGGAAACAAAAGGAAATAGTGCATGTTTAGAAGCAAGAAAGGACAATATGAGCTTGGAGTTGGATATGAACAAACTAAAGGATAATATTTATAGGGTGGCTACAAGAGGACTTATATGTCGATTTCTTGGCATGAAAATAAAAATGGAGGAATTAATCATTTGGGCCAAGAAAAACTAGAAAACACATGGATAGTGAAAAATAAAAACAAGCCCCAAATGATACTTTATAATGGTATTAAAAAATGAAAAGGATCATGGAAGAATCTTCTAGGTGGGATCGTGGATCTTTTGTAATGTAGGCATGCTCATGAAACACTAGCATGTGGGATTTATGCCTAAGGAGATATCAACTAGGGCCCTGGTCTAAATATGAAACTATGGACTTCCTCAAGAACTGTAGCTATAGTATGCCTTGAAATTGTTACATTATTTCATTTGAGGTTTCATATGTATGTCATAAGGCTCAACAGTCAAGTAAGCTTCCAAATTTACATAGACTTGTGTAGAACTAGAACTAGACCAACCACTACAAAAATACATAATTCTAAAGGTAGTACACCTTATGTTTGGAGAAAATTATTGATTGTGAATGCACCCCCCTTAAATGCAAAGGGTGTCATAAATATGGACACTTTGCAAGAGAGTGCTCATTGAAACAAAAGTGTACCATCTAAATATAAAAATAGATTGATAAACTAATGGATGAGAAGAAATTCTTACAAAATATAAATTATAACAAAAATAAAAATGGCACACACATGATGCACAATATTTTCACTTGGTAAAATCCTATTTGTAAAAAACCAAGCACGATAACCTTCATCCTTAATGTATTAACTCAACTTTTTACAATAAAAAATATGTAGTTCAAAATTATTCTTTACCCTAATGAATGTGTGAGTATTTTTTGGCACGTCAACAAGAAACTATCCAAATGTTATTACAATACAATGGGTACCAAAACCATGGGATTATAAACCATGGGAAAAAACCAACCATACCAATAAAAAAAACCATATATAGGGTCCCCATAAAAAAATTGTAGGCTCCCACCCCTCAAACACCCTAGCCAGGGTGATGTCATAGATCCCATCTTGTTGTGGTTGGATATACAATACCTAAGAGGTGTAAATCATGCAAAGCATACAAAAAATATCCAACAAGATCTAGTCACAAACCAATAATAGTGAGCGTAAAGAATACATTTCATAAGACTAAAAATAAAAATGTAACAAAAATATAGCTCAAAGTGAATGAGACAAGTAACAAGGAGAAATAAGATAAAATAATAGTGGCAAAACAACAACGAGAGGTTCAATATAATACCAATTCCTTCATGAATACAAATACCCAAGAGAAAGAGAAAGAACTTATGGAAATATATATATTAAAAAGGATATCGAAAGCATTCTAGATGAAATAGGCACAACAATTAAAGATGGACAATAGATCAAGTTAGAACAAGAAAAATCCAAGGACCCCAATAATAAAATATCCCTCCCTTTTACAAGGAATGGGGGAAAGTGAACCACTTATTGTTAGGGATATGATTATTTAATAATAGAGTCCCATTCAAGACACAAAAGTAAAAAGTGATAATAGAGCCAAAAAACAAAGGAATATAAGAAACCTTGAGTAGTGGTCAAGGGATATAAGCAATATCAAGTAATAGTAAATGGCTAGAAGAGATAAGTGAAGGAGGCATTGGAATCATTATAAAATTATCAAGTGAAAAAAATACATACAATCTGGGGAAAAATAAAAGAGGGAGAAATACAATGATCATCAATATTCATAATGAAACTATGGTATACGTTACCAATAGATCATAGTGTATCTTTGAAGAGATGCTCAAAAAGAGGAACTAGAAAATAAAAGGTTAATAATGATAGTTGTTAAGCACGGGATATACTAAGAGGGGGGGTGAATCAATATATCATATATCTTATAAAACTTTCCTTTAACCAAATTTCATTTAATCAAACATTCAAGATATGCAATAAAACTCAAACAATAAACACCACACAAGATAGAGAGAGACACCAAATATAATGTGGAAACTTAATGTGGGAAAAACCATAGAGAACAATCTCAAGTATATGAATAAGCACAAACCCAAACAATATTCACAAGCCAAGCTTGTAGGAGCACCATACCCCTTTGCCGAGCACCAACCCAACTACTATTCATGAGCACCAACCCATAGGAGCACCACACCCCTTTGTCAAGCACCAACCCAGCTACTATTCATGAGCACCAACCCACAGGAGCACCAACCCCTTTTCCAAGCACCAACCCAGCAATAATTCATGAGCACCAACCCATAGGAGCACCAACCCCTTTGTGTATACCACACACCTATCTCTCAATGTTGCTATCTCAAAAAATGATAGATCAATACAATATCTCTTTCCTCTCTCTCACCTTTGCTCTTCTAAGCTAGATATAACAAATATTCATCTCTCACAATTGCTCTTCTAAGCTAGATATTGCAATATCAAATCAACCTCTATCTTCCATATTTTAAAATGGCTTCTCGAGCCTTTATTTATAGCTTTCCAAATGACCTTTGGCCTTCCCCCTTTGTGACCCTTCAATCCTCATGGAAAATGGTGCCAATCTTGGATGACCCTTCACATTCAAGCCATAGAAAAGTCATGTGGTGACCCTTCATGACCAAAAACGTCCTTCCCACTTTTTTCCTTATCTTTGGTGACTTTTTGTATTCCTCAAAGTGTCCCTTCATGATAAATTGTGCCCTTCCTCTTTTGTCTTCACTTGGTGACTCTTGGTATTCCCCAAGATGACTCGTCATGGGAAAATGTGTTCCATCCTTCTTTTGTCTTTATCTCATGGCTCTTTCATGGCCCTTCTTTTGTCTCATATGTAACCAAAAATATGTTCGTTAATATTAAATAAATATTAACTCACATTAGCCAAGATAAACAACATTAAATGCAATGGGGCCTTTATCACCAATAATGCTAGACCTTTGACATCAATGACAATATTTCCAACAATAGTTATATCTTGGAATATAAGGGGTATGCATTCCCATAGTAAACTAAGAATTCTTAAAGGTTTGATAGATAAAAACCAAGTATTCTTCCACTAAAAAAGATGAGATATGTAGTGGATATCTTAGGAAGAACAATTAATTTTTTTTGAAACAAAGCTAGGTGTTTAGGAGTTGATGCTAAGGGACAAGTGGGTAGAAAAGCCATTTTATGTGATCTAAAGGAAATTACATACACAAGACTCTATTTACTGAAAGGTTGGATTGCATGCTAGATAAAAATAAATTCTTATTCACTCTCTTTTATGTCAAATAATTTTTATGGTCCTCAATGAAAGGAACTCATAATTTTGGCACTACAATATTTGGGAGTCAATCTCCAAAATTATGGTCATTTTAAGAAAATAATAGACATGGATTTTAACTCCATGTTTTCTCCATTATAAAATATATGAGGAACTCCTCTAAGGGAGAGACATTGTGAGCCTTTGCACAAGTTTTTATTTAAGGAGATTCTATGTGACATATCTATCTCTTATGGATTTTTGACATGGAAAAAATAGAGAGCAAGAGATCATATTTTAGAAAGTCTAGATATATTTATAGGGTCTATGGATTGATTAGATCATAATTTCATTATATATTTAGTGGTTATTTAGGATTGAAACTCATATCATTGGCTAGGTATACACAAAGATGCTCTACCCATAAAGAGTCCATTATGATTTGAAAATATGTGGCTAGACCACTCAAAGCTAGTGAAGAGGATGGAAGCATGGTAGAAGGAATGTGATGATATTTATACTCATGTATGTTTAAATTGGACAAAAAATTGTAGAAAATAAAATCAAAATTAAAGGAATGGAAAAAGGAAATATTCAAAAATATTTCCAAAAACAAAACTCATTCTAAAAATAGAGCACTCCAAATTTAAGATGAAAATCCAAAAACATGGTCTGAATGTGGAAAGAAAGGAACTAAAGGACAAAGAGGAGTTGAATGATATTTAAAAGAGAGAGAGATATTTTATAGAAATAAAGATTGTTGGGTAAGTGTAGGAAGATGGTGGACAAAAAGGGGCCTATGTGGACATGTTTTTCTCAAAAATAGAGAAATCTCAACTTTTGTAGATGATTTGAGATGGCTACACTTAAAAAAGAAGATGGCCTAAATTTATGAATTGTAGAATTTCAAGTTTAGTTTTCAAAAAACTAAAGAAAATTAAAAATGGTTAAGTATAGGTAGGTCAAAATTTTAAGAACTATTTTTTTAGAAAAATAAAGTAGATAGTTGTCTATATGACGTAACGTTTTTATAGCAAAGTTTAGTATTATCTAAAACCCTTTTGTGGAAATTTAGATAGGATCATCTAGTTTGTGACCTATATTTTATTAAAATAATTAATGAATATATATATTTTAATTAATTTTAAAAGTAAATTGACCCTAAAAATTAACAAAAAACTGGATAGACGGTCGTATAACCTCCATAACTACCTCAAAAATAAATGAAAATTAGTTTTTTTTAATGTGTATAGAATTAGGCCTAATTTGTGAACATATTTATTTTTTTGCATTTGGATAAATGGAAAAAATGTACATAAGCATTTATAGTCATGTATATTTGTGTCATGTAATGGCCTAAAAATCCATTATTAAAATTAACATAGATGGAAACCATAAAAAAAAATTCAAAAATTCAAAAAATAATATATTTGGAAAGAGGAGAGCATGCTCATCATCATGGTAATAATTTTATGAATTGTCTCATTGAAATTCATAGTGTTTCCTTGTGATGGAAGTTGAATTTTATTATTTTCTATCAAAGATCTTAGATTCGGTAGTGTGTTGATAGGTCTAAGCCTTTGGATTAGAAAACCAAGCCTTTTTCGAGCCAAAAGGCTTGGTTTTTGAATTCAAAAAAATAATATGTACACACTATAACATGTATGTTAACATTGCAAAATAAAATATCTATTAGAATGGGTAAAAGGCAAAAGTGTGGGAGTTTAAAATATTAAATAAGTAAAGCACGTACGCGTTATGGCCCAATAAAAGCATTGAAGGGGTTAGAATACAAAAATGGGATGGATAAAAGGTGGGGGGATGGTTTACTAAAATAATGTTAACTACAAGGATATTCCTTATATTTTAAATTTATTTTATTAAATATAAGAAATTAGGGTCACTTTACATCTGATAGAGTTGGTCTCATAACTATGTGGGAGATAGTTTTACAAATTCTAATCTAGTCAGTACTTAGGTATTTTTAGGGATTAATTATTTAACCTAGGGATAGGAGGGCATAAATTTTATAACTGATGTCCATTTTGGGTAAACAAATAGTTGATTTTTAGGTTTTTGTGCTCTTTTCTATTGCTTGTTGGCATTTATAGGAGTCTTAGGATCATAAAAATTAAAATTTACAAATATATTACTTTGAATTCAAACTAAAGTCATGTGATTAGGGAAACATATGTCACATTGATGACCTGTTCACATCAAATGACCACTTCATGTTAATTTTACTTTTTTATTGTCCCTCCCTCATCCCTAATCACTCCCTTATTTTCCCTCACCATCCTTCATCATCTCTAATCACTCCATCATCCATAATAACTTCCTCATTGACCCTCACCATCCGTCATCATCCCTAATCACTTATTCATCATCCCTTATCATCGCTAATCACTCCCTCCTCATCCCTCATAATCCATAATCACTCCCTCTTCATCACTCCTCATCACTAATCACTCCTTCATTAACCCTCGCCATCCTTCATCATCCCTAATTACTCCCTCATAATCCCTAATAACTTCCTCATTGACCTTCATTTCCCTTCATCATCTCTAATGACTCCCTCATCACCCCTCATCATCATTATTAACTCCCTCCTCATCCCTTTTCATCCTTAGTTACTCCCTCTAATATTTTGATGGCAGGTGAAGTGGCTTCTCGCTTGTGCCTGATTGGCTTATGTTCTAATTCTAAAATTTACTCAGTCAAGTAAGGCCCAAATACACTCTTATTTCACTCAAATAAGGAGCTCAAAGATATTATCTAATTTTATGGTGGGATTCAAATATCTATATGGTGATCCATACCCAAACCATGGAGAGAGTGTGTATCTAGAGCCCTAGTCTAGAATAAATAGGAGAGAATGAAAGCAAAATGTGGGATAATATATATATATATATATATATATATATATATAGATTATGATTTGGGCATCTAATAATTCCAATCCTAGAATTGAGAATTCAAAGTTACACACACACACACACGTGTGTGTGTGTGTGTGTGTGTGTGTGTGTGTGTGTGTGTGTGTGTGTATCTAGAGCCCCGATCTAGAATAAATAGGAGAGAATGAAAGGAAAATGTGGGATAAAATTATATTACTTATATATATATAGATTATGATTTGGGAATTTAATAATCCCAATCCTAGAATTGACAATCCAAAGTTACACACACACACACACACGTGCGTATATGTGTGTGTGTGTGTACATACATACACACACACATACATACATACATACATACATACATACATACATACATATATATATATATATATATATATATATATATATATGTGCATGTATGTATGTATGTATACATATACGTACATGCATACATACATATGTATGTATGTATTATGTATGTATGTATGTATATATAGATATATATATACACATATACATATACATATACATACATACATACATAAATACATACATATATATATATATATATATATATATATATGTATGTATGTATGTATGTATGTATGTATACACACACACATATGTAGGTATGTGTATATACACACATATACATACATACATACATACATATATATATATATATATATGTATGTATGTATGTATGTATATATATGTATATATATATATGTATATATATATGTATATATATATGTATGTATATATGTATGTATGTATATGTATATATGTTTGTGTGTGTGTGTGTGTATTAGGACTAGTTGAAAATTCTAATCCCATCCCCATACTTGACTTCTTATTTTCTCTACATATCATTGAGAGTATGCTATAGTAGATAGGATTACCAGATAAATAGGAGGTCACCAATCTGGTAGAGTTCTTTCTAATTCAGTAGTTGGTATAGTGTGTCTCCTAACCTAACTTGATTTATACCCAACTCCATCTATACTCAACTATATCTATAAAGGGAATGAATGGCATATACCTCAATCCAATGTATTTGGGAGGGGTTACTTAGATCTTGAGCATGGCTCGATTGACCCTAAAGGCCAAACTAGGGCCCTTTCATACTTTGAGTATGTCCCAGTCCCCAATATAATATATTAAAGGATAATTTATGAATGGGGGCCATACCATAGATATATAGGGGACCATTCTAAAATCCTTACCCTATAAGGCAATGGAAACTTTCCCTACCTAATTCATCTATGCTAAGGAGTATGGAAAGGGAATCTTTCCTTCTTGATATCTAGCTTTGATTCACCTAATATCATATCAAGGAAAGATTGCCTTCTTAATATATAACAAGGGATTAAGTCATATCTTTCAATGGAATTTCACCTTTCAAATATATATATTTTCTTTAATTCTAGATTTAGGCATAACTATTAGGGGAAGCTTATTTTTTGATAGATAGCTTTGTACTTACCCTATCTACTTAGTTATTCCCTACCTGATAAGTTAAGGGAAGCTTGATTCTTGATGTACAACTTTGTTCTTGTCCTACCTACTTTCCCTTTCTAGAATATATTCTTAGCTATCAAGATAAGCTTGCTTATCAATCTATTTCTTGCATATATTCTTTCCCCACCTACTTAGCTTTTGTTGTTGGCAAGGGAAAATTATTTCCTAATAGATAGAATGAAAAATAAATTTTTGACTCATGTTACATATGTAATAGATCTATCCCATCGAGTATGCCCTACCTAATTTACCTACTCAAGTATGCCCTACCTAATTGAATATCTAATCCATATCTTGATCTTGAGTATGCCCTACCTAAATACCTAAGCCATATCTTGATCTTGACTATGCCCTACCTACCTTCTTGTATTTGAGTATTCCCTACTAGTTATACCTACTTGAGTATGTCCTAGCTACCCATATTGATTTCCCTACCTAATTGAGTATGCCCTACTTTAGTTACCTACTTGAGTGTTCCCTACCTATTTGAGTATGCCCTACTCAATAGAATACTCAAGCCAAATGTTGATCTTGAATACCCATATCTAATCCTAACCATATATATCTTACTTGACCATATATTTAATAATTGATACCCAATTGAAAACTTGATTGAATACCTAAACCATATCTTGAAAGGAGAGGGGCATTCTAACCCATATAGATAAATAAGTGACTAGGGATGATCAAACACAATTTTAAATCCAATACACCCACCATACAGGTATTGGAAGGAGTGATTATGGATGAATAAGGACAAGTAAAGAGTGATTAGGTATGATGATGTATGATGAATGTTAATGAGGGAGTGATTAAGGATGATAAGGGATGAGGAAGGTGTGATTAGGGATGATGAGGTAGTGACTAGGTATGATGAGGGTTGATGAGGGAGTGATTAGGGACAATGAGGTTTGATGAGGGAGTGACTAAGGATGATTAGAGATGATGAAAACTTCTTATCTTGTATCTATATATGAGGGGTTATATCTTTTATTTGGGTGACCTTCTCTACCCCATGTGTGCAAGACTAATTTGATCCATTCCTTCCTATTAAATGCACACTAAAACACATGATTCAAATTAAGGGGCATTGACTGAGTCATATATTTAAATGATAGGGGTAATTATAACCTATATATAGAAATGAGTGATTAGGGATGATCAGTCACAATAAAAAATCCACTATACCCACCATAAAGGTATTAGAGGGAGTGATTAGGGATGAGGAAAGAGTGATTAAGGATGATGAATATCATTGAGGGAGTGATTAGGGATGAGGAGGGATGAGAAGGGAGTGATTAGAGATGATGAGGGAATGACTAGGGATGATGAGGGTTGATGAGGGAATGATTAGGGATAATGAGGGCCAATGAGGTATTGATTAAGGATGATGCAGGATGATAAAGAAGTTTTGCATTGTATCTATATATAGGGGTAATACCTATTATCTAGGTGACCTTGTTCACTCCATGTATACAAGACTAAGCAATTTCAATCCTTCTTATTGAATGGGAACTAAATCACATGATTTAGATTCATTCCATTCTTTCCTAACCATGAACATGTGTTTCAGTGCCCATTTAGGAAGGAATGAAACAAATCAATCTTGCACACGTGGGCTAGAGAAGGTCACCTAGATAATAGATATTACCCATATATATAGATAAAATTTAATATTTTCTCATCATCTTTCATCATCCTTAATCACTCCCTCATCAACCCTCATTGTCCCTAATCACTCCTTCATTGACCCTCATCATCCCTAGTCACTCCCTCATCCTCCCTAATCTTTCCCTCCTCATCCCTTATCATCCCTAATCACTCCCTCATTAACTTTAATCATCCCTAATCACTCTTTCCTCATCTATTCTCATTTATAATCACTTCTTCCAATACCTTTATGGTGGGTGTAGTGGATTTTTGATTGTGCTCGATCATCCCTAGTCACTTATTTCTCTATACAAATTAGAATTCCTCCTCCCTTTTCAATATATGGATTCAATATTTAGTTAGGTATCAAGTATTAAATATATGGTCATGTAATATATATACAAACATGATTATATATGAGTATTTAATATTAAGATATGGCTTAAGTATTTTATCAGGTAGGGCATACTCAAGTAGGTAGGGAAATACGGATAGGTAGGTAGGGCATACTAAAGTAGGTAGGGAAAGAAGGATAGGTAGGTATGGCATAATCAAGTATAATAAGTTAGTAAAGGCATAGTAAAGATAAATATATGGATTAGGTGTTTAGGTAGGGCCTACTCAAGATTAAGATATGGCTTAGATATTCAATTGGATATGGCATACTCAAGTAGGTAAAGTAGGTAGGGAATAGTCAAGTAGGTAAAATAGGCAGGGAATACTCAATGTTATAGATCTATTACATATGTAACATGATTATAAATTTTATTTCTCATTCTATCTATCAGGAAGCAAACTTCCCTTACCCACAATAAAGCTAAGTAGGTAGTGCATAACTAAGTAGGTAGGGAAAGAGTATATTCAAGCTATAGATTAGGAAGTAAGCTTCCCTTGATATCTAAGAAACTATTCTATAAATGGAAAGTAAGTAGGAAAATAACAAAGTTATATATAATGAAGGAGCTTCCCTTGCCTTATCAGGTAGGGCATAGATAAGCAGGTGGGGTAAGAACAAAGTTATCTATCAAAAATCAAACTTACCTTGATAGTCATGCCTTAATCTAGAAGCAAATACAAATAGATACTGGGAAGGCAAACTTACCTTGATATTTATGCCTTACTCCCTTGCTATCCATCGAGAAGGCAATCTTACCTTGATATTATATTACATGAAGAAAATCTAGAGATCAAGAAAGAAAGCTTCCCTTGCTTTACTCCTTGTCATATATGAAGTAGGTAGGGAAATTTTCCATTACCTTATCAATTAGGGAAAATTTGAGATTATGGTATTGCCTTTGGAATAGTGCCTCCCATATATCTAAGGTAGGGCCCCTATTCCTAAACTATCCTTTGATATATTATATTGAGGATTGGGGCATACTCAAAGTATGTCAAGGCCCCAATTTGGACTATAGGGCCCATCGAGCCATGCCCAAGCTATAATTATCCCCTTCCTAATATACTAAAATTAAGGCATGCATCCTTAATTCCCTTCATAAATCAAGCTGAGTATAGATTAGGTTGGGTATATATAGATTTGGGTTAGGAAACACATTCTTCTAGTTATTAGATTGGAACACACTCTATTAGATTGGTGACCACCTATCTATTTAGAAATTTGGTTTACTAGGAACATACTCTCAATGATATATATAGAAGATGAGAATTCAACTATGGGGATGAGATTGGAATTCTCAACTAGTCTCTAGTGCCTCCTATCTATATAGATATAAATTTGGAAATTCAACTTTGGGATTGGGATTCTTAGATGCCTAAATCCTAATATATTTAATTAATTAATGCAATATCATCCCACCCTTTTCTCACTTTTTTTCCTATTTATTCTATCCCAGGGATCTAAATACACACTCTCTCCAAAGTCTAGGCATGGATTTCCATGTAGATATTTTAATTCCATCAAATAATCAAATGATATCTCTGAGTTCTTTATTTGAGTGAAATAATATTTTCTTTGGGATTTATTTGAATAAGTAAAATTTATAATTGGAATAAATCCAATCAAGCACAAGTGGGAAGCTACTACACCCACCATCAAGGTATTAGAAGGAGTCATTAAGGGTGATGAGGGATGAGGAGGAAGTGAGTAGGTTGATGAAGGATGATGAGTGAGTAATTAGGGATGATGAGGGATGGTGAGGGTCAATTAAGGATTGATTATGGATGATGAGGGTCAATGAGGGAGTGATCATGGATGATGAGGGAGTGATGAGGAATGATGGGGGAAAAGGAATGAGTGATTAGGGATGATGAGGGATAATGAAGCATTGATTAGGGATGATGAGGGTCAATAAGGGAGTGATTATGAATGATGAGGGAGTTATTAGAGATGATGAAGGATGGTGAGGGTCAATGAGGGGGTGATTCAAAATGATGAGGGATGAGGAGGGACTAATTAAGGATGATGAGGGATGATGAGAAAGTGATTAGGGATGAGGGAGGGATGATGGACAAGTGAAATTAACACAAAGTGGTTGGTTGATGTGCCATGATCATCAATGTGACCTATGTTTCCATAATCAAACCATTTTAGCTTGAATTCAAAGTAAATGGTTTGTAAAATTCATTTTTTACATACATAGGACTCCTATAAATGCTAATAATCAATCTAAAAGGCACAAAATGGATATTAAGTTTACCCAAAATGGACATTAGTTGTAAAATTTATGCATGTAATCCTTAGGTTAAATATTGAATCCTTGAAAATGCTTGAGTACTGACCATATTATAATTTTAAAAACTATCTCCCACATCGTAAGGCATGAAACTATGAGACCAACTCTATCAAATGCATAGTGACTGTAATTTATTATATTTAATAAAATAAATTCAAAGTATAAGGAATATAAATGTCAACTTATACTTAACATTTATTTTAGTAAACCAACCCCGACCTTCTAATTCATTCCATTTTTATAATTGACCCCCTTCAATGCTTTCATTGGACCATAATGCATTCATATTATTGTGCATACACATTATAGTAGTATGATCTTTAGTTATTTAATATTTCAAACTCTCATGATTTTATCAAATCAAATTTTCATAATAAAAAACATGTAAGCATTATAGCACGTACACATTTTAGGCTTGTGTTTAATGAGCCTAAAAAGCATAACATGCATGTGTTATTTTTATAACACGTATGCATTATGATAAATATCCACATAATTTCCCATCATCTCCATGCACTTATCCTGATGATAAAATGGATTTAGGAAGGGGACAAAATACAATTTTTTTCACCTTGTTACTTTGATGAGAAGATAAAAAACAAAATCATGAGTATTTAAAACCACCAAGGAGTGATTTTCAAAAGGCCAAAAAATATTAATGTGGAAATTTTTCATAAATTTGAATATATTTTTTCTGAATATATTTTTTATAGGAGAAGTTGCAGTAGGTAATACTTGACAACATTCCACAACTAACCTATCCTAAGAAAATGATGTCTCACTAAGACTAGTTTTGGATGAGGAAGTTAATAAAGTGCTGTTTGAAATGAAGAGTGATAATGATCTATGTATTTTAATCCTTTTTATTCCAACATTTTTGGGACCTAGTAAAGTCTAATATCACCATAAAAGTGGATGAATCGAGGGAAATTAGAAAGGTATTGAAGGCTCTGAGCGCAACATTATTTGCTCTCATATCTAAATTGAAATATGCAAGATTGTTTGAGAAATTTTGTCCCATATCCTTATGCAACACAACCTAAAAAATAATTTCAAAAGGTTTATCTAAGAGGTTAAAGGTTTTGTTTCCTTCCATCATTTCTCATAGGCAAAGAGGTTTTGTGAAAGGTAAGAAAAAGTTAGATGGGATTGCAATAGTCCATGAGATTAATCACTCTTTGGATGTAGACAAGAGGGGAGGTATACTCTAATAACATTATATATCTAAATTTTATAATAAATTTAATTGGGTCTTTTTAGATAAGATTTTGGAATGGTTTAGTTTCACAAAGTAGTGGAGACTTTGGGTGATGGAATGTTACACAAACCCTAAGTTATCCGTTCTATAGAATGTCTTTCCTAAGGTTTTATTTCAGTTTTATAATGACTTAAGGTAAGGATATACTCTACCCATATATATATATATATATATATATATATATATATATATATATAATTTTAGTAGAGGCTTTGGGTAGGACTCTGAATAAATAACAAGGGAGGAAGAATTTGAAAGGGTTTAAGGCATGTGAGTTGAGGGATGTGACTTATCATATGTGGCTCATGGATGACATTATGATTTTCATATACCCATTGTGATTAGATTAAAATAATTTCAAGGATATTCTTAGGCTCTATGAAGTAAATTTCAACCAATAGATTAATATAATAAAATCTAGAACTTTATTTAACAATATACAAAAGAATCTATATCTATATTTTTTTCTACATTTTAGCTTGTCAAAGGGCTTCCCTCCCTAATATTTTCTTGGGAATCCCTATATTCAAAGGAAGGTTAAAATCCTCAATCTATGAAGGCTTGACCAGAAGAATCAAAAGTAAGCTAAGAGGTTAGAAATGGAAAATGCTCTCAATGAGTGGAAGGCTAACTTTGGTACAATCTATTCTTTAATCATTACCACTTTACTAGTTTTCAATATTAACATCCCCAAACAATATTATAAATAAAATAAACACAAGAATCCAAAATTTCTTCTATCAAGGGACAAGATACCAAAGGAAATTATGGTGGTAGCTTGGCAAAAAGATTATATGCTCAAATAATTAGGAGGAGTGGGAGTTAGGAATATACATTAGGAAAATGAGGCATGAAGTTCTAAATTATCATGGATGATGTATAAAGAGTTAAATATCATTTGGATTAGAATTTTAAAAATTAAATATTTGGAGTCAAAAATCTTCACCATATTAAACCCTCCTTAGGGTCGATAATTTGGAAAAATATTTGTAATTCTATAAGCATGGTACCAAGTTGAATGTGTAGGCACAAGCTAAGATGACCAATATAAAAATACTCTTTCTTTATATAAACTAAGATACAAATAAAATATCATAACATATAGCCTATGTATACTTGAATATATGGAGATAATAATTGAGGTGGTCATAGATCTAGTAGAGGGTAATCCATAATCAATATCAAGGGTATAGTGTTCAAAATCCTATTGTTAAGATATGGAATATGGTTATAACTAGGTCTCAAGATAAATAAATGATATAAAAATGGTAACAAAGGGATATCAATCATATAGTAAATAAACCGCATGAAAGGAACTAACAAACATGGGTAGCCTATATCTAAGATAGAAAATAACACTAAACTATATAAGAGATAAATGCCCCCTTAGGTCTAGTGGCATTTTGAAATAGATGTTGTAGGTGAATACCTCAAATGACAAGGATGAATACTACTTAAGGGAATAAATGTAAGCACAAACAAAGTTAATGAGTGGTATGTGTGTTAGGAATGATAATTATGACCCCTATATTATCTCCTAACCTAAAATTTAGTTAAAAAATTTAAGCTAATAATATCAAATAGGGCGATATAATATAATGGTTTTGGTTGACTTAGTACTATATCATCCAAGCTGATATAGTTTGGAATACATAGGCCCACTTAGTATTGCCAAGTTGATATAGTACATGGATAAATAGGTAGGAAATAAAATGTATTGACTATGATGAGGCAATAGAAATACATGGTGTCTAGAATAGCTAGACATAAGGAGATGGAGAAAGAAGACAAAGATTCAAAGGAGGTTAGATTTATAATAATGAAGGTATAGCATAATAATAAACAAACATAGCTTGAAAAGTACCATGAGCCAACCCCACCGATTTCCCATTGCACTCCTTAGGACATGTACTCAGGGAGATTGATGCTCTGATGAGTCCTATAATAAAAACCATTATTAAAGTGATAAATCTGAAAAATATTAGGTGTATATATATGCCCTACCTAAATCCTAACATGTGTCACAATAGTGTAACATGATATGGGTATTTGGGAAAGATATACAAAATCACTAAAGCATATCAAGAAATAATTTCATAAAAAAAGTAAGGATGGAATTAAATAGAAGTAAATAAATACAAATACATACCTTCACTTACCTTTCTAACTATATACATGAATCTGTGTATGCTAAAACTAATGGAATATGCCAATCTAGAAGCTCAACATATATACCACTAATTCTAATCCTTATTTTCTACACATGATTTTAAATTTTAGAATCAACATTAGCACATGTTATGGTTCTAATATCATGATATGAGGATGTTATAATTTTATACATGTTTTATTACTTTCTAGAAAATATGAGCAAATGCATGGTAAAGAAATAATAAAAACTAAATATGAAAATGACATGTTAAATGAGTAGATAAAAAATTAAAAAACAAAATATGTGTGATAAATGAATGTAAAACATAAAAAATGTAAAAAAGATAAAAATATTAAGGAAAAACATAAGATATGTATAACATTATAAATAAAATGTCATAAATCACATTGAAATGTAAGGAAAAAATCATAAGATGTGAAGAATAACTATAGAAATAAATATCCAATGTAAGATGAAAAAAATATAATCACACATGGATAGCGAAATGATTGAGATATCATCCAATGTAAGACTAGTGAAAACTAAAATCAAACAAAGGGAATTATAAAATGACTATAAAAATATGTAATTTAAGACAACTAAAAAACTTAAATTAAACAAGGACATGCAAAAGAAATGGAAACAAAGATTGTAATGATTGAAAACTTGAAATCAATGCTTGTGCTAAAGCATAATGTAGGGAGGCATGATATATATAATTATGATGACAGATATGGTGTGGATATGGAAGATGATAGGCATATGTGAGTAAGGCCTATTTGTATTCCCCAAGGTCTCACAATGCAACTCACAAATTGAAAATCCAAGAGGTGTCATAATGAAAGGTAAAAATAAAATCTAAAGTAAATAGATAGAAAAAGAGAATATAAAGAATAGGAATATGATCATCTAACAACGATATATATCAAGAGGATATTTGGAAAGATAATATGGAGATATAATGAATCAAGGTGCCACAAGGGTAATATAGATATCCTTAGTGATAACAAGACACTCTAATCAAATGGGAAAGGTTAAGATCTTTGGACATCAAAGAAATATAGAATTAAACCTATAAACATAAGCTTTGGAAAATAAGGGGAGTATAAATATCATCCCATGAAGGTTAAATTCATTAAAATTAAAAGGATCATGCCTTTCCATAATGCAATCATTTCTTCTTAAAAAGATTTATAAAGTCATCAGTCTACTATGAGGATATGGTACTTATGTGAGAAATTAGGTGGAACCAAAATATAATAGAGATGAGAGACATTCTACCTCACTCTACTAGTCTACCATACCCCAATGTACCTTGGATGTATGATGAGGTCAACTCTATAGTTTGAGCTTCAACTAGAATAGGGGTATGCCAAATATAAGGTCATGTCTTTTGGTGTAATCTAGTTTTTAATATTTATATTTTTCTTATGATTTATGGTTTTCAACTCTTTTTTATTTTTATATTTTCCTCTGCCATATAGATTATAAATACCAACCATAGGTGTTAAAGGTTACTAACACACTAAATCCTACAACTAGCCAAGGATAACCTAAAAACTAAGATGCCTAGATACTTCGAGACTTACACCTTAGAAAAGAGTGCAATCTCTAAACCAACCCAAGTGCACCTCAAGTGGAAAGAAAGAGAAAAATTGGGATCATGGAATATCTCCCCATGCAAAGGGTGATATAATGTGGCTATGCTAGTAGTTGACAATAAGAACGAAGGGTTTTGATTCAAAAGTGGCTAGGCATTAAAGGGTATTTGGAAGTACATGAGAATGTAAGTCAAATTGTAAAAATAGAAACCTTGAGAAGGGAAAAATTATGGAAGATGATAATCATATCATTAAATAACTTTTCGAAACCTATAATGGGTTAAACACAAGCATTGATAGAATAAATCATCCTAATAGAGGGAGACACTAAAGAGATACAAAAGAACCATAAAGAAAATAATGGATGAATTAAAATGTGAGTATATAAATAAATTACTAATGCATCCAAAAAGGACATCAAGGTCATCCTAAGGTTCTACCAAATATCCACAAGGGAGTAATGGCCAACTGTAAGACTATAATACTAGAAAATAAAGTACCAAGGCATCCAAAAAGGAGACCACAATTGTATAAAACCCCGAGGTGATACCAAAGATCACAAGGAAAATAATGGCTAACTTTAAATGAAATAAAACATGAAATAAATTACCAAGGCATCCAAAAAAAATACCAAGGTCATGTAAAACATTGAGGTGCTACCAAATATTCATAAGAGAAACAATGGCCAATTTTAAATTAAAGTAAAACATGAAATAAAGTACCAAGGTATCCAAAAAAAGGGACCAAGGTTGCATAAGACCCTTATGTTCTACCAAATATGCCTTTCTATTTACTCATATCTTACACAATGATACATGTATATGCTATTATATTCGACGTGACATTGATACTTATGGATAGTGTAGACTAGCTCCATTATTCTATGTTCATTTGATGTTAATTACTCTTTTACATAACATGCTACTTTGTGTTTGTCTATTGTGTATGGCCCTTTGGATTTGTTTGTGATATATATATGTCCCCATGGGTGTCGCCCTTGGCCTTGTTTAATATTATATCTTTGATGTCTCTTGTTTGTGACATTTTTATTAATCCTTGCATGTGGTCCTTGGCATTTTTTGATGTGACATATTTATGTCCCTTATATGTAGCCCTTGGCCTTAAGTGTGAAGTAACACTTATTTTTGCTTAGCTTAATGACATTGAGTGGTGATATGATATATATCATGAATTATTAATACATGGTATTATTAATATATCCTTATACTACATGCCTAATTGATACATTTATATAGACATGAAACTTATATGACATGCATTACATATGTTACACACATGCTTAGATCAACACATACATTGTTATGATGATATATTGTCCACATGATGTAAATGATAATGCACATGATGTAAATGTAGATGCTTTTGGTACCAATATTTTTGATGATAATACTATGTATGATAATGGTGATAGTGGATCTCAAAACATATAAAATTATAATTTGGATAAAGAAAGAGTAAAAATGATTATTAAATTTAGAGAGAGTGTTAAGGAACATCCTGGTTAATTGAAAGTTTAGCTAAGGAATCTATATCTGAGGAAGTACATGCTGAAAATAATAATTAATATTTGAGTACTTATTTTTCACCGTATATGGGCTCTCCTTTCATCCTAGGTAACTATAATATTATGGTTATTTCTTATATTGTTATGTCTTTTCCTATTGTTTCTACTTAGATTACTATTCCTATTCCTTCACAACTTGGTTTTAATTCCTTTTTGTGCCTCATAATGTTTCTCAACTTTATAAACTAGTTTTTCAATATCCATCTTTTGGTCATGGTATTTCTCAAGAACATAAGGTATAAGTTCCTACACATGTTGATTCCACTTCTATTCATAATTATCAATATATATTTCTTTAACAATATATTTAATACATGTAATAAAAAAATTGATAACTTTCCCAAGGATCTCAAAAATCAAGTCATATAGTTAATTCTCATGATAAACTACTCATTCTATTTGATTAGGAGGGTTTTAAATACTCTTTACCTAATGGGTTTATATCTTCTAAGTTTGAATTATTAAATAGCAAAGGTGATCTATCACATCATATAAAACCTTTCTATGCTTCATGTTTTGGTTTTACACAAACTGATAAACTTGGCTAGGATATTTACCAAAATTACTAAGGATGATGCCTTGGATTGATTTTATGCCCTACCATTGGGCTCAATACATTATTTAAAATCTTTGTCTGATATTTCTTAGCTCATTTTTCAATTGACAATAGCCAAAAGTTCACATTTTCTCAACTAGTGCAACTTAAAAAGGACCTAATGATATTATTATAGAGTATGTGCTTAATTTAAAAATAATACTTACAAATATGACTCACCAATTACCTAATTTTCAATTGAAAATTATATTCTCTTTGTGTTTACTTCAACCTATTATGGACAAAATTATGTTCAACACATGAAATTTTTAATGAATTGAGTCATACAATTAGGAACTATAAGATCAACCTTCAATAAGAAGCATGATTATGGGAATAGTTACCATACCTCTAGTGTAAAAAATATCAAGGTAAAGTAACATTCAAGGATAAGGATAAAGATTTTACTTTTCAAGCTAAGATTGAGACCAAGAATGTAATCAACACACTATCTCAACAACCTAATAGGCTTACCATTCCACCACAAGACCAAAGATATTTCACATTGCTATTTGATAGTCATCACCAAGTGATTTGATGATTTATTGAGTCTAATATGATATATTTTCCTCCTCAATGTGATTTTGACTAATCTTAGTATTTACCTAATAATTTTAGGATTCATGTATTTTGTGATTATTATAGAGCTCAGGGTCATACTACTAATATTTTTTTTTGCTAAGACATAATATGTATGAATTGATTTATACCAACCAAATACAAGTGGAAGGACACAATACTAATTTAAATTAATCAATGGCTCAATTAAATCAACATTTTAAAGTATTTACTAACCCTCTTACAAATCCTACTACTCAAAATACTAAAAAACAAGATGATATTCATATGGTAGATCCAAAACAACCTCCATTAGTTTTTAATGATCATATTTTAGATGGTTTCATAGGTGTGGTCATAGTTGAAAAAAAATAAACTCCTTATATTAAATTATATGATGATGATATTCCAACTAATAATTATAACAATGGTCCATTATTCATATAGGCTTTCACAATTTCACATTCAAAGTTAACAAATGACCTTATGGTTGATAATGGTTCAAGTATAAATATGTTTACAATGTAATTTATTATTATTCATGGATATATTCAGAAGCATTTAGACGGTATAAACACTATTATTAAAGGTTATGGCAGTCATACTTAAACACCTCTCATGGGTATCACATTACATATCACCAGAGGTCCTATGACTATTTTAGAGTGGTTTCATGTATTATCATATAATGGGACATATGATATATTAATTGGATGACCATGGTTTATTAAAATGAAAGGGGTAAAATATAAATCAAATTAGTGTTTAAAGTTTGTGCATGAAAAAAAAGTGATTAATATTCAAGGCACTCTTTATGAGTTACATGTGAGTCATCGATACAAATTTAACATGAGGAATTACCTAAATGACTACACCTATAGTTTCAAAACCTAATCATCCACACACTAAAGTAATATTATCATAAATTATTGTGATTATTAAAGATAAATAACCTATCAATATTTCAACCATACATAATACCATTCAAACTAATAAAAATACTCCACTACAAGAGGATAAAGTATTTATTACAACTAATCATAATTATAATGATTACACTAATAGTGATGACAATTCTAGTTACTATACAACTTATGAATATAATAATAATGACAATAATGATGGTATAAAATCCAAATCCTTAGTTTCATAGTCCTTAGGATTTTTGGATTGTGATCATGAAGATAGGATGTCATCTCTTTATATGAATTACAGTCACATTGATGATTATATGGTTTTATTGATTAACATGTCTTTCTAAACTTATATGCTTCAATAGAAAAATATTAAATACACAACTTCTTTTTTTATTTCTTTTATTTATTGTTTATCTCATATGTTTTATTTCTCTTTTGTCATTTATGTATTTTGGATTCATCATGCTTCCTTTTAGCCTTCCATTTCTATTCCATCTTGAGATGTGTGTTGCTTCTCCATTCTTTCGATTTAGACATCTATCTTATTTGAATTTTGAAGTTGACTTATTATTTCCTATCTTAAGTTTTCTATGTAATTTTTATAGCCTTTTGGTTTATGTTAATTACATTTTTTTCTTTGGACCTTACCCTTTGATTTTAGTATTCCATCTCAAACTTCTATATTGACTTCCCAATGATGATATCACATACATATCAAGGCCTCCTCCCAAAATCCACAAATATATCTAAGGGAAGTTGTAGGTTAATAGGGATTATCCTTTTCTTATTTATTCTTGATTAACCTCTTGTATTATATATTCCTTGATTGATTATTGTTTTAATAATTAACCTTGTTTTTTGCCTCTTAGTATTTTTCCTAGCTTAGTTGCTTTTTTATAAAAATCTAAAGAAAAATAAAAAAAAAATTCTCTTTTATCTTTGTCTACTACATAGTTACATATTATTACACATTATGACCATGTGCATATTACTAGAAGTTTAACTATACATTGTTTATGCACATGCCACTAATGGTATCATTTGAGTTAGATGTAAGATATATATATGTGTGTGTGTGTGTGTGTGTGTGTGTGTGTGTGTGTGTGTGTGTGTGTGTGTGTGTATGATTTTAGACTTAAATTTTCTTAGTCATTTCATCACTCGTATACTTAGGGAATATTTACATTAAGGGCATGCATATACTATGGTAAAAATTTCAATGTTCCTCATGTTCTATCTTTCATATTTTTCCATTATCATATTGAGATTCATATTAACTATACATATATTTCTCTAGCACATATCTTGTTTACTTAGTTGCATGGACACACAGTGTTACTTTACATGCTTTTTACATTGTGTATTCTCTTGATTGCCTTGTGATTTATTTGATTGCTTGTGTATTCTTATTAATATTTTTTGTATTGGCTCTCATTTACATTATATAGAGGATCTTCTAGTTGTATATTTTGGGGCATTTATGTGTGATCGATTTCTTTGTTTTCTTTTGATCTATTTGATGGTTTTAATTTTTGTATGAATTTATCATGTACATTATTACTTGTGATATGATATTCTTGGTTTCTATGTTTTCATGGTTTCTAAGATGGATATTTTAGGGAATACTATTATTGTGCTTCATTTCTATATCTTGTATTTATTGGGGCATATTGCTTTACCCTTTTTTCTTGTTACATTAGGGAATATCACTTGATTATCTTCTCTTATTTCATTTGGGCATATAGATTCCCCTCATTTTCCATCTTACTTATATTAATTATTATTTACAATAATAGTATTGGGCTATTTATGAAATTTAATGATGACATGTTTATATGATGACATATTTATATGATTATATAATGTGTTTGCAAATATGGTTTCAAGATTATTATATTTTTTCTTTTTATCTATGTTGTACATGGTGCATGTAATTATTTTCTTTTGAGATGAGTGATATATAGGAACATCCATCAATTCAAATAGGGACATACATTCAGCTAATTTTATTATTTGGTTTGATGACATCAAGAGGTTACAAAGATATCTCAAGTAGATACAAAGAGGTTCTATATGTTTTCTTCTTTATCTGTGAATTAGATTTTGTCACTTGACATGATTAGTATGATCTAGGTTTTATAGGTTTCACCATAAGGAAAGTGAATTGAGGCCCATGATAGTTTCAAATTTTTAAAAGATGACAACATAGTCCATATACCATTAGCTGTATTTGTTCCTACTATTTATTTTTAATTTTTCAATTATTTTGTTTGGTTACATTATTATCAATTTATAAATAAATTGATATAATTGTAAACATTTATGTTTTTTTATATATATACTAGAGATGGTTAAATTGGGGCATTCATGGAACATTATTGGAAGTCAAGACACACAGATAATACGGAGATAAGAATTTTTATTTTACAGGTTATTAGAGTTGGACTCTGATTAAGGTAATTCCTCTCTTCCTTTTGAATTTAGGTCATTTAAAAATATATAACTAAATTTGATCATAAATTACAAGTAGTGAGGTGAACACATCAAAAATAATCTCCACCTTTGATTTAATTTAATGTATATTCCCATACACAAACCAAAGTGGAAGTGTTTACGAGTACGATTTCAATATTATTGTAGATTTTTATTTTTATTTTGAGATGAGTGATATGATAAATTCCTAACCTCAAAACAAGGGCATACAATTAATTTATTTTATTATTTGATTACATAATATTAATGGTTATAAATATTAAGAGGCCACAATAATATATCAAGCAATTATAGAGAAATTCCATATGTTTTCTTCTCTATTTGTGAAGCATATTTTATCACTTAATAGGGTCAATACAATTTATATTTTAGAGGTTTTATGGCATGGAAGGGAAAATTAAGGCCCATGATAGTTTCATACTTTTTTAAAGATGGAAACATGGTTCACATACCATAAGATGTATTCATTTCTACTATTTATTTTTCATTTTCAATTATTTCATTTGATTACATTATTATCAATTTATCAAAACATTGATATACTCATAAACATTAATGTTTATTTGTAGGTACACTCGATATGTTGATATTGAAGAATTCATGATACCTCTATAGAAGACAAGACACTCATGCAAATAGCAAGGAGACATGGTTTTTTATTTTTTAGGTTTATGGAGTGAGACTTTGATATAAGGCAATTTCCTTCTTTTTAATTTTTAGATCACTTTTATATTTGAGAGTAACTTTGATAATAAATTATAGATAGTGAATCAACTAAAAAAAAATCCACCTTTGTTTGATTTAATTTAGTATATATGCACATACACACATTAAAGTGGGAAATTATGTAGACACCTAATTTTGGTACAAGATGTGTAATTACAATGATTTAATCATGTTATCATACATATGTATCATTAGTCAAACTTATATTCTTAATGAAATATTTTATTTTACATTGGACCCTTCTGTAGCCACCTAAATTTGGTATTAGAAACTTTGGTAACATAAATTTTGGCACACTTTGACATATTTGGACTTTGCATACACATTTGGTTATTGTGAACACTTTCCCCTATAAATCTACCCACATTTTGTCTTGGCTGATCCAATTTAACAAATACATATATTCAAGATCACCCTAGTCTATGCAAGAACCTTTAATAATTCCTAATATACTATTTTCATATCTCAGACCACTAATTTACACCCCCAAGATAGTACTAAAAATAATCAGATAGTTACAATTTACCATAGTATTTTCCTCTTCCAATAGTGTCCATGAAAACTTAATGAATAATTTTAAAATTGGAAAGTCTCCATTAGGTTGACATCGATAATTTCATGGCTTGGTCATAACATGAAATATCATAGAGTCAGGTATAAATACAAATCAATCATTAGGTTATACTCTCTTGTTCACTACCTAGAAATCATCTTTACAAGTCATAACAAATTTGAGAAACCAATTATCACTCTCTTGAGACATTATCATGAAAGGCATACATATCTAAATACCCTTCAAAAGAGTATACATAGATCTAAGTCTGAATACACATGCAGATCAAAAGTTGAATGGTTCCAAATGTGAAAATCTAAACATTGCATTCTAGAATGGTCAAGATGGTGAACAAAAACACACCTAGATAGGATAACTATGTGTGGTTTGAGCCCTCTTTCAAGTAACAAAACATAGGAAATGCTTAGTCACCAAGTAGAGAATGGTTTTAGCTACCAAACCAATATAGTAACCCATTTTTAAAGGTTCATCTTGTGGTCAAAAGTGAGATTAGGGTTTTAAAGGAAGGAGAAGGAAAACATAGATCAACAGAAAAGATTGAAGATGAACATACACATAAGGGAAATATATAAACATATGTGCAATGGTCTAAGGTGTTCAAAACCTACACATTCAATAAGGACACTACTAGAAGATCTGAGATAATAAAATTTTCCACAAGGGTCTCAATTTAAATGAGAAAATATACATAGGGATTGAAATCCTATTTCATGATCTAAGTGGGCACATAGTAGACACAAAACATTTTAAAAAATAGTGACAAACCTAGTGAGTAAAAATATATTATAATAATCTAAGTACCTCTCTTTCATCTTTCTTTGTCAATTAAAAATGATCTAATTGTAATATCATTCTACCATTTTACATTCATATTTCCATGATTATTTCCTTATGTTACATAATATGAATATTTTTAGTTTTACACTATTTTAGGACATTAATCCAAAATTAGTAATTTTTTTGGTGAAACCAATCATTAACTTGAGCACCAAAAAACCTATATCTATTCTACCTTAGGGTTTCATACTTTATTAGGGTTTCAAATCTATCATCTCATAGGGTTTGAATTTTAGATTTGATTTTTTATTTTCACATATTAATGCATAATGATAATAGAATATTCAATTAACGTGGATCCTCATAAAGTAAATTACTATAATGATTCTCATGATTGGTTTGATGATAGAGATCAATGTGAACTTATAGAATATCTTGAAATGCATCCACCTATGATTTATGAAATATTACATGTAGCCAATGATGAAAATAAAAAGCTTTCTAATGAAGCTACACCTAAAGAACAACATGATGAACTCTTAAATGAAACAAATCTACCTTTTAATGGAATATATTCTATAATAGGTATTCAAACCATTATTACTAATGCTATTATTCATGTATCTACACCTATGGTTATATATGTGATAATAAAAATTCATGTATTTACATCTAACTAAGCAACATAAAATATTTTAACATTGTTTTAGTTATACATTGTTGCTAATGATTATCATGTGATATTATCTAATTACCTATGTGTTGTGAGGTGGATGTAGGAGGATTCTTCCCTCAAATGATCCAGGAGGAGTGTATCATAAGAGAGGGTGGTGTAGATGGAGACGTCATTGGTTGATAGATAGCTATCGAAACCCTACACGTACACACACAATAGTTAGTCATGGTAAAAATGCATTTAATTGCTCATGGTATGTTTATTAATTGCTTTAGAGTGTTTCTTTATTTGGTTTGTGAAATTGTCTTGCATGTGACTAGAAATGTTTTGAGATTTGCATTATTGGATTAATTTAGATAATTAGTCTATAATGAAAATTTGAAATGATATTTAATAAATATATTGATTATGGTAAATTTGAGAAAAAGAAATAAAACTTTGCAAATTTGGAAATTTCCATTAATAAGAAAAGCGATAAAATGAAAAGGAAGAAAGATTTAGATTTTGAGGAAAATTTTAATTAAATCCTATGATTTGGGAAATAAAGATAAAGCAAATAAATAAAT
This sequence comes from Torreya grandis, assembly GCA_037957365.1. Taxonomy (NCBI): domain Eukaryota; kingdom Viridiplantae; phylum Streptophyta; class Pinopsida; order Cupressales; family Taxaceae; genus Torreya; species Torreya grandis. The sequence continues at coordinate 1,764,288 of JARHVA010001224.1, read as the reverse complement.
AAAATAAATCAATAAAATTAAAGAAATAATTAAAAACTTAGAAAAATAGAAAAAAAAAATGTTTTAAATAAAAAAAGAAATAACTTTAAATCAAAACAAGCTTTAGAAGGGAAAATGTATTAAAAGAGGAGGTGAAGCTCTACATAAGGGGGAGGGAGGCACTCTGTGGAATTGGAGAGAGGATGAAGGAGTGCAACATAGAGGAAAGGAGATAAAGGATCAACAGCCAAATTTTATCTGGTAGGTGGTGTTTTTCAATTACATATATCAATGAATTTAAGTATGCTTATGATGGGATATTATGTTAATATTATATATGAATAATAATATCCTTTGGGATGCTATAAATGGCCTTGTATAGTCTAAAAATCATCTTAATATCTATTTCTCTAGCTTGATAATATTTAAAACTCTGAAATCAATACAATTGAAAACTAAAATAGGCAAATATTGTAATATGGGGGTCGATGTAATTATTATAGGCATCAATTTAAATATATTATTTTTAAGCCAAGAATTCTAAGGGGCATCAATATAATTTTAGTATCAGCTAGTATGAAAAATCACTGCTATAGGTCAATGGCATATTCTTTTAGTGAATCATGGCTTCAAAGTTGCTGTATAATCTATTGTCAATGTTAGTTATGTCCAAATCTACCAAAAGGATAATATCAATGCAAATAGGCTATGTGTTATCTATGGAATAAAAAGTATAGAAAATGATGTATATATACTCAACTTATATATATTAATGGAGTAATTATAAAGGTTGGTGTGACCTGGCTTACATTAAGAAACATAACAAAAAACAATGAACTTAATAGCCTAATTTAGCGTACTTATTTATGTACATACCATAGTATAGATGCCATACCTACTCCCAACAATCTAAAATGATTTAAAACATAGTAAAGCATAAGATTAATGAAGCCACTTCATATATTTCAGTGGTGTATGGTGATTTGTAGATCACAAAAATAAACTAAGATATGGCGCTATATATAAATGAGTTTTAGGTTATAAATAACATCTCAACCATTTATATAATTAAAAAATGAATATATATATGATAAATAAATCCAATACCTAATGATAAATAATACCTTCTAAACATGATACAATACCGATCTAATAACTATATCATGCTTAGCATGATGTTTATTTGATAGATAAAAAAACATCGCTGGTATAATGTAATGTAGTTAATATATCTATATCCTCTACAAATGATGACTCTAAATAGAATTATAGTGGATCTTGTATAATTTTATGTGCACCCAATTAATAAAGTCAATGATAGAGCACTTGAGACAAAAGAAATATGAAATTTTAGTTTTAAATAAATCTTTGACCTATTTATTCCTATTAAACCTACTATATGAGGCATCAAACTATATGTCTAATTCCTTCTGCCTAATATAATTGTTTTTGGCATCACCCCATCAAGAATTGTCTTATAATGGAGCTTTTTGAGACATGGCATCCCTTATTTTTTGGTTGGTTGATAAGATTTTTTAAACCAATTTTTTACTTGTAAACAAAATTTATTGATTGGGCATTGCCCTACTAGAATTGATCTAAATGCCATAGGTGCGAAGTATTTAGTTAAAATGTTGTCTCAATACATAGTGAAATTGTTATATTATCTAAATGCTTAATATAAATGATAGCTAAGTTTTTATGTTAAAGCTCCTAGATATTAATGGAACACTAAAATTTGCTAATCACTGAGTATAATGAATAACTGAGATAATATTGGAATGGTTGTATAGATTGAAATGACATCTAATGTAGTGGCCTATTATAAATAAGTCACTGAGTTGTTATAGAGTTACAATTAACCCTAGCTCGAAGCCAAATATTTATATATTTATATTTATAATATTTAGAGTTGTATATGTGTTTATTGATAGCCCTATTATTGATTATGATAGCATAGCATGGTACCATGCTTATCCGGTATAAATATGACTAAGGCTTTTGAATATTCATATGAAATGGAATATAAACCTTAAACATAGATAACCATATCTTTTGCATAGGCATTGGTCAATGCCAAAATAAATAGAGGAAATTTATTAAGAACCATCTTTTGCAGTAGGGTTCGAATGGAATTCATAGGCTTGGTTTTTAATATAAACTTTCAAGTTTATAATGGATTTTTCATAGTGATATTAGAGTTATAATGATCGAAGGGCATAAAAACTTAGAATTAATAACTATTGATCAGAGTGGTAAATCAAACCAGACTCTTAGTCATTATTTTATAGATAACCATAACAATGTGTAAATGCAGTCAAATGGATAAAACATAACTATATTATATTGTAGGTTAAAATTGTGAAACATTTAGACTCTTTAAAACATGAAAACTCATCCTACAAAAATTAGTATTGAGTTACACGACATCTATTATAATTAGAAAACTAGGGAAGTAATCTTTAGTTAACATTCTCAGTAAAATTATTAATGAGAAATTGAAAGGATTGTTGCTTGTAAACCCCTGGATATAAATTGGTTGTGAAACTAGGTTATTTGTGTTTCAGAGAAAGGAATTTTGGTTTTACTAGTGGTTGTATGCAAATGTGTTCTATGTTAATTTCTATGCTGAATAGTTACAACTAAAATGTTAAACTATGGTTTAGAAGTAGCATAGCATTAGAATACCTTCATGTGGAACACATTAGGATGTGAAAGTGCTTGTATGTGGAGATTTTATTGGTAGCTCTTTAGATGATTAGAATAAGTCATTGAATTACCTAAGAATCAGGAAGCTATAACCCTTGGATTAATCTCATAAAAGTAAATGAGTCAATAGGATAACAGGTTTATCTGACTCACTAATAATAATATGAATGATTGTTTTTATGTGTTCAATAGGAGATACTTGTGTGCATTACATACTATAAGTGTGTTATTATAAATATTTTGTTATACTTAATGTATAGTGGTACATTGTGAGGCATGTTATTGGTATGTAGTATACCTGGGTGGTATAATTATTTATTGTATACTTGTTATTATCTACATGAGTCAGTTGAGTCTTGAAAATTATAAGTTTGGTTTATGTGTTGTTATGTAGTTGGGAACCTATGATAGTATGAGATATCATAGGGTACTATAGTTTAAAATTGTATGGTATCTAGGTGGTACTTAATAAAGTTATTATGCCTAAACTCATATCTACATCTAACTATTTTACTGTATACATGTTAATTACTACTATGGGTAGTGTATGTGTTATTACAATTGGTAAGGCTTATGTAAACATGTATGCAACTTGGAAGTTTAGCAATGTTATGTTTTTATACTATTGTGTTTCGTGCAATGATAACTTACTTTATTATATATATAGTTACTTGTGTAACACTTATGTTTTTGTGTCTTTGAAATTACTTTATATGATTGATTGTGGATAACTGGTAGTCAAGTCTTAGAACACTGGATTGTGGTAATATGGGTTATCATAGGGTATAGATAACTAAAAACAAATTTTATTATTTAAATTGTATAGCTAAATTTTATGTTTACCCAGGTGGTATATTTGTAATTATTATTTCTAGTATGGGATATAAAATAATGAAAGATTCATGCATATGTTTGATGAACTAAATGTATGATGTTATTACTCATATGTATAGTGTGTCATGTGATGCATTTGCTAATAAGATGTAAATTTATGAATATTATGGTTGAATTTATATTTGACCAATCGATATTGCTAATGCAAAGTAAGGAGTGAGATGGACTTCAATGGCTTACTGGAATTATAATGTTAGATGAAGGCAGTCTGATCAAGTGGTGTGTATGAACTTGATTAATCTAGATCATTATACATACATACATACATACATACATACATACATACATACATACATACATACATACATACATACATACATACATACATACATACATACATACATACATACATACATATATATATATATATATATATATAAGACTTTGGGCCAAAATATGTTTAGTGAGACATTATTAGTTCATGAGTATGGTTTACATGGATGTGCAATATCTTGCAATAGATCAAGTTTTCTATGATACACTGCATGTTTAGTTAGTTAGAAATCATACAACATATAGGTACTAACTTGTCTTTCTAGATTCCTTTGTCTTCACTATCTATCCATCCATAAAGGGAGGGTCATAGCTTGATGGGATTAGTGTGGGGGATTGTTGGTCCATGGCTAGTGTGGAAAATCACTTGGATGATGCTCTCCTTCCCTAAAGTAGTACTACTATTGAGATGAACACTTGAGATTGCCATAGATACTGAAGAGTTTGGAGAACTCATGCTCCATAAAGCTAGGTATCTAAATTATGTATATTATATTAGATTGAGTATTACTATTGAGTATTGTCTTGAAAAATTATAATTAATTATTATTATATATTGACAATGGTGCTTGTAGAACTATATTGGTCGGTGGTTGAGTTATTACATTTCATTCTACATCCATTTATGAAACACTATCATGATATTAGAAATCTGTGATATAATATGTAGTATGTACTTATTGCTATCACTTGAGTATATATGTGATCTCTATTAGACTCTCAGGATGTAGTCTACTTGTTTTTATGTGCTTTATTTTAAGAAAAAAGTTCACGTATTTCTTTGTCTAACCCAATAGGGTTGCTACATGTAGTATTAGAGCTATGGATCGAACTCTAGGACGTAATGAGTCCATTAGAATTTTTGCATCTTTTTTTATTGGTGTGAACGTAGTGTCATGAAGTATTGCAATAGAACTTGGACTTGTGGTGTCCCAGTGTGGAACCATGTTACACCATGATTAGAGTTTTATGACATTCATAAAATGTGTGTGGGACATTTAGTCTATACCTTAAGAGTACCCATATCCCTTTGATTTGTTTAGGAGATCAGTTATCGAGTGTCCCATTGGTGATGATTATACTCAAGGTTTGGGTACACAAGTATATAGCATAGTTCATGAGTTATGAACAAAATTTTTCTACCATAGTTTGATCACTTAAAATAAACACCTCGAGAGTGACTAAACCTTTTCTTGATTATCAAGTCATATTCACCAATTATGTTTTATGAGTGTTTGATAAGCTCGAGATGATTTTATTTTAAAATCTATGTGCTCTAATTTTGTGTCTATATTTATAAATCTTAGGAGTGGAAACTCTTATAAGACCATTTTTATTTTAGTACCCCTAGGGTGGTGGAAAATCTTCTGAATAGAGTGTAACTATATTGATTGATAATTCCTTTGTGTTAGGAGTTCACTTATGGAATTTACACTCTTAAGACATGTGGTGTCATCCTTCTTAGTTGGCTTAGAGATGAGTCGATATTATATTATTCTATTTTGACATTGTTGTGATGTTGTTGAAAGGAGTATTTTATGAATGTTGTTTTAAAGAGATATTATACACTTTTCAGTAGAAGTGAATAGGGTATAGGAGATGCAAAACATCTTGTCAATCTAGAGGTTGGAATAAAATTTTAACTTGTTGTGTGCTAGTTGAGTAAGGGATATTTTTTGTTATTTCCCTAGAAGGTTGAAATAATGGTGTGATTCTCGACCTATGTATGTTATGTTAATTTTAACATTAATTTCTCTTAACTATGAATATAACTCTATAAGTTAAGGCTATAAAATATGATACTAGTTATGTATGTCTAGTAGTAGCTTGATACGATTATGGATTTATTGTATGATTTATTTCTATAATAATTTAGCATAAAATTTTGCTTCATTGATTTGATAACATAAAATTGTGATTCTTTGAAACTATTATACACATTTTAAGATCATTAGGTCATGGAGACCTAAAGGAAGAGTGGTGAATTGGGAACATGAGTTATAAGTGATAGGATGGTATCCTAATTAGCCTCACATTAACTTAGATTATTGGTATTGAGTTGGGTCGATAGATGCACTTGTCGAATCATGGATTTGATAGGCATAACTTATCAAATTCAGTTTTTTATGGCTATATGCATGTATACGGTGGATAGATATTCCATATGGACTAGTATTCCATGATTTTGTATACTTTATATTTACCATTCCTATTCATCATCATAATTTTCAGGAGTTCCATGAAGTAGTGACATTATTGACATGTTATACTCATTTGAAGATATGCAAAGTCGTGGTAGTATCAGTTTTTACACATTATTCTTACTAGATTCCCTACTTATTTTTCTCTAAAATGAGAAAACACTCTAATATAGAGAGATGTGTTGAGGGTTGTAATATTTTTGAGGGTTGGAAGATTTTATGAAACTCTCCTTAGATATTTACTTTGACTAGTATGATGATATTGTGTGCTCTTATAAAATCAGTGAAATTTTCACTAAGACGGACCCTTCAAGATAATAGAAGTGGTAGTGCTATAATAAATAAGCTTGTTTGGATGATTCTAGACCTTAGGGTGGTCATGTCAGAATCAGCCAGAATAGTTAAAACCCACAATTGTGTTTGATTAATTTGGAGGTGTCATTGAGTAGGGTTTTGTGGGACTAATACTTCAGGAATAGATCACCTTGGAGGAACTACGATGAGTTCTACATGTAATTTACCATTTAATTGCTTAGTTTGACATTATTATTATGTTGCTAAGAAATGCTTTTATTTGAGAACATATCTTTGAATAAGAGTCATCAGGGATGATGATTAGTTTTTGGGGGAAAGATGTTACATCTCGATTCCTCACCAGATAAACACACTAGATTATCCATGGATATCTATAGTTAACAAATTTAGATTAGGTTATATTTTTGATTAAGATTGAGATTTATGCTATATTGAGATAATAAAATGTTGCTTAGTTATATGTAAATACATTATTTCTTATTATGAAATGGTTTATGAATGCATTTATATTTTGAGTATATTAATATATTATTTTAATTATATATTATTACTAATGATTATAATGTGATATGATCTAATTACTTATGTGTTGTGAGGTGGATGCAAGAGGATTATTCCCTCAAATGAGATGTCACTGGTTGACAGACAACTATCAAAACCTTACACACAATAGTTAGTCATGGCAAAAATGCATTTAATTACTAATGGTATGTTTATTAATTGCTTTGGAGTGTTGCTTTCTTTGGTTTGTGAAATTATCTTGCATGTGACCAAAAATGTTTTGAGGTTTGCATTATTGGATTAATTCAGATAATTAGTTTACAATAAAAATTTGAAATGATAATTAATAAATATACTGATTATGGTAAATTTGAGAAAAAGAAGTAAAACCTTACAAATTTGAAAATTTTCATTGATAAAAAAAGCGATAAAATGGACAAGAGAAAAGATTTAGATTTTGAGGAAAATTTTAATTAAATCCTATGATTTGGGAAATAAAGATAAAGCAAATAAATAAATAAATTAAATAAATCAATAAAATTAAATAAATAATTAAAAACTTAGAAAAATAGAAAAAAGAATAAAGGTTTTAAATTAAAAAAAAGAAATATCTTTAAATCGAAACAAGCTTTAGAAGGAAAAATGTATTAAAAGAGGAGGTGAAGCCATGCATAAGGGGGAGGGAGGCACTATGTGGAAGTGGAGAGAGGAGGAAGGAGTGAAACACAAAGGAAAGGAGATAGAGGATGAACAAACAAATTTTATCTGGTAGGTGGTGTTTTTCAATTACATATATCAATGAATTTAGGTATGCTTATGAAGGGATATTATGTTAATATTATATATGAATAATAATATCCTTTGGGATGATGGAAATGGTCTTGTATAGTCTAAAAACCATTTTAATATCTATTGCTTTAGCCTAATAATATTTAGAACTCTAAAATCAGTATGATTGAAAACTAAAATAGGCAGATATTATAATATGGGGGTCGATGTAATTATTATAGTCATCGATTTAAATATATTATTTTTAAGCCAAGAATTCTAAGGGGCATAAATATAGTTTTAGTATCATTTAGTATGAAAAATCATTTCTATAGGTGAATGGCATCATTATTTTAGTGAATCATGGCTTCAAAGTTGTATAATCTGTCGTCAATGTGAGTTATGTCCAAATATACCAAAAGGATAATATCAATGAAAATAGGCTATGTGTTTTCCATAGAATAAAATGTATAGCAAACCATGTATATATCTCATAACTTTTATATATATATATATATATATATATATATATATATATATATATATATATATATATATAACTAATCCATTAATATACACACACACACACACACACACACACACACACACACACACACACACATTAATGGAGTAATTATAAAAGTTGGTGCGACCTGGCTTATGTTAAGAAACATGGCAGAAAACAATGAACTTAATAGCCTAATTTAGCATACTTATTTATGTACACACTGCAATATAGATGCCATACCTACTCCTAACAATCTAAAATTATTTAAAACATAGTAAGGCGTAAGATTAATGAAGCCACTTCATAAATTTCAATGGTGTATGGTGATTTGTAGATCACAGAAACAAACTGAGATATGGCACTATATATAAATGAGTATCAGTTTGTAAATAGCATCAGAAACAATTATATAATTAAACAATTATTATACTTGATAAATAAATCCAAGATCTAATGATAAATAATACCTTCTAAACATGATACAATATTTATCTAATAATTATATCATGCTTAGCATGATGTTTATTTGATAGGTAAAATAACATCACTAGTATAATGTAATGTAGTTAATATATTTGTATTCTCTAAGAATGATGACTCTAAATAGAATTATAGATGATCTTATATAATTTTGTGTGCACCCCATTAAGAAATTCGGTGATAGAGCACCTGAGACAAAAGAAAAATTAAATTTTAGTTTTATATAAATATTCAACCTATTTATTTCTATTAAACTTGCTAAATGAGGTGTTGAACTATATGTCTAATTCCTTTTGACAAATAGAATTGTTTTTGGCATCACCCCATTAGGAATTATATTATAATGGAGCTTGTTGAGGCATGGCATTCCTTATTTTTTGGTCGGTTGATAAGACTTTTTAAACTTGATTTTATGCTTGTCAACAAAATTTATTGATTGGGCATTGCCCTACTAGAATTGATCTAAATGCCATAGGTGCAAATTATTTAGTTAAAATGTTGTCTCAGTACATAGTGAAATCGTTATATTAACTAAATGCTTAATATAAATGATAGTTGAGTTTTTATGTTAAAGTGCCTAGATATTAATGGAGTGATAAAATATGCTAATCACTGAGTCTAATGAATAGTTGAGATAATATTAGAATGGATGTATAGATTGAAACCGCATCTAATGTACTGGCCTATTATAAACAGTTCATTGAGTTGTTATAGAGTTACACTTAACTCTAGCTTGAAGCCAAATATTTAGATATTTATAATATTTAGAGTTGTATGTGTTTATTGGTAGACCTATTATTGATTATGATAGTATAGAATGGTACTATGCTTATCCAGTATAAATATGACTAAGGCTTTTGAATATTCATATGATATGGAATATAAACCTTAAACATAGATAACCATATCTTTTACATAGGCATCGGTTAATGCCAAAATAAATAGAGAAAATTTATTATGAACCATCTTTTGTAGTGGGGTTCAAATGGAATTTATAGGCTTGGAATTATGTTTGGTTTTTAATATAAAATTTCAAGTTTATAATGGATTTTTCACGGTGATATTAAAGTTATAATGCTCAAAGGGCATAAAAACTTAGAATTAATAACTATTGATCAGAGTGGTGAATCAAACCAGACTCTTAGTCATTATTTTATAGATAACCATAACAATGTGTAATGCAGTCGAATGGATAAAATATAACTACCTTATATTGTGGGTTAAAACTGTAAAACATTTAGAATCCTTAAAACATGAAAACTCATCATATAGAAATTGGTATTGAGTTACATGACATCTAGTATAATTAGAAAATTGGGGAAATTTTCTTTAGTTAACATTCTCGAGAGAATTATTAATGGCAAATTGAAAGGATTATTTATTGTAAACCCATAGATATACAATTGTTATGAAATTGGGTTATTTGTGTTTCAGAGAAAGAAATTTTTGTTTTTCTAGTGATTATATGCAAAATGTGTTCTATGTTGATTTTTATGCTTAATAGTTACAACTAAAATGCTAAACCATGGTTTAAAAGTAGCATAGCATTAGAATACCTTCATGTGGAACACATTAGGATGTGGAAGTGCTTGTATGTGGAGATTTTATTGGTAGATATTTAGATGATTGGATTAAGTCATTGAATTACCTAAGAATCAGGAAGCTATAACCCTTGGATTAGTCTCCTAAAAGAAAATAAGTCAATAGGATAACGGGTTTATCTGACTCACTAATAATAATATGAATGATAGTATTTATGTGTTCAGTAGGGGATACTTGTGTGAATTACACACTATAAGTGTGTTATTATAAAATTTTTGTTATATTTAATGTATAGTGGTGTATTATGAGGCATGTTACTGGTATGCAGTATACCCAAGTGGTATAATTATTTATTAGATACTTGTTATTATCTGGATGAGTCAGTTGAGTCTTGAAATCATAAGTTTGGTTTATGTGTTGTTATGTAGTTGGGAACCTATGATAGTATGAGATATCATAGGGTACTATAATTTAAAATCGTATGGTATCTGGGTGGTACTTACTATAGTTATTATGCTTAAACTCATATCTACATCTTATTGTTTTATGATATACATGCTAATTACTATTATGGGTAGTGTGTGTGTTATTACAATTGGTAAGACTTAGAAGTGTGTATGAAACTTAAAAGTTTAGAAATGTTGTGTTGTTATGCTATTATGTTCTATGGAATGATAACTTACTTTATTGTTTGTGTGTGTGTGTGTGTGTGTGTGTGTGTGTGTGTGTGTGTGTGTGTGTGTGTGTGTGTATAAAATAAGTTATCATTCCATAGAACACAATATCATAACAACACAACCGATAGTCAAGTCTTAGAACATTAGACTATGGTAATATGGATTGCCATAGGGTGTAGATAATTGGAAACAAATTATACTATTTAAATTGTATAGCTAAATTTTATGTTTATCTAGGTGGTATATTTGTAATCATTATTTCTAATATAGGATATAAAATAATGAAAGATTCATGCATATGTTTGATAGACTAAATGTATGATGTTATCACTCCTATGTATAGTGTGTCATGTGATGCATTTGCTAGTAGAATGTAAATTTTGAAATCTTGTGGTTGAATTTATATTTGACCAATTTGCATTGCTAATGTGGAGTAAGGAGTGAGATGGACTTCACTAGCTTACTGACATTGCAATGTTAGATGAAGGCGGTCTGATCAAGTAGTGTGTAAGAACTTAATTGATCTAGATCATTATATATATTATTTATAAGATTTTGGGCCAAATTATGTTTAGTGAGACATTATCAGTTCATGAGTATGGTTTACATGTATGTGTGATATCTATTAATAGATTGAGTTATTTATGATACACTACATGTTTAGTTACTTATAAATCATACACCAAACGAGTACTAGTTTGTCTCTCTAGATTCCCATGTTGTCACTATCTACCCATCTGTGAAGGGAGCATCATATTCTAATGGGATTAGTGTGGGGGATCATTGGTCTATGGTTGATGTATAAAATCACTTAGATGATTCTCTCCCTCCCCACATCAGTACTACTATTGAGATGAAAACTTGAGACTGCCACAAATACTGGAGAGTTCAAGGAACTCATGCTCTGGGGAGCCAAGTATCTAAATTATGTACATTTTATTAGATTGAGCATTACTATTGAGTATTGTCTTGAAAAATTATAATTACTTATTATTATATATTGATAGTGGTGCTTGTAGAATTGTATTGGTCTGTGGTTGAGTTACTGTATTTTAATCTATATCCATTTATGAAACACTATCATGATATTAGAGATCTAGGATATAAGATGTAATGTTTATTTATTTTTATCACTCGAGTATATATGTGATATCTATTATAATATTGGGATGTAGTCTACTTGTATTTATGTGATTTATCTTTAAAAAAAAGTTCACGTATTTCTTTGTCTAACCCAACAAGGTTTCTACACCTATAATGGTCTAGTTAGAGGTAGGGTCAAGTCACCTAGTCTTGTCATCAAAGTCAATTAATTTGGCCATTTCTAATGTGTTTAGCATATATTAAGGTAAAGTTGACAAAGTTAAGGTTTAAGTGTGAAGTCAAGGTCAATTTTGAATCATGGTTAAAGAATAAGAAGGGTGACCCTTTAAGGATGAATGTGTCCCAAGCTGAATAAGTAGACCACGTAACAGAACTAGTAAATTTATAACATTACAATTTTAAGCATTTTAGACAAGTTAAGGTATGTTTAGGAAGTTTAAAGATTTCTTCATTATGTCTTGTATTGCTACAATGTTGTAATATGACTCTTTGAGGAAAGGTCAAAAGTGAAGGTTCTACCCTTTAATAAAGGTCTCTCATGTCATTTAACACTTACGGGATGTCATGTTATGTGTACTTTTCCATACATCTTTCTCAAAATGGCTTAAGACTAGTTTTTCAATGTTAGAACACTTTTATTATTACCCATTCATCATTTTATAACATCCAAATGAGAGATAATGAAGAATTTTTAGGGGAATAAATATAAGATACACTTTGGTACATCATTCTACATAAGGGAAACTCCATGGATACCTAATTCATCAGCTCTAATAGCTCAAGAAGGTAGAACAATCAATTAATTGAAGAGGATAGGCCTATAAAAGTCTCTTTGAAAAGTTTTTATATTGAGGATAAACTTATAAGCCTCTCCGAGGCTATATATATTATCCTCAAACTCAAATCCATGCTTGAGAAGAAGTGATAGGCTTAGAAAAGAAAAAAATCTATGCCATTTCTCCATCAGATTCCACAAGTCTGTTTGCAAGCTTAAGAAGGCCCAATAGTCTGAGGTTAGTTATTGGAGGAGAAGGAGAGTTAGAACCAAATATCTTTGGAAAAAGAGGGGAACCTAATTACATTCTATTTTGTGGTATTGGTTGTTTGATCAATCTCCTTAGCTTTATGAACAATCATTAAGGAGTTAAGGTGTAAAATAATGATTTAAAATCCCATCAGCTCAATTTTGGGTAGTTTCAAAGCATTTGTGAGCTCATTGTTTCAAATGGATGATTGTGTGAGATCATGTAAGACCATACTAGTGATATCACACCATTTATTAGCATCTATTTGGCATGTTCCAACATCAAAAGGGCAAAACCTCTATTTTGAATGAGCTACAAACCTTTTTGAGAAGCTACATGCAAAGTTTTGGTTAATTTTGGATGTTTTCATCCTCCAATGACTTTCAAGATATCCATAAGACCTTATGACACCATAAAAGTTCATCCATAAGAAGATATTGTAGGTAGTGGACCTTAAGAGTCATTGGCATTAGTGTTCTTCAACAATGGTTTCAAGGAGGAGAAAGAGAGTGCAGGACTATGACATGAAGAAAAGAGTCTCATCCACACTTGTGAATTATTTTTTTTCAAGAGTAAGTTTAAAAAAAATCAAAATACCATAAATAATTCTCAAACCATTCTCTTATTGATAGTCATGATTGAGAAACTTAAGGTATGTTTTCAAAGCTAAACAAAAAGGCTCTATTAACCTACAGGTCTGCAGACTTGCAGGTCAACATTTATACCCAAAAATTGTAATGAGAATGTATAGGATTTTTAATACATTTTTATATTCTATAATCCATATTAAAATATCCATATAATCCTTAAGGTTATATTATTAAAGTCACAAGGGAAGATATAGAGTATGTGCGAACACCAAACATTCAATCAAGTGTGAGTTTTGTGTTTATACAGGATAATAACTTGTAATAATACCATTGTTAAGATTAAATTAATTACCAAATTATGTAAATTCCATATAGGTTAATCAATAAGTTTCAAGCATCTCTAATATCTCAAACTTCATACATGCCTACCCCCATATAATGTATTTCATGGTTACAAATCTATACATAGAAAATGAGCCAGAAAAGGAGTAGGTTTTTGAATGAGATATAGGTTATGAAAATTAGATAGAGTGAAGAGGGAATATAATAATACTTAATAATGTTGAAAACACTTTATTTGAAGGTAATATTATATAACATCAAACTTCTTGAACTAAAGAGTGTTCTAGGCCTATTGAAGGCCTATGAGAGCAATAATAGTCTTGGGCTCATCTTGGAGAAACCAATATGGGATTGGTTTATCATCCCTATAAATGGTTCAAGAATGTACCTTAAAAACAATTGATCTCACACAATAATTTATATGTTTCATTTATAATGGAAATGCATGTAGTTGAGTGCAATCAAATGGAGGGAATAGACACCTTATAAGAAGACTATGTGATGCCACAAAAAATGACTATGATGGGCTTAGATGAACATACAACATAGATTAAATATATTAGAGGAATGGAAGGAATATTAAAATATTATAAAACATTTTTAACAAGCTTATTATTGATCAAATATGCCCAAAAATGAAAAAAATATAGTGCAACAAACAAGAGGCCTAAATAATGTATCTACAGGTATGTCACAGGCAGAATCGAGAAAAACACGTGTGGTGTTGATTTAAGGGTTAAGGAGGTTTTAATAGGAAAAATTAATTATTATTAAATTTTATATCCTTACTATAGTCATATATAATACTAAAACCAACTGAGGAGAGATCAACCTCAAAGATCAACAATCAAGAAGCCCAAGGAGAGACCTACAAGACTGCTCATGAAACATGAGGAAATTATGCAAGTTTTGGACAAAATTGAGGTATGAAGATTGTAATTATGTGGATGGGACCTTTGTATAGAATCCTATAAGGTTTATATCCATTTAAAATGAGGGAAAATTCTCAACAAATACTGCTAGGGTCATTTCCATAAGGCTATTTACAAACCCTAATAGTGGGTTAGTACAAGTTGTAAAGGGTTTGAAGGATTAGTGAGTTGATAAAAAAAATTGCACACCTTATGTGAAGTTTTAAATACCTTAGTGAGGTGTTAAAAATTCAAACCAAGCACTTTCATGACCTATTCTTCCAATTTGGCTCCCTTGAGTTCACCTACATGCCTATCTTGTCTAAGAAGCTCGATTTCATCACATGTGAACTTGCATGAGGAGCTACATGGGTACCAATGGATATTAGATGAATTAATATGTATTTTTAGTCCAATATAGTGTCATTGTTTTGGATATCAAGGATATTTTCTTGATGAACAATCCTTAACAAGTTAAGACCCTAAAACCTGCTATAACCCTTTTAAAGACCCAATAGAGAAGATAAGCTTTCTAAGTGCCCCATATGGATTGGGATGACCTTGAAACTAATTGGATAGTATCTATTCCTATATTAAGAATATGATATAGTAGGATATTGTCACATGTGAGCTATAATGTATGTAAAATTGGCCTAAAAATTACTCTTTTGAGCATGTTTGTAGGATTTTGGGTCAACAAGCTATTCCTAACTATTTGCAAAGGCTCTTTGAGCCAATATAGATGTGTTATGGTCCTTTAAAAGCCATTTAATAAATTTTAGTGAGAATCAATAAAGTGTAGTTTTAGACATGTTTCAAATATCAAGGAACCTTAAGATCATCTTAGTGAGCACCTAATGTCATGTATGGAAGATTCACATGTATGAACAAGTGTATAAGAAGTAAGATAGGTAGTTATAAGTAAGTTTCTTGGTAACCTCAAGATCAGACAAGGTGAAAGGTGTCATAATAGTAATACAGGT
The DNA here is from genome assembly GCA_037957365.1 of Torreya grandis. Lineage (NCBI taxonomy): Eukaryota > Viridiplantae > Streptophyta > Pinopsida > Cupressales > Taxaceae > Torreya > Torreya grandis. The sequence goes on along the minus strand of JARHVA010001224.1, from coordinate 1,748,486 downwards.
GTCATTAGAGGGAGTATGGAGTATATTAAGAGCCTCATTTTATCATCAAACCCATCATGATAACTTGTCATCTTGCATTGTTAGGTTGGGTGAAAATAAGAAGCCATAAGGTGTCAAGACAAAGGAGAAATTCACAAAAAATAATTCATAACTCCTCGTATAAGAAGATGGATTAGTTCAATATTCAAAATGTGTTGCTTCCTCATATATTTTCCAAATTTTTGAATATCTCTATATTTTTTGAGTTGACACATGGATAAAAGGATCAAAAACTCCTTTTCTTTTCTATTCCCTTTCTTACATGAAGTTGATCCTATGAAAAATTTATAGTCATGATGGACTCTTGATACCCCTCTTTTCTCTCTCTCTTACTTCTCTTATTCCATAAATGAAGACTTGAAAGGCATTGAATGGAACTCAAAATGGTATGATGAAGCCCTCTACCAAATTTGATACTTGTTATTACCTATGAAATAAAATTTGAATTGAGTTACACTTTCTTGGTCTTGCATTTGGTGAATTTGAGATGAATTATTGATGAATGTTAGTGATAGTTTTACAAATTCCTTAAATTTATCCTTGTAATTCATGCCTCTATGTGATTTAGTCATCTTTTCATATGTCATATGAAGTGTATCAAATGGTTTATTGAGTTCAAGTCTTGAAAGGTTATTAGTATCTTCTTTTAGGCCTTTTGATTAATCACCTTGGCTATTGTATTAGCCATAACCTTCATATAGAAACACTTGTGTGTGAGGAGTTTTTTTGAAGTTTTTAAATTAGGTTATAATCTTATAATTTTAATAGTGCAAGAATTGGAAAGTAGAGGAAACTACATTTGGTGCATCACCTCCATGTTTTGTTTCTAGGTTTAGTCCTCTTCTAACCCTTTTTTTTGCAATTTTTAGTAGGCTGGTTGTAATTTTTAGTGAAACATCAAGGGAGATAGACCAATATAGATATTCATTTCTCCAATTTTTGATCTAGGAATTTGACTCAAGAAAGGATGGTTAGTATGGTGTTATTTCCAAAATGAAAACAAAATGAAATAAACACACTAATAGCATAACATCTCTAGGCCTAGACACTAGGGAGAGCTTAGTTAACAAAAGAAAATGACAAACACAACTAAAAAGCAAGGAATCAAACCCAAGAATTATTTCACCTTCTTTGGATGCTCCAAATGCCTTTGTAGTAGTGGCTTGCTCAATTTTCTGCCCATGAAGTCCTTGGCATTGGAATCTTGGATACCTCCATCTCTCCTTGGCACCTTTGGTTTGTGGCTTGGCTTGGCTTATAATTAATTTGTCATGGTAACTTTGAATTATCAAGTCCTTTGAAGATATTTGAGCATAATAAATTTGCACCAAAATAGATTATAAATGATGTTCTTGGCCTCTCTATTTATAGATTTTTGGATTTGATCAGAATCAACCTCAACCATCCATCTCAAGATTGAAATGTGTGGTTGAAGATTAATTCAATTTTTGGAATTAAGTCTTTAATTATCCTCATCATGACATTGGAATAAGGGGAAATTAAGAGGCATGGAGGGAATCATGGAAGGCATTGATGAGGCATGGGAGGTATGAATCTTGATATTTATGGCATTTATGGCCTAGGGATGTCTTCTCAAGAAATGAGGTCACTTGATGATGCATATATTCCATATTCATTTGCAAAACAAATTATTCAACAAGTTTTTATGGAATTATTAATTAGGCTTTGATTTGGGTTAATTAGCTCTTAAGCATGATTAAGCACATTATGCACAAATTACCTAAATTAATTAGAATGCCTTGTTATTGGTCTTAAATTTGATTAGATTGGAATTGGAAGTCACTATCAGATGCATTAGAACTGTATTACCATTTAGGATGTTACCAACAACAAATAACAAAGGCACGTATCTTGTGTAAAAGATTTGATAGGGAAGAGCAATCCAGAGTACCAAGATGAAAATTTGGCATTTTGAATCAAAATGATCTAATCAAAGTTAGCTAGCTCATAAATTGCATTTCCCCATTTAGGGATACCCTGGCCAAAATCAACACTTGAATATGTCAATTTCACATCATTTATCATGTTTTAGTGTTTTTAGGCCAAATTGTGCATTTTAAGTGGAAATTAGCCAAAAGCCTACTTGGAGGTTATCGGTGGCTAGTTTTAGGTGTCTACAATTTTCCCCTATTTGGGAAGATGTTACAAATCATAGGTAAAGCAATGTCTTATCAAAGAATGAGAAATGGCCTGTATGCCAAAAAGAAGATGATGGTTGAAGAACAAAGCTCCAAATGGTTTTGGAAAGCTTATGATGATGCCCCCTTAAGGGAGCATCCATCACATTTATTGATGGATGGTCTCTTGAAAAGAAATAAGAAGAAAGGTGGATTTAACCCATGGTTGAGATTAATCCAAATGAGAAAATGCTTGCATGCATTGATGTAAAAAAAGATACTAATTTTCCCAAATGTGGTTATAATTAGGAATAAAAGTCAAAATAATGATTTGCCCATAAATAGTTATCATCATTAAGAGGACCTAGATTGGCTAAAGATGATTGTGCCCCAGTTAGGGCTGATTAGTAAGCATAACTCAAGGATATAAACTAGAATATAGATTAAAGATGAGTGGGTGCAAAGTGATGAATAAAGGAATAAGATTAATCAATGTGAATGATTTAGTTATACTCACTAATAAGGAGATGTTCATCCTTATTAACAATGATACAACTAGAATGGCTAATGGGTTAATTTGATCAAAGGTGGAATGGAAAGATTTGCCAAGGTGCCAAGGAGAAACTTTTATGGCTCCATTGATTTTAGACCTTTTTGAAGATAATTTTTGTTGTAGCATGTGATGGTAGGATTTGTGATAGAACACCATGAAGACTTGGCCAAAATATGCATAAGGACTGACTCTCGATCCAATAAACACGTGAAAATAATGCACCAATAATAAAAACCATGATGACAATGTTGACGTGTGAATATGGATAGACTCAAGAATAATGTGGTTGAGGAATCACCCAATGAACACATATAGACCATGTCAAGGCAATAGTGCTGAAAACAAACAAATAAGCAAGTGAATAAATAAACAAATACATAGAAAAACAAATAATCAAACAACTTGAAATAAACAAACAAATAAAAATCCTGAAAACAAAAGCAAAATAAAGCATCCTAACAATGAAAATACCCTAGTAAGGTGAATCAAGGATAAATGACTAGGCTTAGACAAGACAAATGTTTTTAGATTTTGAAATATTATGAATGTTTTTGGAATTTTGAGTTATCTTAACTTGTTAGAGAATTACAAGATACCTACTCGCAAAATGGTGAGAGCATTTGGATTAGGTTGTTGGCAAAATGGTCAGAGCACATGGGAAGGGAGACTAAGGTGACCTCAACATGAATTGAGCATGACACATATAGTCCTAAAATGACCTCAAGTCATAGTATTTCCATCCACACAAAAAGTGGGGAAAAAACCAACTAGATCCCAACAAGTTCTCAAATCTAGTAAATGATTAGTCAAATGAAAACAATGATGGAAAAGTGATGCGACAATGCATGGTCAACAAGTGTTGCCTCTAGTTTTCCCATAGGTGGTTATAATTAGAAGATAATGACATAAGTCAATGATACTAATTTTCCCATTGGTGGTTATAATTAGTAGCAAGACTAGTGAAACACTAATTTGCCCATAGGCGGTTATAATTAAGCTCACATAAATAAGCTTAATAAGATGAAAGATATCTTGCCATATAAAATGTCACACTACTTTCATAAACTGTCATTAAAACATGGATTGGATTGATTGTTGAAAATTGATCAGAATCCTCTTATAAAAAGTGCAAGAAGAACCAACGGAACCAAGATTAAAATAGGATTGGGTAGGATGACTCAAAATAGGATTTGGTCTAGATAAGAATGGAATGATAGGATGGTATGGTATTTCTTAGAATAATGATGGTTATTGATAGATTGGATAAAATGGTAAGAGGATTGCCCCCAAGTGATGGGGTAAATGGCTAGGTACTTTGACAATGGCAAATAGATATGCAATAATGGCAATGGCATGGTTCATGTTTTTGGCCTGGGTGTGGTTTTTGATTATGTTGTTCCCATTGATGGGGAGATGTACGTCCTAATCAAAAAATGATACACACAAAATACTTGATCATATTAATTGCTAGCCCACACCTCATTAGAATAATTACTCTGTTAAAAATGGCCTACAAATTTGGTTGTTGAGAATGTTGTGATCTTCATTGGTCATTGATTTTGATTCCTTCAAGCATCAAGATAAGGTATATTTTTAGCCTCTACAAAATAAAGTGCAGCCATGGATGGTAAAAAAGGAAAAATAATGGATGGTAGGCTTGATTATGAAATGGAATGGTAGATGCTAATGGAATGTGAAATGGTGGGGAAACAAATGAAGATTAGGACTTTCAGTCACACGTAATGTTATTGATGTCAGATTTGACATAATTTTAGTTGTGGCATGGCTAAAGAATTTTTCTCTCAATAGGACCACCAAATTTTTCTGTTGTTTGATCTTGAGAGTAGTTACCATCTAATTAGGCTGTAGATTGGAAGCTATTTTGATTTGATCCTTAATTTTGTCTTCATCAAGTAGTGAAGAAATTTTGTGCTCAACTATTGGTGCCTCAAAGAGGTTTTCACCAATGAAGTTGTCTTGATTTTTGCATAACACCTTCAAGAAGGTTTCACTAAGGAATGTTGACTTTTAACTTTGGTTATCTTCTAGTGCTTTTGAAAAAGTTTCATTAGAAGATGCTAAGTTCTGACTTTGATTGTCCCCTAGCACCTTTGAAAAGGTTTCACTAGGAGAGTGTTATTTTGATACACAAATGTTGTCTTATCTTCCTTACTCTTCTTCAATTGCTATGTTTCCATGGATGCAGTTCAACAAAGTGTAATTCTATCAGTCCCAATCGACACTTGTGGGAGATGGAATGTCAATGATATGGCTATTTTGGTTGGTGGTAATGGCATGTGAAATGGTAATAAAATAGGGAGAGGATACAAAATCCTCATAGAAGGTACTAGGAGAACTTGTGTCAAATTTTAAGTACTCATCCTTAAAAACCATAGTAAGATCATAAATGTATTCAAATTGATCTGCAAGTTATGTGTAACCAATGTTGTAACAACCATGAACATATTCTTCTTCTGAATTTGATTCTAACTCAAGGGACTCTAAATCTAATGTTGATTCTAATTCTAATGCTAAATTTAATGTCATTTCAAGAATAGAACTTGACTCTAATTTTGATTCTTCATCTGATGGGTACTCTATTACAACAATGTCTTGTTAAATGCTTGGTATTGGACAAGTAATAGCCTGTGATGGCATAATGGGGTCCATAAAAACTAGTTTATCAAAGTGGGACTCCTCTAGGATGGGAAAAAGGTCAAGAGATAAATCCTTAGAGACTAGATTATCAATAGGAGGCTCTTGAAAAATATGCACATGGTCAAGGTAATGATTTTCCCAAAGGTGGTTATAATTGTTAAAAAGTAACACAACAAAGACTGGCTCATCAGAGTGAGACTCCTCAACAACTAGTATAGGATCAATAGGTAATTTATCACAAGTTGACTTATCAAAAATGGTTGATTTAATAGAAACATCTTAGATTGGGTTTCTAATGAGTTAAAAAATACCAGTTTTGAATATAACTTAGTCTTCAAATGATTGGATTAGTTGAGGTTTGGTTGGGATTGGTACCAGATGAGGAATGACTTATGGTTGGATAATGGTAGGGCCTTGGGGATCATGATTGCTTACATGAGCCAAAGGACAAAGTCTTAAGATGGTAATGATAGGGCATTGTGGGGATTGATTGCATGCACAAGCCAAAGGATTAGGTCTTAGAATGATGATGGTATTCCTTGGATGTTATAGAGCTTGATATCTCATATAATCCAAAGGAGGATTAGGGGTAGTTGATGATTAGATAAAAAAGGGATGTCATGAAATTTGATTTCTTGCATAAGCAAAAGCATCCAAGTCTTCCTCATAAACTATATCATCCCAGTCATGAGATGGCTCATAAGCTAGTTCTTGAATATGTTCCATGTACTAATTTCTAAAAAGAGGGTGTGAATTCATATCCCAAACAACATTATCTATAGTTGGGTCTTAAAATTCTTCTTCACAAGCCTCTTCATATCTCGAGTTAGGTCGTAAGTTGCTTTGTGACTTTGTTCCCATGAATGATTAATATGAGGTGGATAGAAATCTGTCTCACAAACCATATTGACATCATTGGGGTCTTGAAAAAAGCCATAAAAGTCATTTTGTGTGTCCATTATATCATAAGTCATATTTTAAGCAACTCCACCATAAGTGTAGTTAGACACATCCACGTAAATGATGAAAGCTTCAAAACAAAAAGGCTTAGAGTTCTACAAACTCTGAAAAACTATGTCCAAAGGACAAATGGTTCAAACTTGGTCAAAAGGTAGAACTGTATCTCTAATGTGGTATAAAAGTGGAGATGTAGCTCGAAAATGATTTGTGTTAAGACTTGGCATAAAATAGCCTAACATCAAACGTCTAATGTTAAATGTCACACACCCAAAAGGTCAAGTGTCTGAATAAAAACTGGCATGTCAAAGGTCTAGGTCAAAGTGTTCCAAATAAGGTATAAACTAGGAAAGGGAAAAGTTGAGTTGCTAGGTATTTTGTCCAAATGTGGAGTCAAAATCTAGGCTCAAACAAATAGGCATGTGCTAGGAATTTTGGCTAAACAGTTTCAAAAGCTAGACTTAAAATAAAGGCTAATGTGATTTGATTTAATCTAACGAGTTTGGAAACAACTTTGACATAGACCTGGTTCATGGAATCAAACATAAACATGATCAATTGGCATAAGGCATAAGCCAAAAGGATCTTTGAAAAAGGCCATGTTCTCCCAAATAAAGGCACAAACAATGGTGAGGATAGGCATTAAACAAACAAACCATCAATAGTTTTCAATTTTGAGTAATCAATTAACTGAAGTTATGTAAACCAAAAGAGAAAGATCTATGTATCAACCCCATGAATTGAGGCCTAAACAAAAATCAATCAATGTTTGGATCCAAACTTAACAAGGCTAATTGAAAACTCAATGGTGAAAACTAGGATTTGACCAAACAAGCTAGACAAGATTGGATAACATGACAACACAAGACAAAGGTATAAATGGTATATACAACATGGTTTGAAACAAATGGTTTTGATACAATGGTGAGAAAGTCTTGAAACAAATTGAGTAGCCTAACGGTGTAAGTATACTTGAATAATGTGGTCAATGCTATGTTTCAAAAGACTTAAAAGGTAAAATGGTTTTAACATGATTTGGGTAGCATAACACTACCCTTCACAACTCAAATGCATTGTTTTGACATGGCTTATGAAAAACAAACAAGTTTTAGTCTCAAAGCATACCAAACAAAAATGACTAAAATATACTAAGTATAATAATCCAAATCCTAGCAAGGGTATGGAAAAATGGGGTTTACTAAACTAGCAAGGTTTTGATCATTCTAGGGGAATCAATTGCACAATGACTTTCATGTCAAACGATGTAAAAGACAAGCAAAAATTAGGTGACCATGGCATTGGATAGTTGTAAAAAGGTCTAATCCTTTTTAAAACCACTACATCCTACTGTTTGCTCAGTGTAGTGTGATGTCCAAATGTAGATACATCCCATGTACAATTCCAAAGGAGTCAAATGAAGTCAATGCTAGGAGGTAAAAAGCTGGGTCAAAGCTTCCCTAAAGAACTCATGGAAGGTAATGACGTCCCCCTTGTAAGCCAAGTTTGCATGAAAATAAAGAAAACATAAAATTAAAAAGACTTTAGGGTCATTTTCAAGGTCACCTAAACTTTGACAAATTTTTGGGGAGTGCTTTAGATGACTTTCTTTCTAAGCCTTGGACTAGGTTACTTGTAATAGGAATGGTGCTTTTGATTCCAAGGGTTCCATATAGGGGACAAATGGAAGAGCATACATGCAACATTCCTCTTTTTTCCAAATAAAATTTGATTAAACAAGTATTGCAAACAATAATTGAAAAATGTGTTCAATTTAAAGACCAAAATGAAATATTTGGTGGTGTTCATTTGACCCTTTGGCCTTAGTTGCAAACTTTGAAAAACATTCACCAAAAACACCTAAATTCTTTGTTAAAGCACCAAAAATCAAGTTCCTAATTGATTTTTAAGCATGAAAAGGTGATTTAAACATGTTTTAAACAAATATCAAGCTTGGTCTTGCAGCAAAATTGTTAGCATGTCTTTTAGATTTGAAGCTCCTTTTAGCTTGAAATAATAAACTTTGGAAAAATAGCTCTCAGGTCTATGTTTTTGGAAAAAACACAGTGATCAACGTTGGTATTACCACCAACATTAGTTCCTCTAGCTAACCAATATCTGGTCGATGTCAATTCTGTTGACCGACATTGGTTAAGTTAGTAACTGATGTCGATATTTTCTATAGATGTCAGTTACTGTGTAAAAACTGTGGCAACCAAAAATGGCAAAATAAAGTTAGAAAATCAATTTTCAAGATTTTTAAAGGCTCAAATAAATATTTTAAAATTATAAAATGATCTCCTTCATGTGTAGGATGTGTCTAGTCTTATCTGGTATGCCATAATGTGATCTAAGAATTTGACTCAAGAGAGGATGGTTACTATGGTGTTAGTTTTTAAATGAAAATAAACACACTAATATCATAACATCTCTAGGGCTAGACACTAGGGAGAGCTTAGTTAACAAAAGCAAATGACAAACACAACTAAAAGGCAAGAAATCAAACACAAGAATTCCTTCACCTTCTTTGGATGCTCTAAATGCCTTTTTAGTAATGGCTTGCTCAATTTTGTGCTCATGAAGTCTTTGGAAATGGAAGCTAGCTACCTCCATCTCTCCTTGGCACCTTAGGCTTGTGACATGGCTTGGTTTGGAATCAATTTGGCATGGTAAATTTGCATTATCAAGTCTTTTGAAGATATTTAAGCATAATAATTTTGCACCAAAATAACTTAGAAATGATTTTCTTGGCATCTCTATTTATAGATTTATAGATTTTATTAGAATCAACCTCAACCATCCATCTCAAGATTGAGATGTGTGGTTGAGGATTAATTCAGTTTTTGGAATTAAATTTGTAATTATCCTCATCATGACATTAGAATAAGGGGAAATTAAGAGGCATAGAGGGCATCATGGAAGGCATTGATGAGGCATGAGAGGCATGAATCTTGATATTTGTGGAATTTACGGCCTAGGGATGTCTTCCCAAGAAATGAGGTCACTTGATGATACAGATATTCCATATTCATTTCCAAAACAAATTATGCAACAAGTTTCCATGGAATTCTTAATTAGGCCTTGATTTGGGTTAATTAGCTCTTAAACATGATTAAGCACATTATGCACAAATTACCCGAATTGATTAGAATGCCTTATTATTAGTCCTAAATTTGACTGGATTGGAATTGGAAGGTGTTTTAGATGTGTTGGAACCATATTCCCATTTAGGATGTTACCAACAACAAATAACAAAGACATGCATATGTGCAGAAGATTTGATAAGGAAGAGTAATCTAGAGCACCCAGGTGTAAATTTGGCATTTTGACTTGAAATGATATGATCAAAGTTAGCTGGCTCATAAATTGAATTTCCCCATTTAGGGATACCTTGGCTAAAATGGCACTTGAATATGTCAATTTCACATCATTTAACAAGTTTTAGTGTTTTTAGGCCAAATTGTGCATTTTGGGTGGAAATTGGTCAAAAGCTTAGTAGAGGTTATCGATGGCCAGTTTAGGTGTCTACATAATTAGGCTACCCATAGCCTAAAAGTGATTCCATGCTATCATCTAGTTAGGAAGACTTGAACAACCTTAGACTAGAGGTGCAAATTAGATAAATAATAGTTACACATATAGAGACTAGATTGTTATGACTAATATGGTAAAAGGCTTTGATGGAAAATGAAAAAATGCTCTTGGGGTTTTTTTTTACCATTTATAGTAGGGAATATAGCTATTGCTAGTGTGTTCTTAGTTTTGAATGATACTAGGGCATTCAACATGTCATTAGGATTTACATAGATACATAAGATATACACAATACCATCTTTGATGCATGGGTGATTGAAGTATACCTATATAAATTGAGTGGTTAAAGTTTTGAGTATTCCCTATGAGTATCCCATTTGACAAGAGACATTTAATCCATCATCTCCATAACACCCAATTGTACAACATGTACATATTCATCCTATAAAGGCAAATCATAGACAAGATATTTATCTTCCTTGAAGACCAAATATGTGATGTCCATTACATCAATGATTTATTCATGTTATGTAGATGTTGTAGACATCCAATTCATAACACCATTTGTGTTGAAATTCTCAATCTTATCTAATTGCACTCAAATGCACATTTTAGGTCAAAATTACTAAAACACCCTAAATGGTTCTAACTTATCATTTACAAGTGCCGATTTAGGCCAAATTGTCCCTATATGGGGAAATGCATTTTATGTGATTCCTAATTTTGATCAATTCATTTCAAGTCAAAATGATGATTTCACATTTTTGTGCTTTGGGTTACTATTTTCTTTTAATTTGTTAGTACATGTCACGTACCTTTATTATTTTGTGTTGGCAAAATCCTAAATGAGAATACGGTTCCAACACATCTAACATCACCTTTTAATTCTTCCCAAGTCAAATTACAACCTAATAATATGACTTTTTGACCATTTTGATTAATTGAGGGCCAATTTCCAAAGAATTGCACAAATGTTGATTAATTTTGTTTAAAGCTAATTAATCCAAATTAAGAGCATACATAGATTTTCCATGGAGGTTATTGAATATTTCTTTTTGGAAATTTATTTCTATTAACTACATCACCTAATGACTTCTTGGAAAGGCATCCCTAGGCCATAAATTCATAAAATATTTGAATCATGGCCTCCCATGGCTCATTATTGCCTCCCATGCCTCATTAATGCCCCTTCTTCCCAAATCATTAAGAGGAAATTTATTGATTTTAGCCTCCAAAATTGAATGGATTCTTGGCCACACATCTTGATCTCAAGATGGATGGTCACAATTCATTCTGATCAATCTCAAAAATTTATAAATAGAGAGGCCATGAACATCTTTTTTAAGCTCAAATTGTGTAAACTTATAATGCTAAAATCTCTCCATAATTCATTTATGTCTTTGATTATTTGTGTTATTTACATTATTTTCATTGATAGGCTAGATTAAAGATTCCTTCTAGTTTTGAGCCTAGGTTTTGCAAAGTGTTCTTGATACATTAGAGAAGTTTTACCACCTTTTTTGACAAAGACAAGAATGCTTGATCAAGGGGTTAACACGCTTGGAGCCGCTCTTGGGTGATGAAATCAATTTGGAAATGTAACTAGTATTACTTTCTTTTATTTTGTTCTTCATTATCATTAGTAACCCTTGCATGAATAGTTTGGCTTGATGTGTTTAGCTATTTATGTATTTCTCTTTGATTTCTTAGACTAATGCTTGACTAATCATTTCTTGTAATCCACTCTACATTTAGTCACACTCGATGGGACTGTACCCCATGAATTCAATCAAATAGCAACTAAAAGCAACCTACTAACCATTTCCCTATAGGATCTTGGAGTGTGGGAGCAAAGATAGTGAAAATTTGAGCAAAAATCCATTTTTATGGAAGTCATGGTTTTTTTTACTATGAGTCATGGTTTTGTCTTCTAGACCACAATCCTACAACTCACAAAGTCATGAGTTTATCATTTTAAGTCACGGTAGTGTGTTTTAACTATGTTTTTTAGACTAACTTTGTTGCTATTTAATAGTGATATTACAATACTGCTACTCGCTAGTAGTGATATTGCAATACCATGATTTTTCAAGTTATGATATCATCATTTTCAATCATGATATTGTAACCTTATGACTTTATATTCACGGTATTATAATCCCACAACTAACCTAATCACGGTATTGAAATCTCACAATTGGTATAGTCACAATATTGTAATCCCATGACTCTGTAGTCATGATATTGCAATCTTGTGACTGACTCAGTGATGTTTTTACACTGAGTCACAATTTTGCACTGTGGAGTCATGATATTGTAGTATGCCTAATAAGACATCTTTTAGAGCTTCGTTTGAGGTCATCTAGACTCTATTTTTGATGATTTTTTTAAAAAAAACATTTGTTTTTTTTCTAAAATTTTAGAATATGCAATCAGTTTAACTTGAAGTTGCATAAATATTTCATAAACCTCTTCATACCCAAATTATAGGATTATCAACCCGACTAGTGAGATTGTCAACTCGAGTTGTGGGATTGTCAACCCAAGTAGCAAGATTATCAACTTGAGTAGTAGGATTATTTACTTGAGTTATGAGATTATCAACCTGACTAGTGGGATTATCAACCTTAATAGTAGGATTGTTAGCCCGAGTAGAGGGATTGTTAGCCTAAGTAGTGATATTGTGATTTTTTAAAAACTAACCTGGGTAGTGATATTACCTGTCCAAGTCATGATTTTGTAGAGTAGTAGGATTGCATTGTGGAGTAGAGAGATTGCATTATGTAAAACCTAAGGGCTCACTTTGTAAAATTATTTATTTTATTTTGACATGTGCTTCAAGGATAAACAAAACTCTGAATTTTTCCTTCCAGAGCCAACTTGAAAAGTGATATAAATAAGATTAATCTAATCTTTCTAACCTCTTTTTAAGTGATTAAAAAAGATTAGAAACTTTATTTTGGTGCTTAAGAAAACACTTAGATGTTTTGTTAAATAGTTTTTGTGGTTATTTCTTCCAAGTTTACAACTTAAGGCCAAGGGGCCAGAGAACACCACCAAACTTTTAAATTTAAGTGTTTTAAAATTAAACACATTTTAAAGTTTGTCTTCAATAGATCATTGCTTTATTATAATTGATTGTCAAAAAGAAATTTGTGTGTGTATGCTCTCCCCTATTTCCTATAGGGAACTTGTGGGATCAAAAACACCATTTTTATTGCAAAGTGCCTTAGTCCAAAGGTGTAAAAGAGAAGTTGTGAAGGCTCTTGACAAGACCCATATGGATTGAGTGATCTAGAAACAACCTTTAAAGATATTTTACTTGATTTTTTATTTTTGCATATTGGCTTGTTAGGGGGACTTCATTACCTCCCATAAGTTATTTAGGGAAGCTTTGACCTAGGGTTTCATCTCCTAGCATTGTCTTCAACCCCTCTCCATAGGGGGGTTATATAAATTGGAATCACCTCACTGGGATGGTGGTTTGAGTGATTAAACCATCTTGTATCATTAGGGCTAAGCCTAGAAAGTATGATCATGTTGGACATCGCACCACACTAAGCAAGTGATAGATGTAGTGGTTGTAAAAAGGGCAAGACCTTTTTAAAACAAGCCATATAACATGGACCTAATTGATGTGTTACTTCTCTTGCATTTTGATGTGAAATTATTATGCATCTCATCCATCTAGAAACATTAAAAAACATGCTAGTTTAGTGAACCCCACTTTGCCACACCTTGTCAATTTAGGGCTTAAGATGATTAATTAGTTGATTTATCTTTGTCTTAGATTACTTAGTCTTATTTTGGGTCAAAACTTGATTATTAACCAAACATCATAACCTAACACATTATTAACAAATTTTTTGAACAAGGAGGAATTATGCTGTCCAAGTGAAAATCATATTTTCCTTGTTTAAATTGTCATCTAAAACATTATGTCATATATTCCATTTTTGGTGCAGTTATGCTACCCATTTGAGTCTAGATCATTTACCAAGTTTTCTTAAGTCCCTCATTGATAATTAAAATTCAAAATTGGACTTTCTAAGTTATGAAGTTTGATGTGTAAAATTAGGTTCTATAGACACCTAAATCTGGCCACCAATAACATCCAACTAGGGTTTTGACCAATTTCCACCTCAAGTACAGAATTTAGCCTAAAAACACTAAATCACATTAAAATATTTGAACCTAATATAGTCAAATGCTGATTTTGGCTAGGGTATCATTAAATGGGGTGGTGCAATTTATGGGCTAGCTAACTTTGATCAGATCATTCTGAGTCAAAATGCCAATTTTACACCTAGGTACTCTAGATTGCTCTTTCCTATAAAATTTCTTGCACAAGATATGTGCCTTTATTATTTATTATCAGTAACATCCTAAATGGAATAATAGATCCAACGCATTTGACATTGCCTTTCAATTCCAATCTATTCAAATTTTGGACCAATAACAAAAAATTCTGATCAATTTGAGTAATTTTTGCACAAAGTGCTTAAACATGCTTAAGAGATAATTAAACCAAATTAGATCCTAACCAATAATTCCATGGAAACTTGTTGAATAGTTATTTTTAGAAGTGAATATTAAACATCTGTATTATCAGGTGACCTTATTTCTTGAGAAGACATCCCTTGGCCATAAATGCCATAAATATTCATGCCCTCTATGCCTCATCAATGTCTTCCATGATGCCCTCCATTCCTATTAATTACCCCTTATTCCAATGTCATGATGAGGATAATTATAAACTTAATTCCAAAAATTGAATTAATCCTCAACCACACATCTCAATCTTAGGATGGATGGTTCAGGTTGATTCTAGACATTCTAAAAAATATTTAAATAGAGAGGCCATGAACATCATTTCTAAGACATGATTATGCAAATTTATAATGCAAAATTGATTATAAAGCTTCATGCAACTAGTGTTATCATGTCAAATTGATTCCAAGTCAAGCCAAGCCACAAGCCAAAGATGCCAAGGAGAGATGGAGGTAGGTAAGCTTCCATTGCCAAGGACTTCATGAGCACAAGCTAAGCAGGCCACTACAACAATCATTTTGGAGCATCAGTGTAGGTTTAGCACAAGGAAGGAGTTTCAAGCTTATGTAACTGAAAAAATGAAGAAGAGTGAACAAATGTGCAATGAGAGTTAAAAATGCAATGAAAGGTAATTGTGTTGTTATCTTTTGATAAAATGAATGTGAATGCTGATTTTAGGGTTGGGAATCCACTTTAGTTTGTTTTTAATTGTATTTTGAAGTCCATGTTTGACTTTTTATTGGGTGAAATCGATAAAAATAAAAAAAATGTTTTACATCTGGGTGTGGGTGGAAATGCCTAAGGAGTGTCCTTGGGCTACAGAAATGCCTGGATACGTCACCCAAAATATTTAGCGAGTGTTGTGAATCTTAAGATAGGAGCATGGAGGATACACCCAAGGAGCGTCATTGGGCTGCGAAAATGCCCAGATACGTTTGAAGGGAGGTAAAAGAAGGTTTATTTTGAATTTTAGTTGTGTGTTTTATTAATGTTTTTTAACTAAGCTCTCCCTAGTATCTAGGCCTAGAGATGTTATGTTACTTAGTGTGTTTCTTTTATTTTGTTTTCATTTTGAAACTAACACCATACTAACCATCCTCTCTTGAGTCAAATTTCGAGATCACATAATAGCATGCCCAATGGGACTAAACACATCCCACACATGAAGAAGATCATTCTAAAACTTTTAAAATCTTCATTTGGATCATTAAAGCTCTTAAAATTTGATTTTCTAACTTTGTTTTGTTGCTTTTCTTTGTCACGAGTTTACACAATAATTGACATCAGTTAGTAAAACCGTTATTAGTTGGCATAGCCATTCTTAGTCACTATTGGTATAACTAATGTTAGTTAGATAATCATCATCAGTTAATAAGTGTAACTGACATCAGTTATATAACTGACATTGGTCATTGTGTTTTTCTTAAAAACACAATCCTGAGAGCTAAATAGGTCATTTTAAAATGCTTGGTTTGGGGTCATACGAACTCCATTTTAGATGATTTTTTTAAAACCACATGTTTTCTCCTAATTTTTTTAAAATTTGACATTATTTTACCTTCAAGTTTCATATATTTTTTTAAAAAAATTGAAAAATCTATTTAAAATGTTTCTAATCTAACATATTTGCTTTTGGGGTGATGCCTTAAGGGTAGACAGGTAACTAGCAGATTTCAAGTTTAATAAATCATGTTTTAGAACATATTTTACATGTTTTAAAATGAATTAGGAACATTATTTTGGTTCTTAAAATAACATTTAAGGTGCTTAAATAAATGTTTTTTTAGAATTAGTTTTCAAAGTTATAACTAAGACCAAGGGGTCAAATGAACACCACCTCATTTTTTGAGTTTGGGCTTAAAAATGAACTCATCTTTCCAAGATTTTTGTCTTCAATAGTTGCTTGATCTAATTTTTATTTGGAAAGAAGAGGGATGTTTCATGTATGATATTCCATTTGTCCCCTTTAGGGAACCCTTGGAATCAAAAGCACCATTCCTATTGTAAATAACCTAGTCCAAGGCTTAGAAAGAAAGTCATCTAAACCACTCCCCAAAAACTTGTCAAAGTTTGGGTGACCTTGAAAATGACCCTAAAGTCTTTCTATTTCATGATTTCTTTGTTTTTATGTAAACTTGTCTTACAATGGGGATTTCATCACCTCCCACGAGTTCTTTAGGGAAGCGTTGACTAGGGTTTCATCTCCTAACATTGACTTCATTTGGCTGTTAATTGGAGTTGCACACAAGATGCATCTACATTTGGACATCATACTACACTGAGCGAACAATAGGATGTAGTGGTTTTAAAAAGGACTAGACCTTTTTACAACTAGCCAATGCTGTGATCACCCAATTTCTATGCTTGTCTTTTGCATCATTTGACATGAAAGTCATTATGTAATTGATTCCCCTAGAAACATTTAAAAGCTTGTTAGTTTAGTCAACCAAACATTTCCATACCCTTGCTAGGATTTGGATGATTATACTTAGAGTATTTTGGTCATTTTTGCTTGATATGTTTTGAGACTAAAACTTATTTGTTTTTTCATAAGCCATGTCAAAACAATGTATTTGAATTGAGGAGGGTAGTGTTATGCTACCCAAATCATGTCAAAACATTTTGAGCCTTTTGAGTATTTGAAACATAACATAGATCGCATCATTTGAGCATGAGTACACCATTAGGCTGCTCAATTTATTTCAAAACTAGTTTACCTTGTATCAAAAACCATTTGTTTTAAACCATGTCATGTATACCATTTGAACCTTTATCTTTTGCTTTCATACTATCTGATCTTATCTAGCTTATTTGGTTAAATCCTAGTTTTCAAATGTTGAATTTTAAATTAGCCTTGTCAAGTTTGGATTCAAACATTGATTGATTTTTGTTTATGCCTTAATTTATAGGGCTGATAGACTGATCTTTCTCTTTTGGGTTGTATAACTTCAGTTAATCAATTACCTAATTTTGAAAACTATTAATGGTTTGTTTATTCAGTACCTATCCTTATCATTATTTGTGCCTTTATATGAGAAAACAGAATCTTTCTTCAAAGAGCCTTTTGTCTTATGCCTTATGTCAATTGATCATGTTTATGTTTGTCAGGTCTATGTCAAAATTGTTTCCAAACTTGTTAGATTAAATCAAATCATCTCGTGCCTTTATTTTAAGTTTATTTTTTGACGTTGTTTGCTAAAAGTCCTAGTGTATGTCTATTTGTTTGAGCCTAGATTTTGACTCCACATTTGGACAAAAGACCTAGCAACTAAACTTTTCCCTTTCCTAGTTTAGACCTTGTTTGGAACACTTTGACCTAGACCTTTGACATGCCATTTTTTATTCAGAAGCTTGACCTTTTGTGTGTATGACATTTGACCTTAGAAATTTGATGTTAGACTATATTATGCCAAGTCTTAGCCGAAATCATTTTAGAGATACAGCTCCACTTTCAAACCACATTAGAGATACAGCTCCACCTTTTGACCAAGTTCGACTAAGATTGAACCATTTATCCTTTGGACATAGTTTTTCAGAGTTTTTAAAACTCTAAGCCTTTTAATTTTAGAGCTTGCATCATTTACATGGATATGTCTTGATACACTTATGATAGATTTGCATAAAATCCAACTTATGATAGAATGGTCACACAAAATCCCATTAAGAACCCCCATAGAGAAAGATTTTCTAAGGAGTTTTATTATTCTCCCTACAATACTCTATATGGGGAACATAGTCAAAATTCACAAAATCTAAATCGAGACCTTGATTGGCATGAAGAGGATTGTGAGGAGAAATTTGAAGACCCAACTAAAGATAATTTTGTTTGGGATACAGATCTATACCCTCTTTGCAATAATTAATACATGAAACACAATCAAGAACTAGCTTATGAGCCAACTCACAATTGGGATGATATGGTTTATGAAGAAGACTTGGATGTTTTGGATTATGTGAGTAATCAAGCTCCACCACATCATACTATTTATATTCCTATACTATAATGTTTCACCATTCCCATACCAAGACCTTATCTTTTGATTTGTACAAGCAATCATGTTCCATAATACTAAACTATTTCTATACCAAGACCTCATCCTTTGGCTTGTGCAAGAAATCAAGCCCCATAATGCTCTATTATTACCATTTTAAGACTTCATCCTTTGGCTCATGAAATAAATCATGCTCCCCAATTCCCTACCATTATCCAACTATAGGCCATTCCTTATCCAGTGCTAATCCCAATCAAACCTCAATCGATCCAATCCTTCAAAAACGAGGTTGTGTTCAAAACTAGTATTTTAAAACTCATTAGAAACCAAGGCCAAGAGAACCAATCAATATAAGATATTTTTTTTGAACCAACCATTTGTGATAAGTCATTCTATGATGAATTTCTTATTGATCCTATATTAGTTATCAAGGAGTCTCACTCTGATGAGGCAGTCTTTGCTAAGTCATTTCTTAATGATTATAATTGCCTTTAAGAAAATCATTACCTCAACCATGTGTTTTTTAAGAGCCTCCTATTGATAAGCCAGTCTTTGAGGAGTTGTCTCTTGACCTATTTCCTATCCTAGAGGAGTCTCACTTTAAAAAACTAGTTTTTGTGGAGCCCATTATGTCATCATTGGCTATTACTTGTTTAATACCAAATATTCAACAAGACATCATTATAAAAGAGTACCTATCAGATGAAGAATTAGAGTTAGAGTCAGGTTCTATTCTTGAATTGACATTAGATCTAGCATTAGAATCATAATCAACATTAGTCTCAACATTAGATTCAGATTCCCTTGAGTTAGAATCAGATTCAAAAGAAGAATATGTTCACGGCTGTTACAATATTAGTTATACATGCCTTATAGATCAATTTGAATACATTTGTGATCCTTATATGGTTTTTGAGGATGATTAATTTAGATTTAACACAAGTTATCCTAGTATCTTCTACGAGGATTGTGCATCCTCTCCCCATTCCATTACCATTCCATAGGCTATTACCATCAACCAAAATAGCCATATCATTAACATTCTATCTCCCATAAGTGTCGATTAGGATCAATAAAATCATACTTTATTTAACTACATCCATGGTGACATAGAAGTTAAAGAAGAGCAAGGAGGCCAAGACCACATTCATATATTAGAAGAACACTCTCCTAGTGAAACCTTTACGGAGGTGTTAGGGGACAATCAAAGTCAGAACTCAACATCTTATAGTGAAACTTTTTTGGAAGTGCTAGAAGATAATCAAAGTCAAAATTCAACATTCCTTAGTGAAGCCTTCTCAAAGGTGCTATGGAACAATCAAGACAACTTCATTGGTGAAAACCTCTTTGAGGCACCAATAGTTGAGCACAAAATTTCTTCACTACTTGATGAAGACAAAATCAAAGATCAAATTAAAATCGCTTCCTATCTATAGCCTAATTAGATGGTAGCTACTCTCAAGATCAAATAATAGAAAAATATAGTGGTCCTATAAAGAGAATAAGTCTTCAGCCCCACCACAACCAAAATTATGTTAAATTTGGTATCAATAACATTACGTGTGACTGAATGTCTTGATCTTCATTTATTTCCCAACTATTATACATTCAATTATCATCTACCATTCCATTTCATAATCAAACCTACCATCCATTATTTATCCTTGTTAACCATTCATGGTTATACTTTTCTTTTTAGAGGCTACAAAGATACCTTGTATCGATGTTTGAAGGAATCAAAATCAATGACCAATGAAGATCATAAAAGCATTCTCAGCATCAAAATCTCCAGGCCATTTTTGATAGAGCAACTATTCAAATGAGGTGTGGGATAGCAATTAACATGATAAAGTATTCTATTTGTGTCATTTATTGATTAGGACATGCATCTCCATCTCAATAAGGAAAAATAAAATCATATGCCATTTACCATACTTAGGCCAAAAACATGTACCATACTGTTTCACATTGCCATGCCATTGCCATTATTACATATCCATTTACCATTATCACATATTCCTACTATTCACCCTATCACTCGGGGTCAACCCTCTTACAATTTTATTTAACCTATCAAAAACCATCTTTATCCTTAACAAGACCATACCATCCTATCATTCCCTTTCTATCTAGATGAAAGCCTATTTTTAGTCATCCTACCCAATCCTATTTTGATCTTGGTTCCTTTGGTTCTTCCCACACTTTTTGTGAGAGGATTCCAATTAGGTTTCAACAATCAATAAAATTCATGTTTACAATGATAGTTTATGAAAGTAGTGTGACAATTGATCTGGAAAGATATCTTTCATTTTCCATCATGTATCAAGTTTGTTTATGTGAGCCTGATTATAACCACTTATAGGCAAATAAGTGTTTCACCAATTTTGCTACTAATTATAAATACTTATGGTAAAATTAGTATAATTGACCTATGTTGTTATATCTTAGTTATAACCACCTATAGGAAAACTAGGGGCAACCCTTGTTTACCATGCATATCGCATCACCTTACCATTACTATTTTCATTCGACTAGCCATTTGTTGGATTTGAGAACTTGTTGGGACCTAGTTGGTTTTCCCCACCTTTTGTGTGGATGGAATTACTATGACTTGAGGTCATTTTAGGACTATGTGGATCATGCTCAATTCATGTTGAGGTCACCTCAGTCCCCCTTTCCATACACTCTCACCATTTTATGAGCAACCTAAACCAAATGCTCTCGACATTTTGAGAGCAAGTATCTTATCATTCTCTAATGAGTTAAGATACCTCAAAATTTTAAAAACATTTATAATATTTAAAAATCCAAAAACATTTTTCCTATCTAAGCCTAGTCAGTTATCCTCGATTCACCTTATGGGGGCATGGTCATTGTTAGGATGTTTTCTTTTGATTTTGTTTTTAGGCTTTTTGTTTGTTTGTTTATTTCAAATTATTTTTTTGTTTATTTGTTTTTTTATTGGTTTGTTTGTTTGTTTGCTTACCTATTTGTTTGATTTTAACACTATTGCCTCGACTTAGTCTATACACATTCATGGGTGATTCCTTGAGTAAATTATTCTTGAGTCCATATATATTCATACGTCGACATTCTCATCATGTTTTTATCATTAGTGCATTATTTTTGAGTGTTTATTAGATCAGGAGTCAGTCTTTATGCATATTTTGGGATAATCTTCATGGTGTTTTATTATAAATCCTACCATCACATGCTACAACATAAATTTGCTTCAAGAAGGTCTATAATCAATGGAGCTATAGAAGTTTCACCTTGGCACCTTGACAAATCCTTCCATCCCACCCTTGATCAAATCAACCCATTAACCATTCTAGTTGTATCATTGCTAATCAGGATGAACATCTCCTCATTGGTAGGTACAACTAAATCATTCACACTAATCAATCTTATTATTCTATTCATCTCTTTTGTCACTTTTCACCCACTTATATTTAATTTGTATTCCAGGTTATATCGTTGAGTTATGCTTGTTAATCATCCCTAATTGGGGCATAATCATCTTTAGCCAATTCAGGTCCTCATAATGATTATGACCACCTATGAGAAAATCATTAGTTTAAATTTTATTCTTTATTACAACCACCTTTGGGAAAATAAATATTCTTTTTAAATCAATGCATGCAGGCATTTTATCATTTGGATTAATCTCAACCATAGGTTAACTCCACCTTTCTTCTTATTTCTTTTTGAGGGATCATTCATCAACATATCTGATGGCCACTCCCTCGAGGGTGCATCATCATAGGCTTCCCAAAATCATTTGGAGCTTTGTTATTTAATCATCATCTTCTTGTTGGCATACATGCCATCTCTCATTATTTGAGAAGACATTGCTTTGCCTATGATTTGTAACATCTTCCCAAATAGGGGCAAACTGTAGACACCTAAATCTATCCACCAATAACCTCAAACCAAGATTTTGATCAATTTCCACCCAAAGCACACAATTTGGCCTAAAAAATGAAATCACATTAAAAGCTTTGAACTTGATATAGTCAAATGTTGATTCTAGCAAGGGTATCATCAAATGGGGCAATGTAATTTATGGGCAGCTAACTTTGATCAGATCATTCTGAGTTAAAATGCCAATTTTTCACCTAGGTACTCTAGATTGCTCTTTGCTATCAAAATCTCTTGCATAAGACATATGCCTTTGTTATTTATTATTAGTAACATCCTAAATGGGATAATGGATCTAACACATCTGACATTGCCTTCCAATTCTAATCTAGTTGAATTTTAGACCAATAACAAGGCATTCTGATCAATTTGAGTAATTTGTGCATAAAGTGCTTAAACATGCTTAAGAGATAATTAAATAAAATTAGAGCCTAATCAATAATTCCATGGAAACTTGTTGAATACTTATTTTGGAAGTGAATATTGAATATCTGCATCATTAAGTGACCTCATTTCTTGGGAAGACATCCCTAAGCCATAAATGCCATAAATATCAGGATTCATGCCCTCCATGCCTCATCAATGCCTTCCATGATGCCCTCTATGCCTCCTAATTTCCCCTTCTTCCAATGTCATGATGATGATAATTATAAACTTAATTTCAAAAATTGAATTAATCCTCAACCACACATCTCAATCTTAGGATGGATGGTTCAGGTTGATTCTAGATATTCTTAAATATCTATAAATATAGAGGCCATGAACATCATTTCTAAGACATGATTATGCAAATTTATAATGCATAATTGATTACAAAGATTTATGTAACTAGTGTAATCATGCCAAATTGATTCCAAGCCAATCCAAGACATAAGCCAAAGGTTCCAAGGAGAGATGGAGGTAGCCAAGGTTCCATTGCCAAGGACTTCATGAGGACAAGCTGAGCATGCCACTACAACAAAAATTTTGGGGCATCCAAGGGAGGTAAAAGAAAGTTTATTTTGAATTTAGTTGTGTGTTTTATTCATGTTTGTTAACTAAGATCTCCCTAGTGTCTAGGCCTAGAGATGTTATGCTAGTTAGTGTGTTTCTTTCATTTTATTTTTATTTTGAAACTAACACCATACAAGCCATCCTCTCTTGAGTCAAATTCCTAGATCACAAGTTCTCCATTTGCACTTGACTTGTTTTAACTTGGGTTCAATTTTCCATTTGAATTGAGGGCCGTTTATAGACTCATCATCACATTATCATTTTTGGTGGTCTCAATTCATCTTATGTATCACTTACGCTTTGAGTCCTAAAACATAATTTATAATACCATTCATATTACCATGTGGTGATGTTATACCACCCATTTTATTTTAGCTTTATACTTAGGAATTATTACATGTTTCCACATCATGATTTTATTAGTTTGTATTATCTCCTTCCTAGTCTCAAGGGCTTTCTTCTAGTTTTCAAGTAGTAACTCATTGAAGTTGAATTAGATTTTAAGGTATTGATGTATCTTAAAGGTCTACATTTTAGTGTACTAGTGACACTCTAGGATTTTCAAGTTATCATATCCTCTTCCAATTTATATGATTTTAACCCTACCTAAGGTTGATTAATTTTGTGAATGCATTATTCTAATTGTGTGTGGTTACAAGACACCCTCCTTTTATAGTCTCTTTGGTACCTTACTCATTCATTTGGACAAAGGATTAAATCCATATCTTGTTTACACATTTTCCAAACATTGATCCAAATTTAGTCAAACATATAAAGTAAACCTTTCTAGACATGGCTCAAAGGTTAACTCGTAATGGGGTCCCTTATGGCCCTAGTTATGATGATGAGAACTTTTATGATAGATAAGACAATTCTTTTGTCTTTGAGGACATTTTATACAACTATAGGATCTGAAGGGGATTATACTAAATATCAAGAGAACCAAAATGAAGCACTCCTTAGATTGATAGAATCTAGTGCTAGACTACCCTCATATTTTTCTATAGAGCAATTGCACACCTTAGTTAAAAAAGGAGAACAACAACACCAAGAGAAATCTTTTGCTCAAACAAACATACCTTCTTCCTCTAACAAAGGTAAAGAAATAATTATAGATTCAAAAATAAATTATCAAGATCTTTTCCACAAGATTAAGAAAATAAGTCAATGGTATGCCAATTAGCTTATCATGGACTTAAAAAATTCTCTAGTTGCTACTTCAATCCACAATGATGTTTCCAAGGAATAAGGAAATGTGATTGAACCTATACAATAAACATTGGTTGATAACACAACAATAATTGATCAAGGTGTCTCAAATGAACAAAACAAGACACAAGAGGCACTGAAAAATGTTCCACTAGACATGGAACACACATTATTTAACCATCAAAAACCTCTTATTAATTTACAAAAACAAAGACCTAAACATTTGGTTTGAATTGAGGATATCCCTCAATAAAATTTGGCTAGTTCGTCTCAATCGATTCAAAAATTGATAAGTAGACCAAAGACTCCCTAAAATCAATAAAACACATATAGTTCAAGGAAACATATTCCAAGGAATCAATGACTTGTTTACTCAACTCTTGGATCAAATCAAAACCAAGTCATGGAACATAGGGTGTACATCCCTCATAAATCCATGCAAAAAAAAGGACACATCCCACCCCAACAAAAATAATAGGGGTACATTTCACCCCAAAAACAATAATAGGGGCACATTCCACCCTAAAAACAACAACAATAGGGGCACATTTCACCCCAAAAATTGAAATAATAGGGGCACATTCCACCCCAATAGAACTATGTTCCACCCATGAATGCACCAAATAGGCAAGAATGGAACTCCATGAAGGAGATTGTGTCAAAAAGTAAAAATTTGATGAGATATGTCCATATCCATCTGATTTAAGCATTTTCCAAGTCCCCTTTCCATGTAATTTCAAGGCACACATATTTGATAAATGCAAAGGAAAGGGTGACCCATGTGAACACATCTAGGAATTTTTTGTATTATGCCAAAAGGTGGATAATAGTAACATATTTTTACTTCGATTGTTTTCACAAAGTTTAGTGGGATAAGATCTAGATTATCTACTTAAGTTACCCAAGGGATCAATTATGGATTGGAAAAACTTATCTAAAAAGTTCATCAACCATTTCTTATACAACATAGAGTATGAATTGACCGTTGTTGACTTGTGCAAAGCCAAACAATGAGATGGAGAAAGCTTCACTGCATATTTACAAATATGGAGAGCATTAACAGGTCACTTTCAATATAATTTTTTAGAAAAATAATTGGTGGATATATTTTCACATAACTTACATCCTGAGGTCATGAAAAATCTACATCTAGCTTGTGATAACTCATTTGAGGAGATCATAGACAAGGGTGTATAGATTTAGAAGGATATTATTGCTAAGGGCCTTGTTAAGATCTTTGTGCAGGGTCATGCATCAAATCAAAACCCATCTTCTAGTCAGATAGTTGTGCAAGATAAGCCTAAAGGATTTAATAAGAACAAGAACATAATTGGAAATGGGGTGACTGAAATAAGGCATGTACAAGTGGTGCAAGCTTTATCGACCCCAAATTTACAATTAGCTCCCCCTAACCCACTACCTAACTTATAAAGATAACCTCCATGAAGAGCAAACCATGATAGTTTAGGGTCTTTATAAAATTAAGAAAACTAATCAAAATAGTGTTCCAAAAGCTCATAGCAGCTAACCTAATTGTATGGCCAGTACCAGGGCCATTTCCTCAAGATCAACAAAAACTAAATTTGAACACAGAGAATGAATGGTGAAACTTTCATCGTGTTGTTGGTTATAATGCTTATCATTGCATCTAATTGTGACATATTATTGAATATCTCATTGAAATTGGTGAAGTTGAGATTAAACTAATCCCTAATCAAGACATAAATCAGGATATGGGAATCTAGAAGGACCCCTTTCCTTGATATAATAAACCACCACCAAGGAAGAATAAAAAATAAGGATAAAACGAAGGATATAGGTAGAATTAGAACCAAAATTAGGTTCAAAATCATAATCAACATGAGCATAATCATTATCATAATACCCATACTAATAATGTGGGTTACAACAACATGCCTTATGCCTATAACAATATCATGGGGTGCATTTTTGCAACCCATATTTACACTACTACTATTAAATCATATGAACCATCTTGTGATCCTCATAGTATAAGAACCATCATTATAGGGTCAACGCCCTCTCTCTCTAGTAGTACCACATCAAGTTTACTCAATTCCATTGTAATTCCATTTGCATGGGTTACTATTTCTAAACAACACCATTTTTCTAATTATAATGGCTCCTTTCCTACTTGAAATTGTAGTAATGCAAATTGATGTCCACAAGTCATCCTCCAAGGCCCTTTTCCTTTATATTTTGATTATATTGGCTCCCTACCACCTCTAGGTTGTGTAGTCACAACTAGATGCTCCTGAGTTACTCTCTAGGGCCCTTTTCCTACTTCTTCCATAGAACATAATGTGAACATTATACCAATGGATCCAAAGTCAACTACTATCCCAACCAAAACCAATGCACAGATTTCCATCTTGGATCTCTTGTGGACATATGAAGTCCATTAAACTATCCTAAAGAATCTTTTGAAAAAATCCACTATTCTTAATGATATAAACCCTGAACAATTCCATAACCTTATGGGACATATATCTTCATTTCATCAAGTGATGTTTGATCAAAAGGATATGTCTACACTTAGACTTAGCCACAATAACCAACTATACATTGAAGTAATCATTGAAAACCATAAGATCAATTGGGTTCTTATAGAAAATGGTTCAGGGCTGAACACCATATCTCTTAAGCTGGTACAAAGATTGGGATACACTACAAAAGACATTCAACTAGAGATAATTACTATCAAGGCTTACGATAACATCAAAAACAAGTCTATAGGTATTATTTTATTACCAATCATTGTTGGGTCCATTTCACATCATTCATTACTTCATATTGTGGATATTGAATTGACTTATAACATACTCCTTGATACTCCTTGGTAATCCTTGGATCCATGAAGTACATGCCATTCATTCCACCCTAAATTAGTGCCTTAAGTTTCCCTATGATGGGATTGAGGTTACTATTCTTGCCAATCGAAAAAATTATGAATATTGCAAACATCTTGAGGCCCAATTATGAATTATAAATATTGTCTAGGTTTTGAATTCATTACAAATAAGAACAAGACTATAGTTTCACATCCACCTCCATCCAATTATATCAGCCCTAGTGATCTTGCTTCCACTTTGGTTGATCCATTTCCCACATCTCTTGTAAAGTAGGTTATTATTCAAGACATGGTCATTTCCATGTATAGTATTAAGGATGCATTCCATGTTGCAAAGTTGCTTAAAACTCTTAAAAGATTCGATAAGCCTAAACCTTCAACTAATCCCAACAAACCCACAATGATTTGGAAATTGAAGAAGAAACAACAAAAACCACCTATGGTTTTTTCACCTAATATTGCACCAAATAAATATTAAGAGGCTTTTACCAAGGGAGATTGGTTATATTCTAAAGGCCTTACTAATTGCTTTCAAAATCCAAAGTATCCTATCCCTATTCAGAGCATGGATCATTTTGATTATATAGGAAAAGGTCTTGGCACATGAGGACAAGGAACATTGGAACCCATATCTATTTGAATACCTAATTTGAATTATGGTCTTAGATATATACCGCTTAGGGGTAACCTCATGACTTTAGATAGTGAATTTTTTGAAGTGACTACTAATGAGACTCTTGACAGTGATGCAACGTCCCATGATAACCTTTTTGATGAGCTTGTTGAAATAGACCTATTTGATTAAAATGGCATTTTAACCTTAACCATTAGAGCTTCCCATCCTAAATCAAGAACCCATTCTATTGGTGCTTCCCCTCCTGAAGTAGAATATCATATTTTTACCATTAGAGCTTACTATCCCAAAGCAAACCCTCTTTTTTCCTTATGCATTTTCCATCCTAAAATTATTGATTAAGACTAGTTAAATTAGGTCATATGCCTTGATGAATTTTAAAATGAAGAACCACTTGCAAAATATATGGGCCTAAGAGATGAATTTCCCATTGATGATCACAAACAAAGCTTTGATTTTTTATTGGATCCTTATACTTACCTTAGAGAGCAAGCACAATTTCTTGGTCACAATAAATATCAAACATCAAGATTTTCAAGTGAAAACCTTTTTGAGGTGCTCATCGATAAGAGAAAAGGTAAAGAAAAAGATAAGCCTTCAAGTGAAAACCTATTTCAGGTGCTCTTAGGTGATAACATTTTCTCATCCCCTTAAGATGTAGAAGGACCATCTAGTCCATGTTCTATAGCTAATACAAGCATCTCTTCAGAATAACAACAAATGTTTGAGTGCCTTGCTCTTGAGTTTTTAGAGGTTTTTTCTACTTGGCCTTTACTTGAGATGGTAGATTCTGATTCATCACACTATCCATAACTTTGGGAGGAATAATAAGAAGATGTGGTAGAATAAGATGATCATGATCATACCTTGCCTATAATTCTAGAAGATGGATCCACACTCCTTGTAGAAAACATGACATAAGTGAACATGGGAACCTATGAGGATCCTAAAATTGTTTATCTTGGAGCTTACCTTACTAAAGTAGAATGTGAAAAAATTATATCCCTCCTAAGGGATTATATTGACATCTTTTTATGGGCATATTCTAACATGCTAGGTTTGAACCTAGATTTGGTTGTGTATCACCTTGTTGTCCATCCTGATGCTAAACCAATCAAGTAAAAATTGAGGAAGATGCATCCACACATCACCCTATTGGTTAAAGCAAAACTAGAAAATTTGCTAGAAGCAAGTTTAATCAGGCCACTAGATTACTCTGAATGGATCTCAAACATAGTCCTAGTGAATAAAAGATCCCAAGAATATGTATTTGTATTAATTTTAGAGATATCAACAAAGCATGGCCAAAAGATGATTTTCATCTACCCAACATTGACATGATCATCGACTCAACTATTAGGTACAAGATGTTGTCCTTAATAGATTAATTTTATGGATACAATTAGATCATGATAACTCAAGAAGACCAACACAAGACTACATTCACCACTCTATGGGGAACATTTTGTTACCAAGTCATGTCATTTGGCTTGAATAATGTTGGAGCCACATATAAACATGTCATAACTATCATCTTCCATGACATGATGCATGATATTGTTAAGGACTATGCTGATGATATACTATCAAAATCAAGATAGACATCTTGACATTTTACAAAGAATCTTTGAGAGGCTTTGTGAATATAAAGTCTACTTAAATCCTAATAAATGTGTCTTTGGAGTCACATCAAGGAAATTGATAGGTTTCATTGCATCACAAAGAGAGATTGAAGTTGACCCTGCCAAAGTCAAGGCCATTGTGGACATGCCTCCACCACACAATCTTAAATAATTATGAAGCTTGCAAGGAAAGATTCAATCTATATGCAGGTTCATTTATTAATTGGTAGATAAGTGCCACCCATTTACCCACCTTTTGAAGAAAGGGATAACTTTTTAATGGGATGAAGATTGTCAAATAGAATTTACAAAACTTGAGACATATTTGGCCAATCCACCAGTCTTGAGACCACCAAAACCTGGAAGACCACTACTTATTTATATATCAGAAATTGAGCATGCACTAGGGGCACTTTTGGACCAACATGATGATCAAGGTAAAGAATGTGCAATATATTATCTAAGCTTTACTTTGGTGGCTTATGAACATAATTATATGCCTATTGAGAAGGCATGTTTAGCTATGGTGTTTGCTATCCAAAAATTATAACATTATGCTAAACAATGAAACTATTGTTATCACCAAGGTGGAACCCCTCAAATTGTTATTGTCCAAAGCAGCTCTTCAAGGATGCATGGCTAAATGGGTTATGATCCTAAGTGAATTTGACATTGAGTATTAGAATCAAAAAGTAACCAAGGAGTAAGTAATTATTGATAAACTTGTATATGTCCTTATCACATATACTCGACCTCTAACATCCAAATTTTTAGATGATTTTATTATGAAAATAAAATAAGCATCACAAGAACATGAATAATGGAAGCTATATTTTGATGGATCCTTTACATCTCATGGATTTGGAACCAAAATATTTTTTATTACACCCCAAGGAGATCTGATTCCCAATGAATTTCATATATAATTTCATTGTATGAATAATATGGTTGAGTATGAGTAATTAATTACAAGGCTTCATCTTGCCATATAGTGGGATATTTATATTTTAAAGGTCTATGGTGATTCGCAATTAATCATCAATCAGACCATTGAAGAGTATCAAGATAGAGATGACAAGCTTGTTCCTTACAAGAAAATTGTTGATAATCTCAAAAGTCATTTTAAAACTCTATAATTTGAAGTTCCAAGAGCCAACAATAGATCAAATGATGCAATGGAAATAATTGGTTCCATGATATAGATTTATGGTGAAGTTAAAGAGTATCAGTTTTTGATTGAAAATCTTCTTTAGCCTGCACATGTTATACTAGATTCAAAAAGGGTATGTGTTATTGTTGGTCCCAATCCCCCACCTGAATTACCCTAGTTCTAAGACTTTTATAACTAATTCTATGATCACATTTTCCTAGCTAACCTATCCAATAGCCACCAAAAACTCTTTCATCACCATTTATCACATTATACCCTCCTAGGAGACACACTTTATCATAAAGGTTATGATGGAATGCTTCTTCATTATTTATTTTTGAGAGAATCCAAACAAGCACTAAGGGAGGTTCATGAAGGAATGTGTGGGGCCCATACCAATGGTGTTGTCTTTGCAAAGAATCTCCTCAAAATAAGATATTATTATCAAAAAATGGAGACTGATGCTTCTAATTATGTAAGGAAGTGCATTCCTTGTCAGAAACATGGAAATTTGATACATACACCTTTTTTACCACTCCATCCAATCATAACACCATGGATATTATCAACATGGGGCCTTGATCTCATCAAGAAAATAAACCCAACATATCCAGATGGCCATAAGCATATCCTAACTACTATCGAGTATTTTACTAAGTGGATTGAGGCCATTCCTCTCACTTATGTTATCAGGAAGCAAATTTTCAAATTCATCCATTACCATATCATCTATCGATATGGCATCCTTGCCCATATTATATCTGATAATGGTGAATCCTTTGTAAACCAAGATGTAAAATATATTTATGAAAAATTTAAGATCAAGCATAAGAAATCCACTCCATATAACATGCAAGGTAATAGATAAGCTAATGCATCAAACAAAACCATTGTATCCTTTTTAAAGAAGATTGTCAATGATGTTGGTCATAATTAACACTTACAAATCTTTCCTACCCTCTAAGATTACATAATCAATTATCAGACCCTAATAAGAGCCACTCCATACTCCCTTGTCTATGGCACAAAAGCTATTATCCCATTTGAGATCAAGCTTCCATCCTTGTGAGTATCATTGGAACATATTGAAGATGATGATGACTACAAAGGCTCAAGGTTGCAAGTATTTGCTTTCCCTAGAAAACTTGAAGGCCTATCAAAATAGATTGCGGAGAAGCTACAACAAGTACATTCTCCCTTGAGACTTTGAGATTGGTGATTTGGTCTTAAAAGAGAAACAAAAGAACAGAAGAAAAAAGGCAAGTTTCAACCTAATTGGCTGGGACCATTTGTTATTATGGTAAACTATGGATCAAGGGCATATAAACTAGCTAAACCAAATGGTGAAGAACTTCCAGAGCCCATCAACATTATACACCTTAAGAGATCATATACATGAACAACTTCAAACCATCATCTATGAGACTGATTACTTAGAAGCAACTTGTGCCAAAGTCTTTTATCCTACTATTTTATGCTACCTTGGATCATTATCACATGAATCCTATTACTTTCATGACTCTAGACAATGAAATATTTTAGACTATTGGTAATCTGAACACCTTTTATCTTATCCTAGGCTATCCTCTTTTAGACCATAGCTTTTGGATTGTTCTCTTTGAGAACCTCATTTTTTATCCCACCCTAGGCCATCCATTTGTTGGACCATATTCTTTGGACCATTCTCTTAGAAGAACCACATTCTTTGTTATATCATGGGCTTGTTTTAACCTAAACACTTTTGTCCCATGATCAATTATGATCCTAATTATGTCTCATCATCATTATGAACACCTTCGATGCTAATTCTACAAAGAAGTTCAACGAGAATAGTATCTTGTAACTTCTTCTAGATACAAGTAAATAAGAACATATTTACAAATTAAGATCTACCTACCACATGGTTCTTCAAATTTATTTTATGTTGTATACTATTCTATATTACATTTACTACTCTTTGGTAAACATTGTTATCTTTTCAAGATGCTTGCTCTCACTAATTTGTGAGCATGTGTTGTTGCAGCTGGATTTAGATGTTATTAGAACTCTTAGTTAGATCCTTGTTCCTTATTTATATCCATGATGGCCATTTCAACTAGATTAGCTAATTTATTATAACTTATACTCTCAGATGAGAATCTCTTTTACTAGATAGTCCCACATTGTGCATATTTTATCCTAAAAATACCAAAAACATTGGAAATACTTTGAAAATACCAAACACATTAGATAACTGATCCAAAAAAAGAACAAAAATATTGTCTTACATTTTTGTACATTTTTTCCCTCACACTCTTACTATTTTACAAGCATTTTATCCTACTAACTTCCATTGTGTACGTTAGCTTGTTCCACACACCTTTCCATTTTGCAATATTATTTTCTCTCATCCAACTACCTTGCCATTTTGCAAGACCAATCTCATTTGTCAATTATTCCCTTTTATTCTACAACATTAATTATATCTATCTAATCATCATTTTTTTCTTCCATCCCATTTCCCAAAAAAAATAAAATTTCCCTGAAGTTCATGTTGGAACATGCATCCATGGAACTATGTAGGCAACATCAATTTATCTTGTACATCTAGATTCAGCTCGGCCAACCCATTTTCTTCTCTTCCCCTAACTCTTCTACTATTATTCCTCTTTAATTAGGGAAATTTTTTTGTGTCATTATTCTTTGTTACATTGTGGTGGAAAGTAATGCCTCTCTTACACATGCATGGATAATTGTATTTAAACTACACTAACTTGGTTTTTATTTGTGTGTGTTTATTTGAGTTTTATTGGTGTTTTGTTGTTTTCAATTGGTGTTTTGTTGTGATTTTTCACCTCTTCTTTTATTTCTTCTTCTTTTCTCTTTTTTTCACTTCTTGTCTCACTTTGGTCTTATATTTTCCTTGTTTGATTTTGATTTTCTTTTTTTGTTCAAGATCATCTTGATGGTCCACATAGATCTTGATTATTTATATCTTGATCTCATGTTATTAAGTTCTTGTTTTATTTTCAAATGTTCATGTTCTTAATTGAATCTTGATTTTAAGTTAGGTTCATTAATATTTATCTTTTTTTTTGTCTTTGCTTTTTTGTTTAAATGTAAATAGTTGTAACTCTAGTTTTGGTCATTATTTACCATTATCCTTAGTTATAGGTATTCACATTTGAACTAGCTCCATGCACATTATGTTGGGGGATCAAACCAACAATAGATTACACTTGTGAAAGCAATAAACGCGGAAATAAATCAGATAGATAAGTAACTGAAATGATAAATAGCACAGAATAAGATATACAAGAAAACACCCTGAAAACTTGTATTGAAACTCTTTACAATAGGAATACAATTTGAAGAAACTTCGTTCTTCCACACCTCTCTCAGATGCACACAAGATCTCTATTCCTCAAGAGCTCTCTCTCAAGTACACTCAAATCCAACAACCTGGATTGATGCAACTCTGTACTGTCCTTCAAACATTCACAATGTTCTACTATTACAGTTCTACACTTCTCTTACACAATTCTAAGCTAAGAAGATCTTCCTACATATAGAAATAGGAAACTTGAGCATGCTCTTACAACAAACAGTTAAGCCTCTTGAACAAGGGCTCTAAAAATAATATTGCTAATAATAGAGACGCAAGCCTGAGTCCACGACTCAAACTTATCATGCAAACACTCGCTGCTGTCCACGGAAATAGCTTTTTGGACACGTAGGTAACTGACGTCGGTTCCTGCCTATTCACCTGTGACCATCACCGGCCGACCCTATTGCCGATGTCGGTGCCTCTACAACTGCTACTAACCGACGTCGGTCGCTTCTGACCGACGCTGGCGTCTGTGTAGACCCAAACCTATTTTAGTATGCTCCTTGGTGAAGCTTTTAGCTCCACACCCTAACAATCTCCCACTTGGAGATAAACCAGCTGCACCAACCTGTACAGCAACATGTTCTAGCTCCTCCATCTTCAACTCAATCATGAAGACCAATAGAAGTTGAATGAAGATTCAAATTCTCCTTAGTAACTGGCTTTGTTAGCATATCAGTAGGATTCTTGTCTGTATGGATCTTCTCCAGCTTCAACTCACCATCTTCCAATACCTGCCGTATGAAGTGGTACCTTAGCTGTATGTGTTTGGTTCTAGAATGAAAGGCCGAGTTCTTGGCCAAATGGATTGCACTCTGACTGTCACTATATAATTTGCAACTCCCATGCTCCCTTCCAAGCTCTTCCATGAACCGTGTCATCCATATCATCTCCTTGCTAGCTTCTGTAGCTGCAATATACTCTACTTCTGTAGTTGACAAGGCTACAACCTTCTACAACTTAGATATCCAACTAACCGCTGTTCCACCTACAGTAAAAACATAACCTGTGGTGCTCCTCCTGCCATCCAAATCCCCTGCCATATCTGAATCTACATAACCATGTAGAGAAGTATCTGAACCTCCATAGCATAAGTGCCTATTGCTGGTTCCTCTCAGATATCTATGGATCCATTGAACCGCTTTCCAATGTTCCTTACCTGGATTGGCCATATACTTACTTACTACTCCCACTGCTTGGGCAATATCAGGTCTAGTACACACCATTGCATACATCAAACTCCCTACTGCGGAAGAATATGGAACCATACTCATGTACTCTACCTCATCATGTGAATTGGGACATTGTTCTTTACTTAACTTAAAATGTTCAGCCATAGGTGTACTTACTGGTTTTGCACCTTGTTCACATAATCTTCTTGAGACAATATCAACCTGTGATTTTTCCTGTCTCTCCTAATGCTCATGCCAAGGATCTTCTTCGCTGCTCCCAAATCCTTCATAGCAAATGTTTGAGCTAACTTCACCTTAAGCTCAGAGATATCCTGCATGTGAGACCCTGCAACCAGCATGTCATCTACATACAACAATAGAATAATATATCTACCGTTATCAAATCTCTTGAAATACACACAATGGTCTGATTGACACCTACTGTAGCCATGCTCAGTCATAAACCTGTCAAATTTCAAGTACCATTGCCTTGGAGCTTGCTTGAGGCCATACAAGCTTTTCTTTAACCTGCACACAAACTTCTCCTTACCCTTGACCTCAAAACCTTCTGGCTGTTCCATATAAATTTCCTCATCCAAATCTCCATGAAGAAATGCTGTCTTAACATCTAGCTGCTTGAGATGCAAATCCTCAAAAGCAACCAAAGATAATACAACCCTTATTGAAGTCATTTTAACAACCGGAGAAAAAATTTCACCAAAGTCAATACCTGGCTTCTGTGCAAATCCTTTTACCACTAATCTGGCCTTATATCACATCTGTCCATCCTCACTTTCCTTCAACCTGTAGGTCCATCTGTTCTTCAGTGTTCTCTTACCAGCTGGCAACTCAACCAAATCCCATGTTTGGTTCTCTCTTAAGGACTCCATCTCCTCAACCATGCCACGCTCCCACTTACTCATGGACTCCACCTGTAATGCTTCTTCAAAACTCTCTGGTTCTCCACCATCAGTTAGCAATAAATAATATAAGGAAGGAGAATATCTAATTGGAGGCTTACTTACCCTTTCAGACCTCCTGGTGGGTGTCTTGGACTTGTTTTCAACAATCTGTCCACCCAAATTTTCTGACAGTGACCGACCTCGGCCACCTGTAGACCTGTCACTCGCTGTCGTCGGTTCTACCTGACCGACCTCGGTGCCTAGTCTGCCGACGTCGGTCTCTGTATGACCGACATCGGTTTCTGAACTGCCGACGCTGGTTCCTAACCTGCCGACGTCGGTCTCTGTGTTTTCCTGCAAGTGATTATTTCTTTTTCCCGCGAGCTCATTTTGGACCATAACTTCATCCAATTCACTATTGCTCTGCCCAAATTGATCTAGCTTCCTTATCTGATCACTGTACATCACTCTTTCATTGAAAACAACATCACGACTCCTGATTACCTTGTTAGTTCCTAGATTCCAAAATCTGAAACCAAAATCATTTGAGCCATAGCCTATAAACGTGCACCTCATAGACTTAGGATCAAGCTTCTTTCTATTTTCCTTATCTATATGCACAAAGGCTTCACTACCAAAAACTTTGAGATATGAGAGATCTACCTTTTTACCTGTCCATGCCTCTTTTGGAATTCCACCATCTAGAGCTGTAGAGGGTCCTCTATTAATCAGGTATACTGCGGTGTCAACTGCTTCTGCCCAAAACTCTAAGGGCAACCCTGCATGCAATCTCATACATCTTGCACGCTCCATGATAGTTCTGTTCATCCTTTCAGCAATACCATTCTGCTGAGGTGTCCTTGGAACCGTTCTTTGCCTATGGATTCTGTGTGTATAACAATACAATTTGAATTTAAGACTGCAGAACTCACCACCATTATCAGATCTCAGGCACTTTAATTTTTTGCCTGTTTCATTCTCAACCATAGCCTTCCAAAACTTAAAAGTCTCAAAAACATCAGATTTCTTTTTAATACAGTAGATCCATACCTTTCTTGTGGCATCATTTATGAATGTAACATAGTACCGTGATCCGCCAATAGAGGCTACCTGAGCCGGTCCCCACACGTCTGTGTGAACAAGCTGCAACTTCTGCCTTTTCTTAGTAGGCCCAGTCTTGAGAAAACTAACCCTTTTCTATTTTCCAAATACACAATGCTCACAAAACTCTAGATCCATACTTTTCAAATCTGAAAGCATACCTTTAGACTTAAGAATTGACATCCCCTTCTCACTCATGTGGCCAAGCCTTGAGTGCCACAATTTACAATCCACACCTAAAGTAGATAAAACTGAAGGAGATTTGTTAATAACACAATTACACAAATAGAGAGTACCTTCTCTCTTACCTCTGGCCATAACGAGTGCACCCTTGGTCACCTTCCAAGAATCTGCTGTGAGAGTTACTGTACAACCCTCATCACCTAGCTTACCTTCAGAAATCAAATTTCTCTTCAAACTAGGAACATGCATCACTTCTCTCAACACCCATGTGTTGCCATTCTGCATCTTCAGCTGCACTTTACCTTTGCCAGTAATCTTACAAGGCTCATCATCCCCTAAGTACACTATTCCAAAATCTCCATGGATATAGTCACTGAAATACTCTCTATTAGGGGTAGCATGGAAAGATGCACCAGAATCTAATACCCAAGATTCTATGTTATTATGCAAAGAGAAAATTAAAGCATCCTGTGTAATACCTGCAACCTTGGCTTCTTCCTTTCCTTCGTGCTAGTTGTCCTCCTTAGGCTTTGACCAACAATCTCTGCTTATGTGCCCCATCTTTCCACAGTTCCAGCATTGTGGCTTCCTGCCATTCTTGGATTTGGATCTTCCTCTCACCTTAGACTTAGATCTTGATCTCCTCTTGCTCTTTTCTTTTTGCCTTCCCCTACTCTCAAGATTTAAAGCATTCCCAGATGTCTCTTCTGTGCTTTTCCTGTGTATTTCCTCATTCAAGATAACACTAACAACATCCTCTACTTTCAAAATATTTGATGCAGATGCAGTATTAGAAACTGCCATTACTAAGCCATGCCAGCATTCAGGCAAAGAACATAATATCAAAAGAGCTTTTATTTCATCTTCAAATACAATATTGACAGAACTTAACTGATTAACAATTCCATTGAAATCATTCAGATGAGTAGAAACAGATCCACCTTCATTCATATGCAAATTAAATAACTGCTTCATAAGATATACCTTATTTGAAGCTGAGGGTTTTTCATACATATTTGCTAACGTAGTCATCATCTCTACCGTAGTTTTTGCCTGTGACAAATTAGATATCACAGTGGAGGCCAGACTCAGTCTTATAGACCCAAGAGCCTTTCTATCAAGAACTTCCCATTCTTCATCCTCCATGTCCTTGGGCTTCTTTGCTATCCCACCTAACGGTAAGTAGAGATCTTTCTGATACAGATAGTCCTCTATCTGCATTCTCCAATGTTGGTAGTTCTTGCCATTAAACTTTTCCATTCTCAACTTACTTTCTTCTGCCATTGCTTCTCCCACTCAAACAGAAATTCCTGCAGAAACCCCTGTGAGCAACCTGTAATCTGTAACCTGTAACCAAGGCTCTGATACCACTTGTTGGGGGATCAAACCAACAATAGATTACACTTGTGAAAGCAATAAATGCAGAAATAAATAAGATAGATAAGTAACTGAAATGATAAATAGCACAGAACAAGATATACAAGAAAACATCCTGAAAACTTGTATTGAAACTCTTTACAATAGGAATACAATTTGAAGAAACTTCGTTCTTCCACACCTCTCTCAGATGCACACAAGATCTCTCACTAGATCTCTATTCCTCAAGAGCTCTCTCTCAAGTACACTCAAATCCAACAACCTGGATTGATGCAACTCTGTACTGTCCTTCAAACATTCACAATGTTCTACTATTACAGTTCTACACTTCTCTTACACAATTCTAAGCTAAGAAGATCTTCCTACATATAGAAATAGGAAACTTGAGCATGCTCTTACAACAACTAGTTAAGCCTCTTGAACAAGGGCTCTAAAAATAATATTGCTAATAATAGAGACGCAAGCCTGAGTCCACGACTCAAACTTATCATGCAAACACTCGCTGCTGTCCACGGAAATAGCTTTCTGGACACGCAGGTAACCGATGTCGGTTCCTGCCTGTTCACCTGTGACTGTCGCCGGCCGACCCTATTACCGACGTCGGTGCCTCTGCAACTGCTACTAACCGATGTCGGTCGCTCCTGACCGATGCCGGCGTCTGTGTAGACCCGAACCTGTTTTAGTATGCTCCTTCGTGAAGCTTTTAGCTCCACACCCTAACACATTAAATGCCATGTCTTCATAAGTTTTTCATACTTATGAGGCCTAATTTATTTTGCAATAACAAACACTTTGTGCTCTAGATTAAAGTCTTAATGTCAACACATCTCTGATGAATATTTCTCAAGAACACTATGCATAAACTAGGCTCAATAGGATTAGCACCTAACTCAATGCTTAGACGTGTATATTTTCAAATACATCATGAGTCTAATCAATCTTTGGTCAGTTTTTTTCATCCCTCATTCCATTCTCTCCCATTTCTATGTGAACTACATCAACTTGAGGTTTTACTGGACTATGTAGGTAGCGTTCAATTTTTGTTGAGGTTAGCTCGACCATCTTCATTATTCTTTTCATCTCTTTCATCACTTTGTGCATTCTCATATTCTTGGTTATTTATGGCTTTCTAAGTTGTTACACCATTGCATCTGTGTTTGTGCCTACTCATTTTAATCTATGTTATAGGTTATTTCCTTGAGTTATTTTGCTTGCTAATTTGCCCATGATGGGGCACAAAAATTCAACCAAGTCACAAATCTAAATCAGCCCTACAGGGGCAAGACCATTATTTATTATTTATCAATGATCAAAATTATCCTTGTTGGGGTATAACTAATTTATCATGATCAAATTTGCTCTATTGAGGCACTTCTTATTATCATCTTTGGGAGACCACATTCTCCTTTTCCTATAATTCTAAGCTCTCCACACTTTTTCCCATGATGGTAATGTTTTAGTGTGCAACTTGTCTCCAGATTGATCATTGTCATAAGTGCATAGCTTGCACTCTCAAATTGGGTACATTCAAGTATTTCACTTATATGTTTGGATTGAATCCTTCTCATTCCCCATGTCTTGGGGCCCATTCTACCTCTAATTATATTTTGATCATTGATGGTAACCATGTGTGCAATCATTAGTTTGTTTGGATGTGATCTATTCCATGGGTTAATCTCTATGTTTTCTCTTTTTTCAAGAGTCCATCTTTCTCTTTCATCCTAATATGTCTTTTGGAGGGGGCATCATGGGTCATTTATAATTTCTTCTTCACAAATATTTTTTTTGAAAAGATTTTTCTTCACCTGAATGTCTTGCTATGACTTCTCAAATTGGGGTAAAATGTAGACATCCAATTCCTAACATCATTTGTGTTAAAATTGTCAGTCATACTCAAATTGTACTCAAATGCACATTTTAGGTCAAAATCACTAAAACACCCTAAATAGTTTGAACTTATCATTTAGAAGTGTTGATTTAGGCCAAATTTTTCCTAAATGGGGCAATGCATTTTATGTGATTCCTAATTTTGATCAATTCATTTCGAGTCAAAATGATGATTTTGTCTTTTTATGCTCTGGGTTACTCTTTTCTTCTAATTTGTTAGTACACGCCACATACCTTTGTTAATTTTTTATTGGTAGATTCCTAAATGAGAATATGGGTCCAATGCATCTAAAATCACCTTATAATTATTCCCAAGTTGAATTATGACCCAGTAATATGACTTTTTGACCATTTTGATTAATTGTGGCCCAGTTTCCAAAGAATTGTACAAATGTTGATTAATCTTGTTTAAAGTTAATTAATCCAAATCAAGAGCTTAAGTGGATTTTTTATGCATATCAGTACATAATATTTCTTACTTTGTGTTATTTCTAGTTTCAATTCTTGAACAATGGGTCTTTGATTCAATATTCCTTTCTTATTTCTAGGGTCTTGATCTAGACTTTAAAATGATTTGTAAATAAACTTAATGTATGAACTATGCCTGCCTAATACTCTGCTACATATTTGAAACTCATTATGCTTTATTAAAAAACCACTATTAAATTATTTTATTCAATTCCATTATAACCATTTATGTAATCATAATCTAATAAAACTATGTTTTCCATGAATGGAACTCATAATTGCTAGACTTTTATAATATTCGATTCCTCTTACTGTCTGTGCATGCTTTCATCAAGTTCAATGTTAGCCTTTCCAAACCATATATTATCCTTCATAAATATTTAAATTTGAGTTTTTTAAATTTTTTATGAAATATATGCATAAAATAGAATTCTATGAACCACAACTCACATTCAATGTGTTTAAATTCACTTTGAAATTTGTCAAAATAAAGAAAGAAGCCTTGCCATCAAATGAAACACAAATCCAATACATAATATTTCTTAGAATGTTACAACCAAGCTTGATGTATTTTTATTCTTAATACACAACACGTAGTAATCTAACTATGCATGCCATCAGTTAAACAATTTCATGAATCCATTAATTGATAATCCTATATTCCATGCTTAACAAGATTTTAACCTTTATATGCATGTAGACCTTCTGATTATTATCTTTCAAAATTTTCATGAGTTATCTCAAGTCTATACCTAATCTTTCAGGTTTGTGCATTCATTAATCACCTTTTACACTCGTGGGATTCATGCTTCAAGATTTTGTAAAGGAATTTGCCTTGGTTTTAAATCAACTATGCATGGTTTTCCCTTCTTTCCATGTTTCCCACAAAGGATAAAAGATAGTTTGTATTTAAGAAGAAATAGGCATGTTTGTTTTATTTTTATTTACTAGAGCACTAATAGATTATTCTTTTAAACAATAACATACATTGTCACTTCCATATATTGTCATTCTACCATGAAATGCCATTAGGCACCTTACAAACTGTTCTTGACTAGTCTGGACTTTTGTATAAGTTAATATCATGCTTTAAAATCAACCTAAGTCTTAATGATGATTTAAATGCTTATAATAACTTACCTAAACATTCATCGACATTCACATTTGATCATTTCTTTTTAACTTACCAAAATGTAGCCTGCATTTAAAGGAATGGTTTTCCAAATAGAGGTCTATTTATCACATAAATATGAATAGCAAATGATTTAATTCTAATCATAACAATTCAAAATTTCAATACTCATTATAAAATCCTTCAAAATCATAAAGAATCATTATCAAATTTTGTTGATCACATATTTTGGAAGAAATAGTCTGCAATCACAAACAAACTACTCATAACCAGAATTATATTTACTCCTCCTTGAATAAGGGGTATCTTTTCCATATATTACTTCAAAGAAATAAATCCAAAAAACATGAATTAGTACTTCATTCACACTTATAAACAAACATTAACTTCATTCTTCCTTCAATCAAAACACTTCAAAGAACACCAATAACCATTGACCTCAAATATGGTATGTATATCTTCATTCAATCAAAACATGGGTTACCATCTTCCAATCTCACCTTCACACTAACTTGATAAATATTCTCCCATTAATATATTCAAATGGAATCACCCTATAACTAAATAAAAACTAACTCTTAAATGCCTAAAGAGAGGCATAATTGATTCTTGCTCCTATGCCGACATGGAGGTTTCTTGATTACATTACATGTTTTGATATTCATATAATATATCATATATAGTACCATGACTTTAAAATCATGATAATATTATGGAATTTTACCATGAAAAAACCCATAGAAATGTTTATGAAATCTTTCCACCCTCACAAAATTTATAAAACTCATTAGATAAGACTTAACAATACTCATATTTTCAAATAATACTTTTGGCAGGAAATGCCAATATATGAAATCTATGCACTACAAGACTATCTAGACTCCTCATATATACTATTTAACACATCTATCAACTATATGACACCTAATAGGCCATCAAAATATAAAAATAGATCCTTTTTGGGGTCCTTATAGGATGTCCTTGCATCATACTACCAAGCTGATAAATTTTTGCCATAGGTTCTTGAGTGATCTACTTGGTATATGCTACTACTTTAATATAATGAACCTCCATATAAAAGGTATCTAATTCCAATTTCCTCTCATAAAGGTAAACATTCTCTTGGGCCCCACATTTAGGCCTTCTCTACTTCATTTTCCTTAATAGCATACCTTCACACAAAACTAAATTGTTAAAGAAAACATGCCTACTACCATCTTCTTCTTGCCATGCAGGTGTATACCAATTTCCTTCTCTTCCAATTGATCCATCTTTTCCCTATCTACATCTTCAACCACTATTGCAAGTATGAAATTCTCTTCCTTCATCCATGCTACTTGTGTTACCCATTCCATATCACATTCAACATTTTCTTGATGCTTGCTTATCTCATGCTCATGTAAACTCTTACTTTATTATTGTTCAATACCTTCATGAATGCTCTCTAATTCCTGCACTTGCAAAGGCTATATGCTCATTTTCCATCTCTCTTTACTTTGATTTATCTCTCCTTCATGGTTATCTTGTTCATGGGCTTGATGTATATTTCCCATCTCATTTACATCCTTCTCTTGTTCAATACTCTCCTTCAAGAATTTGAATGTATCTACTCTTCATTATTTGGTTTCCTCCTCCATACCTACATTTTATTCACAAAACAATTCATTAAACACAAAACTTTGATCCTTCACCTTGTATATTTCAATCTCTAACCTCTTCACTTGCTTGGTGTTCATCCAAAGCCACTTAATTTCCAATTCAGCTATAATGTCAAACACTATCCTACTATCTTCTTTCACATAAGCTTGGATGCCATGCTTGTTTTGGCTAGCTTCTTTGTTAAGCAATCTCATTGGTGTTATGTTTTCTTTATTTTATTGAAAACTATTTGCTACCACCTTGAAATATTTTACAATCTCTCTCATATCTATCTTTTTGGACTCACATTGCTGCACACTAACCATCTCAAAACAACTTACCTCTTTTTCTTTGGGTGCTTTGAACAAACCCAAACTCTCCATTGCTTGACTCCAATACTACCTTGTTATCATCATCATGATTCTCTCATCTCTTCTATTTTATTCACCCTTCACTGGGAGTAGTATATGTTTCTCTTCATGCTACTTAATAGTATACATATTTAATTTACCATCATGTATGACATGCCTATCAAACTACCATGGTTTCCCTAATAATAAGTGACACATATCTATAGGCAAAATATCACATAACACTTGATCTTTATACCTTCCTATTTGAAACTCAACCCAAATCTGTTCACTTACCATTATTTTATGACCCTTATGAACCAATGCAACCTTGTATGGTTGTGGATGTGGCATTTTTTTGAAGCCTAACTTCTACACCATCTCCAAAGAAATAAAGTTATTAGTGCTACCTCCATCAATGACTAAATTGTAAACTTTACCTCTTGATTTACACCTTATCTTGAATAGGCTTTTCCTTTGGGCTGGTTCCTTGACTTGCTTCTACTGAAATAAGACTCTCCTCATGAGTAATGACTCATTTATTTTATGTCTTCTCTCCTCATTCTCTTCTTTTACTCTCTGCT
This sequence comes from Torreya grandis, assembly GCA_037957365.1. NCBI lineage: Eukaryota > Viridiplantae > Streptophyta > Pinopsida > Cupressales > Taxaceae > Torreya > Torreya grandis. The sequence continues at coordinate 1,703,505 of JARHVA010001224.1, read as the reverse complement.
ATTACATACTTTTGCTCATATTCCTTAGATACTCGACTACCCTATGTACCTCTCTATGGAATTCCAACATTGACCCTAAAATCTCTATCTTCGTACTTGTCTCATTAGACCTCCACCTCTTCTCATTCTACCATCTACAAATGGTCTATTCTACCATGCATGGTGTTGTCCTACACCATTTTCTTGAGCTGCTGTTGTATATACTTATGGTCTTTCTTGAACCACCTCTCTATTCTCTTTCTCTTCTATCCTTGCTTGTAATGGTAATAAATAAACTTTTTGCCTATCATTTATTTCTTATCTTTCTATTTCTACTCTTTGTAATATCTTCTTAAGAACATCCTCAATATCCTCCATCCTCATAACCAATAGAGAAATCAGCTGTGTCATTATCCTAACCAAATATTCCTCATCTCTATTAGCTCTCTCCATGAAGCACTATCCTTGACTACCTATCCTGCACTACATTTCCAAACACATGTCAATTTTTTTCAATAACTCCAAAAATCTTTCCCTTGATCTGAAACCAAAATGATGCAGATCATTACACAATATTTCTTACTTTGTGTTATTTCTTGTTTCACTTCTTTAATAATGGGTCTTTGATTCAATATTCCTTTCTTTTTTTAAGGGTCTTGATCCAGACTTTAAAAATATTTGACAATAAACTTAATGTTTGAACTATGCCTTCTTAATGCTCTGCTACATATTTGAAACTCATTAAACTTTATTACAAAACCACTGCTACATTATTTTATTCAATTCCATTATAACCATTTTTGCAATCATAATCTAACAAGACAGTGTCTTCCATGAATGGAACTTGTAATTTCTAGACTTTTAAAATATTTAGTTCTTCTTACTACCTGTGCATGCTTTCATCAAGTTCAGTGTTAGCCTTGCCAATTTGTATATTCTCCTTCACATCTGTTACAATTTGAGTCCTTTAAATTTTGTATGAAATGCATGCACAAAACATAATTCTACAAACCTCAACTCACATTCAATGTGTTTAAATTCACTTTAAAATCTATCAAAATAAATAAAGAAGCCTTGCTATCAAATGAAACACAAATCCAATACAAAATATTTATTGGAACATTACAACTGGGCTTGATGTATTTTTATTCTTAATACACAACATGTAGTAAACTAACTGTGTATGTCATTAGTTAGACAAGATCTTGAATCCATTAATTGATCTTCCTATATTCCATGCTTAACAAGATTTTAACCTTTATATGCATGCAAAACTTTTGATTATTATCTTTTGGACTTTTCATGAGTTATCTATAGTCTATACCCAATATTTTGGGTCTGTGAATTCATCAATCACCTTTTACACTATTGAGATTCATCCTTTGAGATTTTATAAAGGAATTTGCATTGGTTTTAAATCAATTGTGCATGGATTTCCCTTCTTTCCACATTTCCCACAAAGGATAACAAATAGTGTGTATTTAAGCAAAACTGGGCATGCTCATTTTATTTTTATATACCAGAATACTAACAGATCATTCTTTTAAACAATAACATACCACTTCCATATATTGTCATTCTACCATGAAATTCTATTAAGCACCTTACCTAATTGTTCTTGATTGGTCTAGACTCATGTATAAGTGAATATCACACTTTACAATAAACCTAAATCTCAATTAAGCTTCAAATTATTAAAATAAATTACCTAAACATTCATGGGCATTCGTATTTGATCATTTATTTTCTACTTACCTAAACATAGCCTACATTTAAAAGAATGGTTCTCTAAATAGAGGTCTACTTATCACATAAATATGAATACCAAATGCTTGAATTATAACCTTGATAGTTCATAATTTTAAAATTAATTCTAAAAGCCTTCAAAATCATAAAGAATCATTGTCAAATTTTGTTGATCACCTATTTTGGAAGAAACAATCTATAATCACAAACAAACCACTCATAACCAGACTAATATTTACTCCTCTCTGAATAAGGATCTCTCTTCCTTGTATTTATTCAAAGTAATCAATCAAAAAAACATGCATTAGTCCTTCATTCACACTTAGAAACAAACACTAACTTCATTATTCATTAAATCAAAACACTTACAAAGAACAACAATAACCATTGACCTTAAATATGATCTATATATCTTCATTCAATCAAAACAGGCATTACCATCTTCCAATCTCCCCTTCACACTAAATTGAAAGGTCTTCTCCCATTCATATATTCAAATGGAATCACCCTCTAACTAAGGTAAAATTAACTCCTAAATTCCTAAAGAGGAGGCATAACTGATTCTTGCTCCTATGCCTACATGGAGGTTTAAGAGGTTTCTTGATTACATTACATGTTTTAATTTTCATATAATATATCATATCTAGTACCATGACTTTAGACTTATAATCATATTATGGAATTTTTACTATGAAAAAAACCATAAACATGTTTGTGAAATCTTTCCACCCTCTCAAAATGCATAAAATTCATTAGACAAGACTTAACAGTAATCAAATTTTCAAATAATACTTTTGGCAAGAAATGTCAATATTTAAAATCTATGTGCTACAATACTATCTAGACTGCTCATATAGACTATTTACGACCTCTAGAAACTACATAACACCTAATAGACCATAAAAAGACAAAAATAGATCATTTTTGGGGTCCTCATAGGATGCCCCTGCATCATACTACCAAGCTGATAAATCTTTGCCATAGGTTCTTAAGTGATCCACTTGGTATATGCTACTGCTTGAATGCAATGAACCTCTATATAAAAGGTATCCGATTCCACTTCCCTCTCATAAAGGTGAACAAGCTCTTGGGCCCCACATTTAGGCCTTCTTTACTTCATCTTCCTTAATATCATACCTACACACAAAGCCAAATTATTAAAGAAAACATGTCTGCTGCCATCTTATTCTTGCCATGCAGGTGTATACCAATCTTTCTTCTCTTCCAACTGATCCATCTTTTCCCTATCTACATCTTCAACCACTACCGTAAGTATGAACTCCTCTTCCTTAATACATGCTCCTTATGCTGCCCATTCCATATCAAATTCAACATTTTATTGATGCTTGCTTATCTCATGCTCATGTAAACTCTTACTTTTTTGTTGTTCAAAATCTTCATGAATGCTCTCTAATTCCTACACTTGCAAAGGCTATATGCTCATTTTCCATCTCTCTTTACTTTGATTTATCTCTCCTTCATGGTTATCTTGTTCATGGGCTTGATGTATATTTCCCATCTCATTCACATCCTTCTCTTGTTCAATACTCTCCTTCAAGCATTTGAATTTATCTACTCTTCCTTCTTTGGTTACCTCCTCCATACCTACATTTTCTTCACAAAACACTTCATTAGACACAAAAATTGGATCCTTCACATTATACATTTCAATCTCCAACCTCTTCACTTTCTTCGTGTTCATCGCAAGCCACTTCCTTTCTAATTCAGTTGTAATGTCAAACACTATTGTGTTGTCTTCTTTCACATAAGCATGGTTGCCATCATTGCTTTGGCTAACTTATTTCTTAAGCAATCTCATTAGTGTTATGATTTCTTTCTTCTCTTGAAAATTATTTGCTGCCACCTTGCAATCTTGTGAAATCTCTTTCATGTCCATCTTTGTGGACTCACATTACTGCACACTAACCATCTCAACACAATTTACCTCTTCTTATTTAGGTGATTTGACCAAATCCAAAATCTCCATTGTTTGACTCCAATATTGCCTTGTTATCATCATCATGATTCTCTCATCTCTTCTATCTTCTTTACCCTTCAATGAGAGTAGTATATGTTTCTCTCCATGCTTTTTTATAGTATACATATTTTATTGATCATCATGTATGGCATGCCTATCAAATTGCCATGGTCTCCCTAACAACAAGTGACACACATCTATAGGCAAAATATCACATAACACTTGATCTTTATACCTTCCTATCTGAAACTCAACCCAACTCTACTCACTTACCATAATTTGATGACCCTTATGAACACATGAAACCTTGTATGTTTGTGGATGTCACATTATTTTCAAGCCCAACTTCTGCACCATCTCTAAAGAAATAATGTTATTAGTGTGTTGTTCCCAAAATTCATCACTTGTTTTTGTGGACAACATATCAACTATTTTAGTCCTGTAGGCCAAAATGATCTCTTCCTTTTTCAAAAATGTTCTGAGCAGCCAAGTTCTTCAATTATTCAAGCATTTTTAGCTAAGGAACTCATAGGTTCAACAAGTTCAACAAACAAGTCTTTCTTTGAACACTTAGGCATTTCAAGGATGGTTCAATGTCGAGGTTCAACCAAAAGGTCCATCGGCAGGCTCCAAAGATTTATAATGAATCATTAAAACATTGAACCGTTGAACCCCAAAAGGTTCAAAATGGTTCAAAGGTTCAAAGTGGTTCAAAGGTTCAACCGAGTTCAAAGGCTTCAAAGAGTTTCAAAGGTTCAAACAAAATATTCTAGAAGAATATTCCAAGCAAATGGTTCAAACAATTGGTTCAACAAATACATTGAACTCATAAAAAGGACTAAGTGAATGTGGCCCTTTGCAAGAAACATTGAACCACCGACCATTGAACCACTTTGAACCATTAAACTGATGCATTCCAAAGGTTCAAGGTTCAAAGTGGTTCAAGCGACTAAGTGACCAATGATGTCCTCATGGACGTCAAATTTAGGGTCATGAAATATTCATTGATTTTCAGAGATGCAGACCCGAGAACAAACTCAACAAACAACCAAAGAAGGAGCTGAAGGAGCTAGAAAAAAGTGAGAAGATAGCCCAAGAGCTCAGATCATCAGGAAAAGACAAAGTATATCAAGGAAAGAGGGAAAAGTTACAGTGAATCCAAAAATATCTGCAGGAGAGTTATTCCAGTAGGTGGACTAGTCCACCAAGTGGACATCAGAGAGTGGAAATATTCAATGGTGTGGCCTATTTTTCCCCCTTTGAGTAAAGGTGAATGGACAGCCGTGTAAGCATCATAAAGAGGACTAGGCAGCCCATGCTTTGGAGGAGACATTTGAGATGATTAGAATGCCAGAATCCAGGCCGATATCCTACTCCAGTATGGCCCCTTCACAGAATTTCCTCTATCTAATGTATTGAATGTAGCATGGGCCATTTTGTGAAACAAAGTGCCAAGTCTTTCTTTGAGCGCTATATATTGTAATCTCTCATTCTGATGAGAGGGATCTCTCTATTATTAGAAGTGAAACTCTACCCAAATTGAAAGGCATTCCTGAGACTTTGAGCTTAGACTGTTAATCTTATTTTGTTATTTAAACTAGAAACCAAGTGACCTTTCAGACTTTATGTTGAAATAGCTTGTGTTATCTTGGAAATTGTTCTTAGGTCTATTTCCTAAATACAATCTTGTCCATTTAATCAAATAAGCAGAATTAGTGGAAGTAATCTAGAAGGTGTCTTGAAGCCAACCGTGGGAGATTTTTTGCTACCATCATTGTCTTCAGTTTGTTTGTTTTATGTTTCAGTGTAAAGGATATTGGTGAGACTTTGAGCTCCCATTACCCTTCATAACCTTTTACTTTGTTGTTGTTGAGGTGGAGACTTTGTGCTACACTTCATCCTATTGTGTTCCTATGTCCTGATCAGTGTGAGAAGCAATGAAAGATTGTGCTTTCATAGGTTTCTTATGGTTACCATTACTACTAAGAAGTCTTCCTCTAGTTTTTTGAACATCATTTTTGAAAGATGAGAAATGCCTTCAACAATTACCCAGGATTTCTCCTTTTCCTTGTGAGCATCATCTCTGAAAAAAGAGAGATGGATGGTGTTATCCTACCCCTGAGTGTATTTTCAGCTTATATTAGTTATAGTAGTTTACAAGGAACCTCCCCTTGATGAGAGGAGAGATTTATCTCATTTTAATGTGGTAAACCTACACATTTTTTCATATAATTCTCTTTGTGCTATGGTTGATATACCTTTTTTGCCGTCAGTTAGTTGGTGACAAAATATTCACCTAACAATTTTTTGGCAACTTCACTGGAGAAGTTATGTGCAGTTTGAAACCTCAAGCTTCAAATTGAAGTATTTTTAATTCTTTTCCATTTTTATTTTACACTCTGGCAAATTCATGGTATATGCAAAGCTAGAGAGATCGAGGTATTATTGACCTTGTATTTGAGTTGGTGCAGCTGAGTAATTTTGATCTTTTTCCTCCATAACCTCACCTCCAATGAGCTAGGAGTTTTTCTCCTACCAACATCAGGTCACCAATACAAGGTAAAGCTTCTTTTTCCTTTGCTAACAGAGCTTTCTCCATACACACCCCTCAGAGATTTGTTATCTCTCCCTTCAATAGTCATATCATGGTAGCCCAAGGCCCCTGGGGTAATACCTTTGGTCCTCTGAATCTAACTCCACCCTTACATGAACTACCCCACAGTTCAAGGAAGAATTTTCCCAAATTCTATGATGATGGGAGAGTTCATCCTAATGAACATATTGCAGCATTTTGCATAGCCTGTGGTGTGATAGGCATGGAGTATGAGGACATAGCAGTCAGGGTATTTGTAGAAACATTACAAGGTGATACTGCAGATTGGTTCTATCATTTGTAGGCTCAAACTGTGACTGAATGGAACACCCTCAAAGCCAAATTTGAAGCAAGGTTAAAGCCTATAGAAGATGTGTATGCCCTGTTGGCTCAACTCACATAGATGAAGAAGGAGCCTCATGAACCTATAAGGGACTTCATAGCTAAATTTGACAAGCTAAGGAACATGATTCCCACAATTGCTCAACTGACACCAGAAAATCTCAAATGCTTCTTCATAAACTCATAGCTTTCTGAAGTGAGTTTCTTGTTGAGGTAGGTTGGCCATATAGACCTTACTACAGCTCAATATTTGGCCACTGAGGTTGAAGATGACCTTATCTTGGTAGGAAAGATAAGAAGAGATCTTAATAGGAGTAAATCTTCTTCAACTTCTGATTATTCTTCTACAGGCACCACTGACCCAATGGTGAAGAAGCTGGAAAATGAGTTGCTAGCTCTCAGAAAGTAAATGGCACAAGGGATGTCTACTCCTCCTTCATAGCAAGATCTACCAAGGAGGACTTTTCCCAATCAGTCATACCAAGGCAATGCTGCTAGAAATCAAGGGCAACCAAATCATCTTCCTCCCCCACAAGGGAAGCTTGCCATTGAAGCGGATCTAGCTAACTCAATAGTTAGATATCTTGAAACTAAATCTAATTTCTCTTTCCAACCTAAATTGAACTAAGAAGATGATGCTAATCTCTTCATAGAATGGGAATAAGAATTAGCTGGTCCAACATTGGTTTCCTAAATTATCAAGAAGAAGCTAGAAGTAAGTCAAAAGCATTTGATGGATCATACATTGTATTTACCAGGTCACAAACCAGTCAGTTCACCAAGATGATAATGGAAAAATAGGGGAAGGATCTAAACCAACAATTTCAATTGGTAAACAAGGGACTACTCTACCTTTTCAATCAAAGGACCCGGTAATCACTAAAAAAGTAAGTACCCCAAACATTCCTGTTCCTTCTGCTTTAAATTCTTAGACCAGTACCACACCCCCAAAAAACTAGAAGGATGGACTACCTTCCCCTATTTATAATTCATTTTAGTCATTTGATATAATTGACCATGTTAAGAAGACTAAAATTCAAATGTCTGAGTTTGAATTTTTTCAATCCAACCCTAAGTAGTTAGAGAGGTTAGTTCAATGCGTCAAAAATAAAACCATCCCTGCAGGACAAGATATTTCAGAAGTAACTCCTAGTCCCACCAAGAAAACATCCACCTAAAATAATCTCGTGATTACTCCTCCAACTACCCCTAGGAAAATATAACCATTTTATGTTTCCTTGTTGATAAATGGTCATCAGCTGAATAATTGCATTATAGACTCAGGCACATTTGACAATGTCATGCCCACCAAGGTGGCAAAATCTCTTGGTCTCACATTGACTAAATTTTTTGGGAGATGTTTATCCATGGAAAACAAACAAGTACCTTTGCTGGGACAAATCAAAGATGCTCAATTTGTGTTTGTGACTTTTCTAGATAAGAGAATCAAAATGACAGTCCTGGTGGCTAATGTCCCAACTTCATACGACATCCTTCTTGGGTGAAATTTTTGTCAAGACATTGGTGGAGAATTGAGCATGGAGCTGTCTGAGGTGAGGATCTATGTTAAGGGCTTCATGCAAATGCTACTTCCTGAGAAGGAGGCAAAGTATATTATCACCCAAATGTCAGCCCCTAAAGCTCAAATTTTGTTTGAGTCTTCAGGCATGGGTAATTACTTTTTATCTACTAAAGACATTCTTATTTCAGTAGATGAAAGCTTACTAAGTGACAATCCAAAAATTTTAGATAAGGCATCAAAAAAATTGGTATAGTGTAGTACACATGAAAAGGGATCTTCCCTTCTTGATGAAGGAAAATCTGAAAGAAGATCAAATTTTGATGATGTTTGGATTCTAGAATTCGATGGTAGTAATTTTTCTACTGGTTCTGGAGTTGGAGTTGTTTTAACATCTCCTCAAGGATATATTTTCCCCTATGCATATAAGTTACAGTTTAGCAACACTAACAACACTACTGAATATGAATCACTGCTACTCAGTTTAAAGGCTGCTCAAGACAAAGGTGTTAAAATCCTTCATGCCAAAAGAGATGTTGAACTGGTGGTTTGTCAAGTGAAGAACGTGTATCAAATAAATAATGAGAGATTGTGACATTATCACAATCTGGGGTGGGACTGTATTGAAAGCTTTGATACTTTTAATATTTATGTCATACCCAGAAAATTCAATAGTCGAGCAGATTCGTTGGCTATTTCTGTAACTCTCTTGGTCCCTCACCAAGATTTCAAATAAAATAGGTACACTATCGAGTTGGTTTTTCAACCAAGTGTACCTAATAATGATAACCATTGGTAGGTGTTCAATGGAGACAACTAAATCATTACTTTTTTAGAACAGATGGACAACTTTGAAAAGCTTCATTTTGAAGGAAGTGAACCTCCATCATGGGAATCAGCCCCTGAAACAAGTTCAAACACAAGTAAAGAGTTCCTTCAGCTCAAAGGGAATAAAATTCTCAAAGGATTAGTTTCTCTTGAGAAACTTTTCAACAAGAATGATAGGTTTTTCAAGGAACAACAAATGGATTAAAAATCCTCCAAGGATTTTGATCAAATCAATTTGAGTACAGAAGACAATCCAAAAATGGTCAACATTGAGAATTGTTGTACCCCTGATAAAAACTCAAATTTATCACTCTATTTCACCATTACATTGATGTTTTGGCATACTCTTATGATGATCTAAAATCTCTTAGACTTGAAGAAATCTAGCACAAAATTCCTCTCAAGATTAGGTTGTTGCCTCACAAGCAGAAGCAAAGGTAGTACAACCCCAGGATATTAGGCATGATTTTGTCTGAGATAGAAAAAATGTTGAATGTAAGAATTATTTTTCCAATCCATCATTCCACTTGGATTGCAAACATAGTCCTTGTGAGAAAGAAGAATGGAGAAATTTGCTTGTGTATTGATTTTAGAAATCTAAATTAGTCATCTTTAAAGGACAACTATCTCCTACCCATCATGGATCAGCTGTTACAAATAGTGACTGACATTGAAATGTTATTAATGTTAGATGGTTTCTCAAGGTAAAATCAAGTAGAAGTTAGTGAAGCAAACCAACATAAGACTGCCTTCACTACACCTTGGGGCACCTTTGTATATCACAGAATGCTTTTTAGCTTGATCAATGCCGGTGCTACCTTCTAGAGAGCAATGGAACTTACTTTCAGAGATGAAATGGGGAAGTTCATTATGGTATATCCTAACGACTTGACTATCTTTTTCAAGCATCGTCTTGATCATGTACATCATCTACAACAAGTGCTGGAGTGATGTAGGTAGAATGGTATTTCCCTTAATCCCAAGAAATCTATTTTTGGGGTTACAGAAGGTAGACTTCTTGGACACACTGTATCCCAAGAAGGCATAAAGATCAACCAAAAAAGGATCAAATATATTCAAGAGCTTGATCTTCTTGCCAGTAAGACCACAGTCCAATCTTTCTTTGGAAAAGTAAATTTTTTGCGAAGGTTCATTCTTAAATTCATAGAAAAGACTCACCACATTATCAATATGATGAAAGGTAAAGCCACTTTCAGATGGATAGAAGAAGGCAAGTCGGCATTTCAAGACATAAAGAAAGCTATCACCCATGCCCCAATTCTGGTTTGTCCTAATTATACCAAAGACTTCATGATGTATAGATATGCTTCTGAACACATGCTTTCAGCCATTTTGGTTTAACAAAACAAAGAAGGTGTGGAATCTCCCATATTTTTCATGAGTTATCCTCTTAAATCTCATGAGCTAAAGTATTCAAACATGGAGAAGCATGCTTATGCTATGGTAAAGGCGATAAAGCACTTCCATTTTTACATCCTAAACTCACACACTGTTGCGCTGGTCCCTGATACAATAGTCAAGTCCATACTAACTCAGCATGAGTTTGGAACCAAAAGGGGCAATTGGATTGCTAAAATCTAGGAGTTTGATCTAGTTATCAAACCAATGAAGCTTATGTGGGGAAGGGGTCTCTACCAATTAACTGCTAATAACATACCAAAAGAAATAGGGCATGAAAAAATATAAGTTGAAGACATGACAAAAGTTCTCTTTATCACACTACGAATGAGTGGTATTCGAATATTGATCATTTCCTTACCTATGGTGAGTGTCTTTCTCACCTATCTCGTAAAGAAAAGAGGACTATTAAGTTGAAAGCTACCAACTTTATCCTATGGGATAATAGTCTGTATAAGAGGAACCTTGATGGGGTATTCCTTTGCTGCATGGATAAAGTGCATCAGAACAAACTTTTAGAGTCCTTCCACAATTTAGCTTGTGGAAGACATTTTTATGCACCTGTAACTGCCCATAAGATTCTACGAGCTAGGTACTATTGGCCTACTCTATTTCAAGATGCATATAAATGGGTACGTAGATGTGAACTATGTCAATAGTTCGTCAGAAGACCCAAATTAGCCACATTACCTCTCAAGCCTATGGTGATAGAAGAGCCTATTCAGCAATGGGGGATTGATTTCATTGGCACAGTAAATCTATCTTTGAGTGTTGGACATGATTATGTCCTCATAGCTATAGACTACTTCTCTAAGTGGGTGGAAGCCATTCCAGTCAAGCATGCTACTTCAGAAGTAGTATGTAATTTCCTCAAGGAAAACATCATTACCAAGTTTGGGGTCCCAACCAAGATTGTAACAGATAATGCAGCCTATTTCTCTTCTCATGAGATTACCCAGTTCTACTTTTATTATGGGATTATCCTCTCCCACTCTTCTGACTATTTTTTGCAAGGAAATGGCCAAGTAGAATCAAACAATAAAAACCTAGTGACCATTATTAAGAAGCTAGTAGATGACAATCAGAGAACCTGACACAAAGTATTATTTGATGCTTTATGGGTAGAAATAATTACACCCAATAGGGTGATAGGTATGTCACCATTCCAACTTCTATATGGTCTCAATGCAAAGATACCAATCACCCTAAAATTACCAGCACTGAAGTTAGCAAAGGCAGTCGAAGATAAAACTTTTGAAAGTTCCATCGATAAGAGGATCATATGCTTGATTGAACTATATGAGCAGCAAACTATGGTGGTGGACCATATTGCTACACATCAGAGCCTGGCAAAGAAGCTCTTTGACCAGAAAGCAAGGGTTTGTGATTTTCAGATTGGAGATCAAGTTTTGTTATAGGATAAGAGAAGAGAACCAAAGGGAATGCATGAGAAATTTGATTCCTTATGGAGAGGCCCATTTTCCATTCATCATTTAAATGGTGAAAATAGTTTCCTACTAAAGTATCAAGATGACACACCTTTTTCACTGCCTCATAGTGGGCATCATCTGAAACACCTCAATCTTTGAAGTATCAGATAAGAGTAGTTATACATATGTATAGTTTTTAGTTTGTTTTGTGTTGTTCATTTTCATTTTTTGGCATCTTATTTTTTTGGTGGCATGACTCCATAGCCCAATGGTATACATGAAGGCACTGAAGAGTCTACCTTTCACTCCCTTCAATTATTTTTATAATCAATGGAAGTTCCCTAATTGGAGCCAGCTGTTGTTCCCAAAATTTGTCACTTGTTTTTGTGGACAACATATCAACTATTTTGTCCTGCAAGCCAAAATGATCTCTTCCTTTTTCAAAAAATGTTCTAAGTAACCAAGTTCTTCAATTATTCAAGCATTTTCAGCTAAGGAACTCGTAAGTTTAGTAGGTTCAATAGGTTCAACCAGCGGGCTTTCACAAAGAAACAAGTCTTTCTTTGAACACTTAGGAATTTTAAGGATGGTTCAACATCAAGGTTTAATGAAAAGGTCCATCGGCAGGCTTCAAAGATTTGGAATGAATCATTAAAACATTGAACCATTGACCATTGAACCTTGGAAGGTTCAAAATGGTTCAAAGGTTCAAAGTGGTTCAAAGTTTCAACTGAGTCCAAAGGTGTTAAAGAGTTTCAAAGGTTCAAACGAAAGATTCCAGAAGAATATTCAAAGAAAATGGTTTAAATGATTGGTTTAACAAATAAATTGAACTCATAAAAAGGACTAAGTGAATGCAACCCTTTGTAAGAAACATTGAACCGCTAACCATTGAACCACTTTGAACCGTTGAACCATTGAACCAATGCATTCCAAAGGTTCAAGGTTCAAAGTGCTTCAAGTGACTAAGTGACCAATGACGTCCCCATGGACATCAAATTTAGGGTAATGAAATATCCATTAATTTTCAAAGATGCAGACCTGGGAACAAACTTAGCGAATAGCCAAAGAAGGAGCTGAAGGAGTCAGTAAAAAGTGAGAAGATAACCTGAGAGATTAGATCGCCAGGAAAAGACAAAGTGTAGCAAGGAAAGAGGGAAAAGTTATAGTGAATCCAAAAATATCTGCAGGAGAGTTATTCTAGTAGGTGGAGCAATCCACCAAGTGGACATCAGAGAGCACAAACATTCAATGGCATGGCTTATTTTTCCCCCTTTGAGTAAAGGTGAATGGACAACTGTGTAAGCATCATAAAGAGGACCAGGCAGCCCATGCTTTGGAGGAGACATTTGAGATGATTAGAATGCTAGAATCTAGGCTAATATCTTGTTCCAGCATGGCCCCTTCACAAAATTTTCTTTGTCCAATGCATTGAATGCAACATGGGCCTTTTTGTGAAACAAAGAACCAAGTATTTATTTTATTTATATATATTGTAATATCTCATTTTGATGAGAGGGATCTCTCTATTATTAGAAGTGAAACTTTGCCCAAATTGAAAGGCATTCTTGAGACTTTGAGATCAGACTGTCAATCATATTTTGTTATTTGAATAAGAAAGCAAGTGACCTTTCAGACTTTGTGTTGAAATATCTTGTGTTATCTAGGAAATTGTTCTTAGGTCTATTTCCTAAATACAATCTTGTCCATTTAATCAAATATGCAAAATTAGTGGAAGTAATCTGGAAGGTGTCCTAAAGCCAACTGTGGGAGATTTTGTGCTGCCATCATTGTCTTCAGTCTGTTTGTTTTATGTTTCAATGTAAAGGATATTTGTGAGACTTTGAACTCCCATTACCCTTCGTAACCTTTCACTCTATTGTAGTTGAGGTGGAAACTTTGTGCTACACTTTATCCTACTGTGTTCTTGCATCCTGATCAGTGTGAGAAGCAATGAAAAATTGTACTTTCATGGGTTTCTTGTGATTACTGTTACTACCAGGAAGTCTTCCTCTAGTTTTCTAAACATCATTTTTGAAAGAAGAGAAATGCCTTCAGTAATTACTTAAGATTTCTTCTTGTCCTTGTGAGCATCATCTCTAAAAAAAGAGAGATGGATGGTGTTATCCTACCCCTGAGTGTATTTTTAGCTTATATTAGTTATAATAGTTTATAGGGAACCTCCTCTGCCTTATAGGGAACCTCCCCTTGATGAGAGGAGAGATTTATCTCATTTTTATATGGTAAACCTACACATTTTTCCATATAAATCTCCTTGTGTTGTGGTTGATATACCTTTTTTGCCATTAGTTAGCTAGTGACAAAATATTCACCCAGCATAGTGTTACCTCCATCAATGACTAAATTGCAAACTTTACCTCTTGCTTTACACCTGATCTTGATCAGGTTTCTCCATTAGGTTGGTTCCTTGACTTTATTCTACTGCAATAAGACTCTCCTCATGAGTAATGACTCATTTTTTTAATGTTTTCTCTCCTCATTCTCTTATCTTACTCTCTATTTTTACATACTTCTGCTCATATTCCTTGGACACTTTGCTATCTTATGTCCCTCTCTTTGGTAATTCCAACATTGCCCCTAAAATATCTATCTTGGTCCTTATATCATTGGACCTCCACCTCTTCTCATTCTGCCATCCACAAATGGTCTATTTTTCCATGCATAGTGATGTCGCATGCCATTTTATTAAAATGCTACTACATGTACTTGTGGTATTTCTTAAACCACCTCTCTATTATTTTTCTCTTCCATCCTTGATTACAATGGTACTAACTAACCTTTCTACCTATCAACTCTTTCTTCTCTTTCTATTTATGCTCTTTGTACTCTCTTCCTGAGAAGATCCTCAATATCCTCCATCCTCATAACTAATGGAGTAATCAACTATATCATTATCCTAACCAAATCTTCCTCATCTCTGTTAGCTCTCTCCATGGAGCACTGCCCTTGAATACCTATCCTACATTGCACTTCAAAACACATTTTGTCAATTCTTTTCAATAATTCATGAAATCTTTCCCTTGCTTTAATACCAAAATGATGTAGAGTATTACATAATATTTCTTACTTTGTTTTATTTTTTGTTTCACTTCTTGAATAATGGGTCTTTGATTCAATATTCCTTTCTTGTTTCTAGGGTCTTGATCTAGACTTTAAAAATATTTGCAAATAAACTTAATGTATGGACTACACCTACCTAATGCTTTGCTACATATTTGAAACTCATTAAGATTTATTAAAAAACCAATGTTACATGCTTTTATTGAATTCCATTATAAACATTTATGCAATCATAATCTAACAAGACTGTGTCTTCCATGAATGGAACTCATAATTACTAGACTCTTATAATATTTGATTACTCTTATTGCCTATGCATGCTTTCATCAAGTTTGGGTTTAGCCTTTCCAACTGGTATATTCTCCTTCACATCTGTTATAATTTAAGTCCTTTAAATTTTATATGAACTATATGCACAAAATAGAATTTTTTGAACCTCAACTCACATTCAATGTGTTTAAATTCATTTTGAAATCTAACAAAATAAAGAAATAAGCCTGTCATCAAATGAAACACAAATCTAATATAGAATATTTATTGGAATGTTACAACTAGGATTGATGTATCTATATTCTTAATACACAACATGCAGTAAACTAACTGCGCATGCCATTAGTTAAACAAGTTCTTGAATCCATTAACTGATCTTCCTATATTCCATGTTTAGTAGGATTTTAACCTTTATATGCATACAGACCTTCTGATTATTACCCTCTAAACTTTTCATGATTTATCTCAAGTCTATACCTAATATTTTGGGTCTGTGCATTCATTAGTCACCTTTTACAATGTTGGGATTCATCCTTCAAGATTTTGCAAAGGAATTTTCCTTGGTTTTAAATCAACTCCACACAAACTCTCACCATATCTCAAATCACTGATTTTAACTCTTGGGAGACTATTGACAACAATCATATAGTTGTATTTTACCATAGACATTTTCCTTTACTAGTAATGTCTAAGAACACTTAGTGGCTATTTTCAAAATTTAAATTATCCATTATTTCATCCAAGACATGTGTCATAGCTTAGTTTTAGTGGAAAATATAAAAAATTTAGTTATAAATATAAATCAATTCTAGGGTTATTCTTAATTAGTCGCTATCTAGAAATCATCTTGGAAAGTCCTAACAAACCTAAGAAATCAATTAAAACTCTCTTAAGACATTATCACAAAGGAATATATATTTTAATATCCCTTAAAAGAGTAACCATATAATGAAGTATGAATACACATGTAGATCAAAAATTATATGGTGTCACGTGTTTAGAGGAAAACATTGCCTTCTACAATGATCACAATGGTGTATACACATATAGATGGGAGAACTATGTTTGGTTTTGAGTCCTCTTCAAATTAATAAAATATGGGAAATGCTTAGTCACTCAATGGAAAATGGTTGGGACTTTCAAAACCAACATACTAACCCATTTTTAAAGGGATATCTTTTGGTTGAAAGTGAGTTTTTTTCAAAGGAATGAGAAGGGAAAAAATATTAATGCATAAAAATGAATGTGAATCCACACATTAGAGGTAACTAGAGGCATATATGCAATATTCTAAGGTGTCATAGACCTACATAGTAAATAACGCCACTGCCAATAGAGCCTATATATTACTATTCATAGTAGGGGTTTGAGTTTCATCGATAACCTCTGCATAGGGTTTTGAGTTCACATTCCTTGATCTAAGTAGTCATAAAGTAAACAAAGAGCATTTTTCATAAATAGTGACAAACATAGTGAGTGATAAAATATCAAAAAAAAAAAAAAGAATCTCTCTCCCATGTTTATTTTTCAATTACAAATAATCCAACTACAATATCAATCTATCTTTTTACATTCAAATTTGTATGTTAATTCCCCTATTTTAACTAATTAGAATATTTATATTTTTACATTATTTTAGGACACATTAATCCAAAATAAGTAAAAGACACTCATATAATTTTATTATCATCATTCATGTATGGACATATTTATATCTATCATTGTTTGCCTTGGGATACTCACCATTACAATTTTAGACTCATTGATCTTTGTTTTCTAAGATTTTATCACCTTGACTAGAATCATAATATTCTGATAGTTGGTTGACCACTATTGATTATCATAATTGTAAACTCATATCTAGGATCTAATCTACAGTCTATTGCCATAGTGACAAGAAGACATAAGAAATCAAAGTTATATAAACTCAAAATTATGCACATAAGAATATTATGAAAAAATACACAATACACAAAATATGAGTATTTATGTATTTATCTGTTATGAAATATCATATACAATCCACTTAATTATTATTTAATCAATTTAAAATAAGAGTGTCTAAGTTAAATAGTCTGGTAATGTTGTTTCAATCCAACCACTTGGTTGTTGTGAAAAACCAAAAAAAAGGGGAAATCCACTAAATTAGTTCACTCAATAATTTGTACATGCATAATTAGTTTCAACCTTAATAATATTTAACAACTCCTTTATTTAAGTTTAACTGTAGATGTAGTGTGAACTAGGATAGATAGATAATAACTAGTTTATTTAAACCTAGTATGAACACACAAATCCAACACCCTCCTTTAAGCATAATATTGGGGAGTGAGAAAAGAGAAAATCAAAGAGACTGATCTTTAGATCTGGGTCTTAAAAACTAGGCCTAATTAGGTACCTATTATAGCTCAATTTTCCACCCTTGACAGGGTGTTTCAATCCCTCTCAACTTGAGCTATGCAATGGGATTGATCCTAGGCTGTGAGTGAACTTTAAGTAGATCAAACCTCTAGATTATAGGGCTAGCTCACCTTGATGTATCAATTCATCTCTACTACACTACTAACTTACAAATGAAAATGGAGAAGGATAACATAAAACAAACTAAATAAGGGGGTGATACACCAAATTAATTGATCACTACCAACCAGCTGCATGTGCACATATAGACCAAGAAACTAACCTTAATATACACTACTCCTAATCTAAATCTATTGCATAAGCACTTCAATGTGGAGGTTGTGATAGATGCTTAGGCTAAGAATACTAATCAAGAGGTCATATAATGACACTAATGAGTATAAAAACTCACTCAACTCTTACACTTCACTTGAAAGCTTTACATGACCTAAAAAAGAATCTTTCAAACTTCATATAGGTGTAATAAAATGATAACATGTCAAGGAAGACTAGGAAAATCACTTGACAATATCAACTATTCATGTACAAACACTAAGTACAATCAAAAGAGGAGGTAAAACCAATAGTATTTTATTGATCAAAGGCATACAAATGGGAAGGGGTTTGCCATACCCAAGTGGAAGATCCATACATAACCAAATAAGGATAAATTTATAGAAAATGAGAGTAGAAGAGAGAGAAGGGGCATAGAAGAGAGTAATGACAAGTGTTAAGAAAGAGTTATAATCAAGAATAAAGTTGAAGAATATTTTCATAAGGTCTTTAAGGACATATATTGCTTTCTTGAATATGCATCATCTCGGAAATGGCATAGGAGTTTCTCCCTTTACTTGACACCTCCTATTTCTTCTTCAAACTTCCATATTCTTGGCTTGGAAAGTGACAAGTGGAACTTCTTGGTCATTAATTCACATAAAACTTCCCTTTGCCCTTGTTCTTGACACCTTACATTAGTTTGAGAACCACCTATACTAAATTTTTAGTCGTGATCATAAAATAACTCCTTTCTTCTTAAAAACCATTAGTATTACTATGCCTCCCTTTGCTTGAAAGCCTCAAATATTTATTTCATCTTCATGAATAGACTTACTACTTGACACCCATTAGTCTTACTATGCCTCCCTTTTCTTGAAAGCCTCAAATATTGATTTCATCTTCTTGAAACCCATTAATATTACTAATCCTAAGTTCTCTCTCTTCATGAAATGTCTCTCTCAATATTAATATACTTGAATCAACTCTCTTGGATGCATCAAACACTCTCAAAGACCTCATTTTGCACCTAAAGCCTATACTTGTCCTCAATTCCTTATAGCCCCCAAAACACACAAAGCTCCTTGTGTAGAGCAATTACATATGATTTTAGTAAAATAACCATAGTTTTGAGTACCTAGTATTCCCTTATAGATTTGTAAAACATTTTATGAGCATACATTCAATGTAATTATACCAATTCAATTGTTTCTCTCTCTAATTAGGCCTCTAGGCCTATAAACTAAGATTTGGATATATAAAAATCCCACACATGTGAAATACAAGTAAGTGTTTGATTCACTTTTGGGACCTTCCAATAATGTTCCATGTTAAATTTTAGGGTCTGAAACCTTGTGTAGGTGGGTGAACCAGGAAATGGCCAAAAAACCTTGTATTTCGCAACCCTTCTCATACTGCCCTTAAGAAATAGACATGTAGGAATAATTCTAGGGCTAAATGTACATATTTTTATACCTTATAATATATAAGACACATCAATCCACCTTTCCCAATAGTTTAAATTTGTCTAGGAGATCAAACACCCTATTTTGAGCCTAAAACCTCACAAAAACACAACATTTAATGCTTCTGTACAGGTGTAGGTACAAGAAAATATCATGGTAAGGGTTTTAATAGACTGAGTAATGATTTTTAATTTTTTTAAATTTAAATTCAATGAATTTTATGCACTTATGAATCCAATTTATCCAATTAGGTCATTTCAAGTCTTCTTGGCAGCCTAAAACATGCTTATCATCTTAACGATGATTCATAAAGCTTGGGGCCTTAATCTCTAAAAAATTCCAAAAATTAAAATTAGATAAGGGTATGTAATATCCATAATTATCTTGGGATCCCATGCAACTTATACATATAATTATAAGTGGTTATTTGAGGCTCTCAGGCTTGTAAGTCTGCAATTGTGAACTTGAGAGAGGGAGGATTTTGAAAAAAAGAGAAAAAATGTTTATATTTAGATTTAGACACCTCATTAAGGTCTGTGACACCTATCCTAACCTATTCAAATGGTTTTATTTACCATTTATATCCATTATACTTCCTATAACATCATTGGTTGATGCTTAGTGTTTATAAGCCAACCAATGCAAGTAACCCTCGTATCTATGTTTTCCTTTGTTCTCACTAACTAATATGAGTTTGGAGTTTTTAGGAGTCATTTTAAAATCTCTATAAACATTCAAGAACTTTTAGGTCTTTATCCTTTTCTCACATGGTCCTATGTGTTTAATTTAGGGCTGCTAAGCCTAATTAGTCCTTTAGGTTCATCATTGTTGTCAAGCATTTAGTCATTCAATGAGAGAACTATGAGGCTAAAAATAAATGTATAGGATTAATTTTTTCCATTTATCTCACAATTACACTTTCAGATGTTATCCATTGACATAATACCTTATGTTGTTCAAATTTGATCATTCTATTTGTAGGTGAATGAGATTGTTTGGTTGCAAGCTTAAGATTGTTTCTCTATATAGCACTCTCTAATATATTTTAAGATATTATTTAGTTTTTAGTGATTATATAATTTTTTTAATTCATATAAACTCTAAATATGGTGCACACATTTCATATTTTATTTCAATCTTGAAAGCCAACTTGAATTTTTCAAGCAGGCCTATAGGTGGTGGTGTTGACTCCTTGGCTATTAGACATTGAGATTTGATATTTCCTTATTGAATTTGACATTTTTAGATTCTATATTAGGGATAAATACATCATATTATATATTTATAACCTATGCAATAATTAAAACCATTCATATTCACTCCACAATTATGATTTTCTCTCTTGTATCTGTCTAAGCCATGATTGTGTGTGATAGTTTGTGACAAGGTTCCATTATTACTTGGTCATAGCCTTAGAGTATACAATACATATTCAAGGGTTTTATATATATTTGGATATATTAATCCTTTTTGTCATATCTCACTTATCCCCTAACCTCATAATCAAACTAACACCGTGTTTCATACATGTTAGGGTATAAATAGGTTTGTAGGAGTTAGTTTGGCTTATGGCTATGACCTTGAGGGTTTAGGATATTGAATAGTATTATTAAAACCTTGATAAAATTTAGAGATTTTTATAAAATTTTCCATATATATCACACCCATTTTAATTCCATCATCACACAAGGGCTATTGCATTTCATATAGATGAGAGACCTATAGGTCTTCATTTTCACTGTTTGAAACTTTCATGATGCCTCATTTGATATTCTCAACCTCAAAAATGGTTCTTCATTGCCTCACTACACCTGTTATAAAGTTAATACCCTCATAATTCTTGGATAATTCATGGTTATACCTTATGAAAATCATTTTTGTGTAAGTAGCCTACACACAATCCTTGGCCTGAAAACACTATATGTTACTTGGAGAATATGGTGTTGGAACGAGCATGGAGAACTATTAATGGTGTTTGATATTTTTATATGGAATGAAAACATGATAAATTATCATTATAAAAATGTCTCTATCTATTAAAAACCTTGAAACATCAAGAGGCCATGATCAACAACCTATAAATTATGCAAAAGTGAAGGCTTCATGTCTTCTTAGGCTCACACATGCCAAGAATTATTTGGAGAATCATGGATGAAGCTTGTGCAGAAACATATAGACCTTAAACAATGCTCATCTTATTCCATTAAGCTCCAAATTGCATACAAATTGTGTAAAACTAAGTCTATGGGGTTTATGTCGGGTTTAAGACCACCTGATGATCTTAATGATTGTTCATAAAGTAGGCATTGATATCAGTACCAATGCCACAAATATAAAGGCCATTAGACCCCCTTCATATTTATACAAGTTTAGTTCATCAATCTCTCTCCTTAGTTTATACCAAGTACTTGAAATTGGCCATTGTTAGTCTGCCAAGAAGCTAATGGAGCATCTAATGCAAGTTTGAGCTTCTTAAGACCTATACAAGCTTTCTATCCATGGAAATGACATAAGGAAGGTGAAGAGTCAATATTAATACATTTTCACCTAAAAATGAATCCCCCAAGTCCATAAAAGAGACTAAAACTTCCCTTTTTAAAGTGATTTTCTCTTAATTAAACCTGTAAAATTGTTATGATCTAACATTCCTAACATATATGAAAGTTATATAACTCCTTCATAAGCTATACAAAGTGTATTTGTATGGAAATTTCATATTTTTAGCTATGTCATATGTTAGATTTGGCTATATGCACTTTTATCTTGTATGACACTTTACCTTAAACTTCACAAAATAATCTTAACTTTCCCAAACAAGTATAAAATGTTCATGCAAGGTGATCAAAGCATGAGATGACTTTGAGAGACACTTATGAAACCTTGAAACCTTTTGTATCAACCTTCTTCACATCATGGTATGACTAGAGTATCACAAGACTAACATAAGTTATTACCTTAAACTTGTCAAAATAACCTTAAAATATGTTAATAATACCTTAGAAGGACCATTTAAAGACCTCAAAAGGCAAGGAAGGGTTATGAGCAAGGTTATAAAACATGACAAGTCAATTTTTTTGTGAACCTGGTCTATGGTAGCCAAAAATTGGCTAAAATCTTTGGCGGTCTCTTAGGGATGATTACTTGCTAAACATATTAGACTAGTTGCCTAATCCATCCATTGGGAAATAGAGTCACTTGAACTCTACTCCAAACCTGATATGGGACCTTGACAAGGACAAGACAATTGACTTGACCTCTAAACACACAAAACACAAAGACACCAAAAAAAGCAAAGGAAACACAATAAGACAATAGACAAACATGTGCTTATGAAGCACTTAGGGAAGACAAAGCACAAACAACTACATGTAACTGAACTTAACATTGAAAGGAATACGAGCTCATGAAAAATAATTTCTTACACTAACCAAGAGAGGGGAATATGGAAAAGAATTAATACTTGCTACACAATAATAAGAAAAACACATACATCTAAAAATAATAACATACCATAACAAGTGATTTACGTGGGGAAAACCATTTCGAAAAAAAACCCCACTCTAGAGAAACTCAATGTATTATTCAAATCAATAAGATTATAACACACTTGTAGAGTAAGGCATCATAGGATCATCACTAATTTACTACACACAAGAGAATAACTAGTTTAGAGATTTAGTGCCTTCACATAACTCTCAAGATTACAAAGCTTAACTACAAGCTTACTAGTTTTCTATAATTTTCTCACAAGCTTCATTGCTTACTTACAAAGGAGAGATATATTCTTACTTATAGAAGTTACAAAGAAGAATACATAATGAATAAACTTAATGGGAAAGGAAAAAAATGTGCCACCCTTTAGTGGCATCACTATTTAGGAATAGTGGAATGCTTTTATTCTTTTGCATTGGTCAAAAGTGAATCCTCCACTTTTATATGCTTCTAAAACTACCCTCTACTCACACATGTGCCTTCAATATGGAATAATAACTTATTCCCCATTATCCCATGTGTACACACACGCTTCCAAAGGAATATAAATCATATTTTTAACTTATCCTCCACTCAAGATCATGAGGTCAACTAAGAGGTACACCCCATATCCATTCTTGTCATTTTGCACCTAAAGCAAAATCATGTGCATCACAAAAGATAACAACTTATGTAATTAGTGGAGTGGTATGCCCCACTACACTCACATACACTTACACCATGTAGATTACTTTATGGGTTATGCCAAATCATCAAAAGCCACATCATTACCTACATCACCTACCACATTACATACACATTCATTACCAACTGACCAATACCACCTCATCACATAAATAGTGACTATGAATATTAGCTCATGAATAGTGAATCATGAATAGTGTCTTGACTTGTCAAGGTTGAGATAACTAAATTCACAATAGACATATGATTATTCCTCTAGGATCAAATGGGAAGTTTTTGATATCACCATTGTACCATGAAATTATATTATCACATGATGAATGAGGTCTAGTCAAGTGCTGCTCTTGGCATGAGAATTTCCACCTACATCTTGAGATTTGGCATGGTTATGGTCTTTTTAACTAGCAACTGAACCTTCTTGATTCATTACCTTGTCCATGAGTTGAATTTATGAGTCAAGGACAAAGTCATGCTTGTCCCAAGATTGGTTTCTTGGCATCAATAATACTATCTTTCCCTCATCCACAGGCCACTACTAATTGTCTATGAATTGTTCATGCCTATCAGCTACTACTTTCTTGATATCTTGGTCTTGTTTTCTTGAATTCTTTTGAACAAATGTCCCACTAGGAAGAGGAATAAATTTAAAATAATATTCATTCTATCCAATAGATTATGCAATCCCTTTTAGAGTTTCAAATTCATTGCATATGTTTATATACTACTGCCACAAGTCCTTATCATGCTCTTGACATCCCTCTTGAAGAGGTACAACCTAAGACACATCCTATTGATTTGAGAAAGCATATAACATATTATCATGAAATTCATGGTGATCACTTGGAAAATCATCCATCATTACCACAACTTGACCTTGCTCTTCAACTTCTATAGCCTCATTTTAAGACTTCCCTCTATGCTCACTAGGAGGAATCTCAACTTCATGAGAGACTTTTTCATGTT
This sequence comes from Torreya grandis, assembly GCA_037957365.1. Classification (NCBI taxonomy): domain Eukaryota; kingdom Viridiplantae; phylum Streptophyta; class Pinopsida; order Cupressales; family Taxaceae; genus Torreya; species Torreya grandis. Next base: position 1,679,042 of record JARHVA010001224.1, on the reverse strand, counting down.
TATCAACTGTTACCTCAACAAGTTCAGATGACATTAGATCTTCCTTTTGTTACATATTATCAATATCATCTTAAAATGAAGTAGTCTCTTGTATTGGAAAGCTTATAGAAATGCCTTCCTCTTGCTTGGTTTTTTTTTTTGACAAAACTTCCTTCTTTAATCTAAATCAAACCATAACATGACTCTATAAGTGTGTATCCTACTCTTAAAACTTCAAAAAAGTATTACAATTGAAATTCACTTGTTCTAGTTCACTTAGGCCTTTTCAATCTTGATAAGAGTGGATATAGAGGTAAACATAACACAATTTGAGGAGTTAGAGTTTCTACCTCTTTGATCATGCTCATGAGACTCAAAATAACTTTTTTCCATCTCTAATGGATATTTAGAAGTTTCTTCTTCTACTATAATAACTTGATTAGCTTTTTCTCCATCAAAGTCACTTTTATCTTTAACTTCAAAGGCTAATTTGCATCTCTTGTTACCAAGAGGTGTTCCAATAATGAGCTCCTCCTCTTTTTCACTTGAAGTATCCTCTTCATAAATTTCTTGGGAGTGATCTATAGCTGTAACTTGACTTTATTACTCAAGAAGGGGATGCTAAACCTCATAAACTAGTTTTGAGCTATCCTGATCAATGAGATTGTCCTTCTCTTCCCTCTATTCACTAATGAATCCATCCATCTTTGGAATGTTTTGGATTTCAACTTTATCCATAAGGGATTGATTCTTCATTTGAATTCTCTTCTAAATTGATTTCCAAAATGGGAAAGTCTTAGTTTTTACAATCTTCTCAACAAGGATTTCTTATTTGCCTTGGACTCCTTCAATTGATTTACAAGATGGGAAGGATTTAGGATTTTGAAGAGGGATGGGCATGTCTTGAATAGGTTTAGGTTTCTCCTTGATCTCAAATCCTTAATATATGCTTGTTACACTTTGTTTATCCCATGATTTCACTACTTTATTCCAACTTGGAATCTTAAAGGACTTCTTAGGGGGTTATTGAGGAATATGAGTGGAGTTTTGTGCCACGATAGATTCATTAGCTTCCCTCTAAGTAGAAATCAAACTTTCTAATTTTGATTTATTTTGATCCTCAATAATAAGTCACTCAACAATAACCCCTTTATTCTTTTGGATTGATTTTCAAGATGGGAAGGTTTTAGGGGCATGTGAAGGGCTTGGGAGACTTTGAATCTCACTTGAAATGTTATTTTGAGGAATAATGGGTGGCACATAAGAGGGATGAGGTTGTATAAATCAAGGCACATGGGGCTGATAGCATTGAACCTAATGTCCTTCATATAATATTAGCTTATCTTCTATGCATTGAATTAGGCCTTCATATACTTTGGAGTGTTCACCAATTTACTCTTTCAATATGTGCCCACTCTCTCTTTATCAGATGCAGTGAGTCTCTCACATTATGAATGGGATGCCTAGGATCACTTTGACCATACTCACTTTATGTGTTAAGCCTTAACACATAAATATCATAGCCCAAGAGAGTTTACTTGAAACTTGAGATAGATTGATTTGAAATATGGCTATGTTGACTAGGAGTAGCATGGTCTTGGCAAGGCTAATTGGAGGGATGAAAAAGCTGCTAGAGAGGTGAACTATCTTGATATGATTGATGAGTAAAATAAGGAGGGTAATAATCTTGATAACAAGGTTGATAAGCATAAACAAACTAATGATAAGGGTCAACAAATTATTGGCAAGGATCAACATGAGTTTAATATATCTCTTAAACTTGTGTAAAACAAAAATCAACATTAGACTTAACCATGAAACCTCATGTGAAAGGTACAAATAAAAAAACACTTTATTAAAAATGATATTTGGGCTACTACAACTAGTTGAGTATATTCAAAGTCACCATTGATGTTTTTTGAAATGCCTCTAAAGGTTGGTGCATTAAATAACAACACCAAAAAATCTTCAATTGATTGCAATCTAGTCCCACTGGGCATGCTAGAACTATTATAGCTCAAATTTGTATCCTTAAGAAGGTGTTTCAAGCACTCTCAACCTGATCTATGTAATGGGATTGATCCTAGGATGTGGGTGACCTTTAGATAGACCAAACCTCTAGATTATAGGGATAACTCCCCTTGATGTAATAATTAGGCTCTATTAAAATACTAACTTACAAAGGAAAAGGGATAATGATAACATAAAAATAAATAAATAAGAGGGTGATACACCAAATCAATTGATCACTACCAACCATCTACTCATGTACATATATATGAAGAAACTAACCTTAACATAAACTACTCCTAATCTAAATATCTTGCATAAGCACTTCAATGTGGAGGTTGTGATAGATGCTTAGGCTAGGAGAACTAATCAAGAGGTCATAAAATGACACTAATGAGTATAAAAACTCACTCAACCCTCACATTTCACTTGAACACTTCACATGACCTACAAAAAAGTTTTCAAATTGTACATAGGTGTAAGAAAAGGACAACATGCCAAGGAAGACTAGGCAAATCACTTGACAAGATCAACTATTCATGTACACATACTAAGTATAGTCAAAGTAGTAGGTAAAAATAGTAGTTGATAAAAGGCATACAAATGGGTAAGGCTTCACCATACCTAGGTGAAGGATCCATGCATAGCCAAATAAGGTTATATTTATAGAGAATGAGAGTAGAAGAGAGAGAAGGGGTGTATAAGAGAATAATGACAATTGTCAAGTAGGAGTTATAATCAAGAAGGAGGTTAAAAAAAATTCAAAAGGTCTTCAAGGACATATGTTACTTTATTGAAGATGCATCATCTTGGAAATGGCATAGGAGTTTCTCCCTTTGCTTGAAACTTCTTGCTTATTCTTCAAACTGCCCTCTTCTTGGCTTAGAAAGTGAAAATTAGTACTCCTTGGTCATTAATTCATCTTAAAATACCCTTTTACATTGTTTTTGACACCTTTCATCAGTTTGAGAACCTCCTATATTGACATTTTAGTGGTGATCATCACATAACTCCTTAGGTGTCTTGAAACCCATTAGTCTTGCTATTCCTCCCTTTGCTTGATAGCCTCAAATATTGATTTCATATTCATGAATACACTCTCTCTTCATTAAATTTATATTTAAATTTTAATATACTTGAATTAAATCTCTTGGATGCATCAATCACTCTTAAAGACCTCATTTTGCACCTAAAGCCTATACTTTTCCTTAATTCTTTGTAGCCCTCAAAACACACAAATATCCTTGTGTAGAGAAATATATATATGATATTGAAAAAATATGCATAGTTTTGAGGACCCAATATTCCCTTACATATTTGTACAAAGTTTCATGACCATAAATTTAATGCAAGTACACCTAATTTAGTTATTTCTCTCTCCAATTAGGCCTCTAGGCCTAGAAACTAAGATTTGGATCTATTTAACTACCACACATGTGAAAACCCAAATATGTTTTTGATTCACTTTTAAGACCTCTAAATCATGATCCATGTTAAATTTAAGGTTATGAAATATTGTGTAGGTTGGTGAACTAAGAAATGGCCAAAAAACCTAGTCTTTCACAAGCCTTCTCATACTGCCTTCAAGAAAAAGACCTTTAGGAACACTTATATGGTTAAATGTATGGAATTTTTGAAATGAGAAGATATAAGACACATAAATATACCTTATCCAATATTTTACATTTGTCTAAGAGATCAAACACCCTATTTTAATCCCAAAACCTTACAAAAACATTGCATTCATACAAGTGCAGGTACAAGAAAATATCATGGTAAGGGTATTATTAGAGTGAAGAATGATTTTAATGTGTTTTCAGGGGAAATCAATGCATTTTAGGAAATTTGGAAGCCAATTTCTCTAATCAGGTCATTTTAAGTCTTGTTTGCAGCCTAAAACATGTTTATCATCTTAATAATGAATCATAAAGCCTGGGGCCTCAATATATGAATAAAATTAGACAAGGGTATCTAAAATTTAAAACTATTTTTGTTTCCCATGCAACTTTTTTGTACATTTCTAAGTGATTCTTTGAGGCTCTCGGGCTAGTAGGTCTACAATTGTGAACTCAAGAGAGGGAGGAGTTTGAAAAAAAGAGAAATAATGTTATTTTTAGATTTAGACACCTCACTTAGGTCTATTCCACCTATCCTAACCTATTCCAATGTTATTTTTTACCATTTATATTCATTATAATTCCTACAACATCATTGGTCGATGCTTAGGGTTTATAAGCCAACTAATGCAAGTGACCCTAGTATCTATGTTTGCAATTTTTCTCACTAACTCCAATGAGTATTGAGCTTGTATGAGTCCTTTTATAATATCTATAAACATTATTTAGATTATTGATACCCCAAACCTTCAATAACTTGTAGGTCTTTATCCTTTTCTCACATAAGCCTATGTGTTTCATTTAAGCATGCTAAGCCTAATTAATCCTTTAGGTTCATCACTGCTTTCAAGAATTTAGTCATTCAATGAGATAATTGTGAGGCTCAAAATAAATTTATAGAATTATTTTTTTCCCTTCATATAAAAATTACACATTCATATGTTCTTTATTGACTTAAGACCTCATGTTGTTCAAATTTGATCATTCTGCATGTAATTGAATTAGACTGTTTGGATGCAAGTTTAAAATTGGTTTGATATATTTAAAGATATTATTTAGTCTATAATGATTCCATACATTTTTTTATTCATATAAACCCAAAATATAGTGTACACATTTCATATTTTCTTTCAATCTTGAAAACCAACTTGAATTTCTCAAGCAGGCCTATAGGTGGCAGTGTTGACTCCTTGGCTATTAGACATTAAGATTTGGGACTTCCTTGTTATATTTAACCTTTTAAGATTATATAGTATGGATAAATACTTCATATATTATCTCTATAATCTTTACCAAAATTTTAACGCTTCATATTCACTCAATTGTGATTTTATCTCTTGTATCTGTCCAAGCCATGACTATGTGTGATAATTTGTGACAAGGTTCCATTCTTAATTGGTCATAAAATTAGAGGATATAGTCAATATTCAAGGGTTTTATATATATTTGGATATCCACATCCTTTTTTAAATATCTCACTTATCCCCTAACCTCATAATCAAACTAATACTATGTTTCATACATGTTAAGGTATAGGTAGGTCTGTAAGTGTTAGTTTGGCTTATGGCTGTCACCTTGAGGGTTTAGGATATTTAATATAATTCTTATCACTTTGATAAAATTTATATAGTTATATAATTTTTTCCATAGATTTCACACCTTCTTTAGCCTTTAAAATCCATCAGCACATGAAGGCTATTACATTTCATATGGAAGAGAGACCTACAAGTCTTCATTTTCATTGCTTGAAACTTTCATGATGTTTTGTTTGATCTGATCAACCTTAAAAATTATTCTCCATTGATTCATTACACCTATTATTAATTTATTAACCTCATAAATATTGAATACTTCAAGGTTAGACCTTCTCAAAATCATTCTTGTGCAGGCAACCTACACATAGTCCTTGGCCTAAAAACACTATATGTTACTTGGAGAAAATGGTGTTGGAGTGAGAATGAAGAACTATTGATAGATATATATAGTTTTATATGGAATGAAAACATGATATGGTATCCTTAAAAATATGCCTCTATCTATTAAAAAACTTAAAACATCAAGAGACCATGATAAATAACTTGCAAACTATACACAAGTGGCATCTTTTTATCTTCTTGGGATCACACCTGCCAAGAATTATTTGGATAATCATGGAATAAGACCTTCAAAAATTCTCATCCTATTCCAATGAGCTCTAAATTGCATAAACCTTGTGTAAAACTTAGCCTATGAGGTTTATATAGGGTTTAAGACCACATGATTATATTAACTATTGTTCATAAAGGAGGAGACATCAATATCAAAATAAATGAAAAAAATATAAATGTAATTATACCCCATTACTCTAACCATAAGCTCAAGTCATCACTCTCTCTCCTTCATCTGTACCAAGTACATAAAATTGGCCATTACTAGTTTGCCAAGAAGTTGATGGAGATTCTGATGTAAGTTTGAGCTTATTAAGAAATGTAAAAGATTTTTAACCATTAAAATGACTTAATGAAGGTAAAGAGACACTTTGAATATGTTTTCACCTAAATATGAATCCTTTAATTCTATACAAGTGCTTAAAACTACCCTTTATGGAGTGATTTTCTCTCATTTGGATGTTGAACTTGTAAAACTGATATAATTTGAAAATTTTGACATGTATGAAATTTAGATGACTCCTTTATAAGATATGACAAGTGTATTTTTATGGAAATTTCATCTTTTTATCTTTGTCATACATTAGATTTAGCTATACACATTTTTCTCTTGCATGACACTTTACCTTAAAATTCACAAAATAACATAACTTTCCAAACAAGCATAAAATATTCATGGAAGGTGGTAAAAACATGAGATAGCTTTTAGAGACACTTATGAACCCTTGAAACCTTTTGGATCAACCTTATTTACATCATGGTATGAATAGACTAACACAAGACTAACATAAGGTATTACCTTAAGCTTGTCAAAATAACCTTAAAATATGTTAATAAGACCTTAGAAGAACCATTTGAAGACCTCACAAGGCATGGAAGGGTTATGAACAAGGATATAAAACATGACATGTCATGTTTTTTGTGAACCTAGTCTATGGTATCCAAAATTTGGCCAACATTACCCATGTATAAAATATTTGGAGAAAAAAGTTTTTGTGGGTAAAATGTGTTACCACAAGGTACTAAAAAATAGTAAAAATAGTGAAAGTGGAGAGATAAAACATAGTCTAAAAGATGTCCCATGAAGTAAATATCTCAATACTCAAACACAAATTCATTAAGTGCATTTGAAAGTCATAAATGAATTCAATCTTGTATGAATGGTTTGGATCTATTGCAAAATAATTTAAAAATACAACTAACACATATAGGCAACATAATAGATCCTTAAAAAAGGAAACTGTCAGTGGTGTTGAAAGTGCAAATGAGTTCACTAAATTGATTTTGATTAATTCCCTAAAATAAAAGATGTGGTATGATAAGAATTATCTAGTGACATGACACCCAAAGAAGTAATGTCTGCACCATACCTCCCCATACTATTAAATGGGTGGAGTGACACAAAAAAAATATATGAGTGGTACAAATAAAACTAATAAAACACAAAAATTCTGACATCATCTGATACAAAACCATATGTCTCTTAAAACATGAATACAATCATGTTGTTAACTAAGGCATTGAAGATAAAGACAAAAACATCTCTCAAGAAGATGGCCTTAGTGGTTATAGGAGAGTCAAGAAACCAAAGTATATAAAAAAATCTCAGAATAGAGCACACACACACACAGATAAATTGAAACAACAAACCCTATAAATTTTTGTAGACTTGATGCGACTACAAAATGATCCCATAAAATAATAAATCCACAAAATAATGTAAGAAACTCCAAAATGTTGTCAATTTATAGAATATGCCATCAAGAATAATGAGAGTTGATCATAAAATAAGGGAGCAATGTTCAGATGAAGAAAATAAATAGTAGAGGAACCATACTGGTAAAATCCTTGGAAAGAATTCTAACGATGTAGCCACAACTGATATGAAATCCATCCCAGATAAATACGTATGGTGGATGATGATGCCTACATGTGAGTAGGTGAAAAAGACACAAAAAGTGCATGTGAGGAAACATTCAAAAGCATGTTAGGTCAATTTTGGTCAACTAAAAAAACCTCAGGACTCTCATTCTTGAGTAAAGGTGTAAAAAAACCCATGTGTTTCTCAACATCCTCATGAAGAGTGGAGAAAACAAAAATAAGAGATCTGTCATCAAATGATCCCAATGAAGATGAAATATCTATGCCAAAACTAATGCCATGGAGAGCAATCCAATGAATAGGTTGGATAGGAGAAATGATTCCTTGTTAATGTTTCCAAATACCTCCACCAAGATGACTCATTGAACAAAGTTTGTAGGAACCAAAGGTAGTATTATGTTTATAAAAATAACCAAACATGTATGCAAGTGAATTTGAAGAGGGGTGTGTGAGAGGTGTAATAACATGAAAATTAGATATAATAGGTGACTCAAAATATAGTAGGTCACAGTTTAAAAGTGCATTAAGTGGATGTGTGCTAGATTCAAGAATAGGTAGTGAATCACACAATGGATTAGGCTCTATCGAATGTAATTCTAATGTATCATTATGATGTTGAAAATGTGAAACTGTGTCTTATAATGTATTTATAAGGGCATCTTTGCCATAAATGAGGGAGATGAGAATGAAATTATGCTTTTAGAGTTTTTTATTATATTCTATGTACTTAATCATATCTTCTTGAAGTGAACAAATAAAAAAAAATATCATTTTTTGATTGCAGGTTATTATTGGCTTGTTTGATAGTGTGGATGTCTTGGTAAAAAGCCATTAAATAAGTAAAATACAAGGCCTAAAAATGAACCTCAAGTAAAAATCAAACTCACCAAGATGAAAAAACAATTCTCCCAAATTACTTATAAATATGTGCTTTTATACAATGTTTTAGCACAAAAATAAAGATGAAGAAGGCCATCCTAGAATCAATAGTATGCACCAAATGATGTGAAAAAATGATCCTCTAATAGAAGTGAGGTGATTTTAAAATAATGACACCTCAATTTGAGTTTCCTATTAAAATATATGGTTGTTTGAAGATAAAAAATCTACAATAATAACGTAAAATCTATAATAAATAACCAAATTTGGGAATGTGACCACTTAAATTGATAATCCAACTCTAACACTACATAAAATTTAGAAAAAAAATTATTGTAAAAAAAATTTGACTTTTCTAGCCTTCGAGACGAGTGAAAATCGCTGCTGCAAAGTTTACTTGTAAAAATTTGGATGTGAATGGTGATGAAAAAACTACTCACTCAAAAGGTTTGAAAAAAAGACCCTTCATGGAATTCAAACCCAACATGTCACACTTTAATATATTATAGTATGGGAAGCTTTTTACATAAATATTGTTTCCAACATGTCACACTATATACTCAAACATATGGTTTTCCTAAAAAAATATTTGACTTTTCAAAATCCATGAAAAAGGAAACAATAATAATAAAACCTTTTGTTAATGGCAACATGGAAGGGAGAGTTATAGAAAGATTTAGTTTCCCATTACATTAGTATAACTATAAATTCATGTAAGGAAAATTTTGAATTTGAATTTTAATAATAATTTCAAAATTCAAAAAAATTGAACCTTTCAGACAGCTCAGTAGAGGACCTCAAATCATGTGAGGATCTCGGTCAAAGGTGATGTGGTAGTCAAGAGGTGAAAGTGCCATGTTGGTAGCAAAATTGGATTGCATAGAGATAACATCAATGTAATTTACAATGCCAACATGCAATCAAATCTAACAATGTGCAATGTCTAACATTCTAATTATAATTGTACGATAGTAATTCCTACCAATTTTTTGAAGTCTTCACCAATACTAATGTGGCCAAGGTACAATTTGTGTGACTTTGTAAGGGTCTTACCATGGCTAGAAGGGGGTTCCCCGGTAACAAGAGCCATATAACCCTTCATAAAAAAATTATAATAATTTTCAAAAAAAAAAAAAAGAAAAAATATTACAATTTTTTTAAACATTTGCTATCATCGATCATAGAGTTGTATAACCTATACTACATAAAGGACATTAAAATGCTGAAAAAATGCAATTTTGGGAAAGTTGGTGAAATTTTACAAATCAACGGTGCTTCTATATGTTTTAAGGTGATTTGGATTGAACGGTGATGTCTATTTAGCCTCAAAATGCTTATAAATTAATGTCATATATAATTCTTAAATTTTTTTCTTCCAATCAACTTAAAAAATAATGGTAAATGCATAATAACAATAAAAATGAAAAAATATTGATGTGAAAGGTGGCTCTAATATAGTATCAAAGTTATAAACTCATTTCTAGGGTCTCATCTATAGTCTATTATCATAGTGAGAAGAAGCCATAAGAAACACAATTATATAAACTCAAAATTATGCACACAAGAATATTATGACAAAATCTGTAATGCACAAAATCTGAGTGTTTATGTGTTTCTTTCTCATCAAAAATCATGTATAAGCTACATAATTTTTATTTGACCGATTTACAATACGAGTGTCTAGGATAAATCACATCGAAAGGTTGTTTCACTCCAACTACGTGGTTGTTGTGAAACTAAAAAAATAAGGGAATCCACTAAATTAGTGCACTCAATAATTTGTATATGCATAATTAGTTTCAACCCCAACAATATTTAAAAACTCTCTTATTTAAACTTAACTTTTATAGTGTGAACTTGGCTAGATAGACAATAAGTAGTTTATCTAAGTATAGTGTGAATACACAACTCCAACATCAATCATCTAAATTTTGTTCATATTAGTTTTTGGTATTTTATTCCACCTCACCATGTCTCCTTATTCCATGAATTTAGGAATAATAGACCAAATAAAATTCATGGAATAAGAAAACATGGTGAGGTGGAATAAAAGACCAACAACTAACATGAAAAAAATTTAGATGATTGATGTTGGAGTTGTATTCTCACACTATACTTAGATAAACTAGTTATTTTGTTTCCATTACAAAGAAGATATATATATATATATATATATATATATATATATATATATATATATATATATATATATATATATATATATATATATATATATATATGTGTAGTTATCTTCTTTGTAATGGAAACAAAATAACTAGTTTATCTAAGTATAGTGTGAGAATACAACTCCAACATCAATCATCTAAATTTTTTTCATGTTAGTTGTTGGTCTTTTATTCCACCTCACCATGTTTTCTTATTCCATGAATTTTATTTGGTCTATTATTCCTAAATTCATGGAATAAGGAGACATGGTGAGGTGGAATAAAATACCAAAAACTAATATGAACAAAATTTAGATGATTGATGTTGGAGTTGTGTATTCACACTATACTTAGATAAACTACTTATTTTCTATCTAGCCAAGTTCACACTACAAAAGTTAAGTTTAAATAAGAGAGTTTATATATATAAAATTACAAAAAACACATTGATCACATTTTGTTTCCCTTACAAAGAAGATAACTATATATATCTTTAGATTTCCTTTTACTACATTGAATAAATTATTGTTGCTACATTCTTGTACCAAGAGAAGGATATTTAATTATTAAAGAGCATATTAAAATGTCATTTTATAGATATTTTATAAACTCTGAAATTTACCATGAAGCCTTTTCAATATTGAACATCAATCAAATACTAAAATAATCTACTTGAAACTTCACCAAAATCCTTATTATACTGAGATGAAATACAATTTTAACATTGAAGAATACATATGAATAAAGTAGTAAATTCACAACAACAAACCCTTTTCAAACTCAAAATAAAATAACCATGCAAAACAACAATTACCCTAGTATAACAATGATTAACCAAGGACAAGGTATAATAATCCGGGGAAACATATTGTAGGGATATAAGGAGAGATGGTGTTTAATGGAGGGTGGTATGATGACACTGAATAATATCTATAACCCCATGTAACAACCTGAACTATAAATTAAATCTCATACATCATATTGTAGAAGGGAAAACTCCAATGTAATAAGCAATAGGGTAGAAACCTCAATGTGACAATTTGTAAATAATTCAAATGCTCACAAAGTATTGGAGTATGATATAAATATTTAGCCACACTAAAACTAGATTTTAATCATAATTTTAAAGCATAATTATGATTCCTAAAAGGAATCACCTCAATGGGTTAGAGGGGTTTTGTCTTCTAAACTTGTATATTAGAGGTTTTTCATCACGGGATGAAATGATTTGGATGCAAAGCTCAAACTCTAGAATAGGTTTTTGTTTTCAAATATGAATAATGAATAATGACTCTTTTGAGCCCAACTTCTCTTTTTATAACTTTCCATTTTCCAATTTACCCTAAAGGCATTTAAAAATACTTTTAATTAGATATTAATTTTCATCCACTTAATAATAATAATTACTTTTTGATCCTCTTAATAATGATAATACATAAGTGTCCTTTTTATATTATAAAATAAAATTAATTTAGGACAACATAAAGTATTATTATTAATTTATTTCCCTAACTTTATCCCTTAGCCTATGATAAATAAGGAATAGGTCATGGGTCTTTCAATCAGTTAATTCTAAAAAGGGGACATGAAAGTCTGCCCTTCCAAGAATTGCTTACCCTCAAGCAATTGCATATTCAAAAATCTAACTTGGCTACACATCTCTTCAATGCCAGGATCCCCAATTATCCTTGGGAGTCTGCTAGTCCCTTTGTCTAATTTACTTGACTAGAGGACTTTAATTTCTTCTTATGATGCAACATCCTCAAATGGATCTATTTGTTAATTGACATCCTCCTACAAAGTCTTTTTAGAATCCTCATATTGGTCTAATTTAGTTATTTGTCTTGGTCCTATGATCTCAGACTTACCTGGTGGCTACCTTATGTGAAAGATGAGCTTGCTAGGTAAGGTAGAACCAAATGAAGATACTCTTAGTTTCTTTTCTAACTTAGTAATGTATACCTTTTTTTGACTCTAAATTTTTATTTAATTTGTTCAGGCTATAAATAATATCAAGTTTCTCATTTTGTACTTCCTTACAATCCATATCAAGATCATTCATATCTCATTTAAATGTCTCTAAATACTGATGCAAATCATGTTGTGATTCATCTATTAATTATGTGATTTCTATCAAAGAATGTTTACTTGAGAAACTGAATATTTTTTCCTTTAATGTCCTGATCTCTTTAGTTTGATATGATATAATTTTCATCCATTCAACATTTAAAATATTCTCATGTGTCTCATTGCCTTGGTCAGTCATCATTTTATTAATCTCATAAGGTGTAGGTGAAAATTATTGATATAATACCTATGCATCTTTTAATGTTCCAACTAAGATTTTTACTAAGTTCCTTCCTTTTTATACCTTCCTGCATTTCTAAAACATGTCTAACATATGGTTCTATCGTTTGGACATTATATATCCTATGTTTAACATCTGATCTCAAATTTTCAATATCTATATTGATATTATCTCTTTTAGCCACAACATCAAAGAATTTGGCACCTAATTCTACATATTGCCTCATCTCTTCAGCACATTATTTTGAGATATATACATCATGATTTATTTCCCTTGCTTCTAAAAGCTTTTCTATCTCTACATTCTATTGCTTTATTATTTTCTCTAGATCATGCAGAGCAAAAACTAGCTATATGTTTGCTTCTTGGATTTTGATGAGATGTAAACTCAAATTGGAATTACATTCATTCTTAAGTTTTATCTCATCCTCAAAATCTTTAGTCATATGTTTTCATCTTGTACTGAAACTTTACATTGTCTGCACCCCTTTTACTCTCTATGTAGTCCTTTAGTATTGATTTTAACTTTTCAATCTCTTATTTAAAATTATGTCACTCCGTTCACATTTTTAAATATTGCATTTCCATTTCTCCATCTTGTCATTGATGTTTAGAAACCTATTGATTCAAAGTCTTAATTTCTAAAATAAATTTACGTGACTTTTGTTCCCACATCATATATTCCATCTGTATAATGGGAGTAAATGTCTAAACACCAAAATACACTTATTTAGAAAAAATTAAATATCAACATGATGCTTAACTTGATCACAAAGTGAGAGGGTATGAATTAATCTCAATACCAAGTATCTCATTACTCGGATAATTTATGCATCATGAGAAATTTTCCTAACTGTGACTACCTTTATTTTTCTAGGCATCACAAACCATCCTTCAAATGCAAGGTCCAGCTTCATGGATTTAGGATCTAGTGATAATCAGTTCATGAAATACAACCACTAAACTTCCACAACCTAGTTAATATTCATAACATATTAAAAAATAATCAAATTTTTACTCTACTTATGTCTAGAAATATCTCCTAGATCCCATATTATGATGTGTAGGTAACTTTGGGAAATTATTTTTGTGTATGCTCATATCAAACTGTTTGTCATGATGGCACAAGAATGTGTAATATTATATCTTAATCTATTTAGTGAATTATCTTCTTGACCTTTGACCACAAATAGTAGATCATGAGGATGCAAACACAACAAGTTACCATTATCTTCTTCCCCATTGAAACTATTAAGCCTTCCTTTCCTTAATGTGATATTATTTCCACATAAATACAACTCATTACATATAGTGGATATAATTCTAGTGTTGAATGGCAAACTAGAAACTAAATCAAAACCAACATAAGAAGAGAAAACCACTACTACTCTATCTGACATATCATAGACCTTGTATAAAGACAACCATTTAAAAATTTATCACCAATCACCATGTCATATGCATTTGTCAATGCAATCATAATTTGGATATAAGATTTGAAGCCAACTAAAATGATATGAATTGTTTACCTAGATTTTGAATTGTCCCATTTCTACTTGCCTTGAGAGAACTATCGGATGTGAGGTGACATGCCTTGGTTTCCTACATTTGACCCATGTGCTCTAAACATTGAATCTTATTATCATTCCCAATAGTTTCCTTATGCTCATATAAGGCTAATTCATATTTTTCCTCATACATTTGTATGGGATAATGAAATTTTTAGTAATAATTATATTAAAATTATAAACTCTACCATGTATAGATTTTAAAATACCACCTAGCTTCCACACCATTGTGCACAATTTTTTTTAGCCAAATAATTTATCTTCTCTCTTTTACCTTGAAAATGATGTAAAAACTAAAATAGATATGTGCTATCATTCCCATACCTTGAGATTGAATTTTAAATTGCTTACCCTCTCCAACTAAAGTAGGAGCTTTTGAGATATTTATTTTAGCATTAGAATCAACTAAAACATTTTATTTAATTGCATGCCTAGCAACATAATTATTCTAAAATTCAGTCTTATATGGTAATGGATCACTCTTCAAAAGTTTATTTTAAATTATGTACATTTTGCATTCAATGTGTAATATTTTATTCTTATTTAATTCATTAATACAAACATTTTGTTTATCAAAAGTCATACCCTTTTATATTGAGGACTCTTCACATTCAACTTGGAAGGTGGATTCTTTCTATTCTTGCTCACTGGTTTGTTCACTTTCTTTTAGCTCTAGTCTTGAATTTTATTATTTCTTCAGGAATGCATTATTGGGTTCTTATTCCTTGATATCCTTATTAGCAATATTTTGAGGTTTTGGTTTCATTTCTCATTTTGATTCTTTAATTTTCTACTTCTCCCTTCTTTGAGCATCTTTAAAGATTCTTCAAAGGTAAAGTCAGACTTTTCATCATATGTGGGAAGCTTGATTAAATGATTTTGAGTGATCCTTATTCCTCTTCTTCTTGGATCACGCCTCCCTTTTAAGTATTACAAGTCTTGGAGGGTCATACCATCTTGAAATTTTGGGCTTAGATTATAATATTCTTCATAGTAGGCCTCACAATCAATTTTGAGCTGGTGCTACCATTCTTCTTCTTCTGACTCTTTTATGATTCTAGATTGATTGTAATGGCTAGGTTACTTCATTAATCATAAATATTTCTCTTGCAGGGTATGAATACTTATCTTGTATCACTTTTCTTGTCCAATTTTATTATAACGTCCCTAGAGGTGGAGGACCATGCTCCTTATTTTTATTTCTATCAACAACCTAAACAAAACCATAATTCATAGAGTGAGATTGTATAATGTTTACATTATGCATTATCTTCTCATTCCTCTACTTTTCCAAAATAGGGTAGTTTCCAGTATAATGTTGTCGAGAAGTCCTACAATATATGTAAAACATTTTCATTTATGGATTGTAGGGACAAGTTCATGTGATATGATTCATTTATCCACATAGGTAACTAATTTAAATTTTTAAGGTTATGGAGTTTAAGCCATAGGTTGTTAAAGGGTCTGAGTATAGTAAATCAGGGTAGAAAGATGAAATAAATACAACCACCAATTTTTAATATAATTGATCTAGTTTAACCTTTCTAAAAATAGCAATAAATGATGTAAATAATTACTTAGTTTGAAATTGACTAAAATGGAATATTTGGAGGTATAATTTAGGACATGAGCTAATTTGAGTGTCATAGATAGGATTCAAGTGTCAACCCTTATAGGATAATAACATACTAATTAGATAGTAGTACCAATGGCACTAGTGTCCTTATTTTGGTCCTAGTGTCCTCTATGTAGAACTATTCTGACCTTATGGGTGTACTTATGTCTAAGTCTGCCCAGTCTGTTCCTGTGCACATGAGTTATGATTCCCTATAGGTGGCCTATTTTGACTAATTTTGTATGCAAAACCTAAACCTCCATGTTTTTAGGGAATCCAATTGGCATAAGTATCAAAGTATGATGTTAGTGGTGTATGATAGACATCCTCAACACCCTGTTATGATGAGAGTTACCTACATACCAATACTCCAAGGAGGGATCAAGTCTGATGTAGTTCTCCCCACCTAAGTGCTGATGTAAGTGTATGTGAAGATAGTATGAATACTGGTTTGAGTGATTTTGAGTGGATCTTGAGACCATAAATATAAGTATTCTGAGCTTAGGATGACTGTATGTAGAAGTAGAGCAGAATAGGGATTGATAACCTTGATTGTGTTGCTTTGCCCCTAACCTATCGCATGTATGAAGATAAGATTAGCTGAATTATGGCTTACTTATCCCTCTTTGATGCTATATCACATTTATCTATGCTTTCTTTTGGTTAGTAGGTCAGCCTATGGAGTAACCATGGCTTAGATAGACTATATATAGGAGGTAGTGGGTAATTGTTTATCATCATATTGTGAATTTTGCTCTTATTGAAGCTTGTGGAGGTTGCACCCTCAAAGTGGCTTGTCTATTATCATATATTCTGATATATTAAAGTCATATTTGGATCTATTTATTCTATTCTACTTTATTGTTGAAGTAATTTCATTACAAGTGGTATCAGAGCTGGGATTTGGGCAATCTTGTGGGCGAAACCCTAATTTTTTAAATTTGGATATATATAACAAACGGTTGTGAATTTATATATAATTTTTTTAATGGAGGTGATAAATCATCAAATCAATCTTCCATTAAAATTTCAGCTAATTTGGATCTATTTTGCAAAAGTTATCTCCATTTTAGGGGTTTTCATAAAATTACTCTATAGTGCGTAATTCAAAGAATTTTTATAAGTTATTTAAAATTTTGGAAATATTATAAAAATTTGGCTAGGGTATGTTCTTTGTATGTTTTTATTTGAGGCTGAAATAATTCCAAAATCACCTTGTCAAAGTTGGGTCAAAAGTGCCAATCAGGGTTGACATCATAAAGCCCTTTTATGGCAGGTCCACAAACTTGGGGCCAAGGAAAGGGTGCTAAAACTCTAGGTAAAATTCCTAAAAATTAAGATATGGAGTCATAAGGATGATGTACTAGATCCTTTGTACTAGGGTTCTCTGACATAGATCACAAAGTGAGCCAGCTTGACTATAGTGTGCAAGGCATTCAAAGTGAGGTGCAAGGCATAAAATCTAATATGAAATCCATACAAGATAGTTTGGTATATATCATGATGGATTTTAAAAATAATTAGTTAAATTATCCAGCTATCACTATTACACAACCCCACTAGGGTGGTTCTCCCAACCAGTCTACTTCAAATCTAACTACATTGCCACAGAGGAACCTATTACCAAAGGTGGATATGCAAAAATTTGATGGAAAAGATCCACTCAATTGGATCAACAAAATGGAGAATTTTTTTGATCTTCATTAGATCCTAGGTGGACAAAAGGTTACCATGGCATCCTTGTATCTTGAACTTGATCAATTCATTTGGTATCGATGGTTGTGTGCTCAAAAGAAAAAGATGACTCTAAGTGTTACCTGGTCAGTTTTTATAGAGGAGATGTAATTACACTATGACAATAGTGTGACAGAATTAATTTAGCCAACTAGAAAAATTGTTATAGACTAGCTCTATCAAAGATTATATTCATCATTTTAAGAACCTATCCTTACATGTGGAGACAATTTCTGAGGAGAACTTGAATGACCTATTTTTGGGTGGACTCAAGGACCATATTCAACATGAGTTACACATGTTTAATCCACTTAAGATTTTTGATTCTATTATCATGGCACATAGAGTTGAGAAAAAATTCATAGCCAACAAGAAGCAACCATTCACTCACTTCAAAGATCATAACATATCAACACCAACATTCCTCCACCTACCAAATTGACCCCTCAACAAATTGAAGAGAAGCATGCAAAAGGATTATGTTTCAGTTGTGACAACAAGTGGAGTAAAGGGCATAGATGTGCTGAGAAGAAGTTATTCTACATTGAGGGATCCAATGAAGATAAAGAAGAAGATGATGCCTCCAATGATGATGAGGAAGATATAGAGGAGGTACCTAAAGATTCCCAACCTATAATCTCTTATCATGCACTTGTAGGTATTAACACTCCACAAACTCTTAAGGTGGTGGGTTTCTTCAAGAAACATAAGGTGATAATGTTGATTGATTTAGGGAGCACACATAACTTCATCAACCATAAGTTGGCCACTTGATTGAGCTGTTTCATCTACCCAACACTAGAATTTTAGGTCATGATTGCAGATGGTGGCATACTTAATTGTTTAGGTAAATGACACAATATTAAGATTGCTATGGGTGAGTACAATCTTGATTCTCCTATGTTTTCTAATCCCATGGGTAGCATAGACATTATTTTGGGAGTCCAATGGCTCACAACATTAGGTACCATTGAGATGAACTTCTAGGAACTATTCATGTATTTTCATTATAAAGTTAGGAAAATAACTATGTGGATTACAGGCAAAATCTCCACAATTGATTAGTTCACATAAGATGACCAAGATGATAAAAAAGGGGTAGAGAGAATTATTACATGATTATGCTCCATAAAAGTTTAACCCACATAGGCATCTACACATCCTAATCTATAGATGATTCTTGATGACCACCCATCTATTTTTGGGGCCATGCCAAAAGGACTACCATAAAAAATAGAACATGATCATGCCATTCAACTACTTCTAGGGAGTCAACCTCTAAATATCAGACCATATAGATATCCATATGCATAAAAGAGTGAAATCAAAAAGATGGTCCATGAGATTTTGGAGGCAGGGATCATCAAGCATAACTAAAGTACATATTAATCACCAGTGGTCATGGTGTGGAAGAAGGATGACACATGGAGGATGTGCCCTAATTATAGGGAACTCAACAAGTACATCATTAAAGATACATTTCCTATTCTAGTAATTGATGATTTACTTGATGATTTGCTTGGTGCTAATTATTTCACAAAATTGGATCTTCACTCAGGGTACCATCAAATTAGAATCAAGGATGAAGATGTTCATAAAACTACTTTTAGAACACATGAGGGCCAATATGAGTTTTTGGTAATTCCCTTTGGTCTTACAAATGCACCATCTACTTTTCAGAGCTAGATGAACACTATTTTTAGGCCTTTTTAAAGGAAGTTTATGCTAGTTTTCTTTGATGACATATTGATTTATAGTCAGACATGGGAACCACATCTGCAACATGTGAAATAGGTGTTGATAGTTTTAGAGAAGCATCAACTTTATGTGAAGCCATCCAAATGTGATTTTGGAGTAATGGAAGTAGATTACCTAGGTCATATTGTTTTCTATGAAGGTGTCAAAGTTGATCCCCAAAAGATCAAAGCTATGATGGAATGGCCCATGCCAAAAACTCTCAAAAACCTTTGAGGGTTCTTAGGACTAACATGTTACTACCAAAGATTTGTGAAAGGTTGTGAAATCATAGCAACTCCACTCACTTCATTGCTAAATAAGGATGCCTTCCATTGGATTGATGCCACCACCAAAGCATTTGAGAAACTAAAAGTAGATATGTGCACCACTCTATTTTTGGATACTCTAGACTTCTCAAAGACATTCACTGTTAAATGTGATGCTTCTGGATTTGGGTTGGGAGCGATACTAATGTAGGAAGGAAGACCCATTGCATTTGAGAGTCATCAATTCAAAGGTAAGAATCTACAAAAACTTGTCTATGAGAAAGAAATGATGTCTATTCTTCATGCAGTTAAATAATAGAGGCCCTATCTGATGGGTAGACACTTTAAGGTGAAAATGGATCATGATAGTCTCAAATAATTTTTGGAACAAAGATTATCATCTGAGGAACAATAAAAATGGGTAACCAAAATGTTGGGTTATGATTTTGAAATCATCTACAAGAAGGGTAAAGATAATGTAGTAGCAAATGCACTATCTAGATGGGATACATCCATAGAAGCATTACTTTGTGCAATGTCCATGTTGCAAGCAGATTGGGTGGATGAAGCCAGGTTAGAATGGGAGTAAGACAAGGATACGTAGGCTCTGATTCAGAATCTCTAGTAAGGTAATTTATCCTCTGACAAATTTGAATGGAAAGGTAATGTCCTATGGTATAAAGGTAGGTTATACTTGTGCAAAAATTCAGAGCTTAAGCATAAGATTCTTACAGAGTTGCATGCATCTCCAATTGGGGGACACTCAGGGTTCTTGAAAACTTATCATAGAATTAAGAAAGAATTATTTTGGGAAGGACTCAAGGGAGATGTATAAAATTTTGTGGTAGAATGCTTGATATGCCAATAGAATAAAGGTGAGACAATTAAGACCCCGGGTCTGTTAATACCGTTAGCAATTCCTAGTCAAAGGTGGGAGGAGGTTTTCATGGATTTCATCATAGGGTTGCCTTGTTCTGAAGGTAAGAATGTTATCTTGGTCATTGTGGATATGATTAACAAATATGCCCATTTTTGTGCTCTCTCACACCCATTTTCAGTAAGTATAGTAGCAACTATTTTTCTAGAAGTAGTTCTAAAATTACATAGAACCCCAAAACTAATTATAAGTGATTGTGATCCTATTTTCACTAGTAATTTATGGACTAAACCATTTTCCTGTTTAGGCACTCAACTAGCTCATAGCTCATCTTAACACCCCCAATCTGATGGATAAATAGAAGTGGTTAATAAATTTTTAGAGGGGTATCTCCATTGTTTTGTATTAGATAAATAGGAACATTGGGTTAAATGGATACCACTTGAAGAATGGTGGTATAACACATCTTTCCATACCTCTTCTAAAATGTCTCCATTTCTATCACTATATGGTTACCATCCACCTTCCATCACTTCTTCATTAAAGGTGTACACCAAGGTTTGAGATGTGGAGGAGCACATTAAACATCAACAAAAGGTTTTGGCTAGTTTGAGAGAGAATTTGGCCTTGACACAAAACATGATGAATAAAAAAGTAGATCAACACCGTAGTGAGCAAAATTTTGAGGTGGGTGACTGGGTATTTGTATGTTTGTAGCATTACAAGCAGATGTCCTTGAAGTAATAGAAAAAAGACAACAAAATTACTCCTAAGTATTATGGCCCTAATCAGGTTCTATAGAAAATTGGAAGTGTGGCTTACAATCTCGATTTACCTCATTCATCTCACATACACCCAATATTTTATGTTCTTATTTGAAGAAGGTCATTGGATAGAAAGTTTCAACCTAGACAGAGCTCCCAGAACTAGATGAAGAAGGATGAGTCATTTTGGAACCAGAGAAGATCCTTCAAACATGTACTAAGAGGTTGAGACCCAGAGAGATTAGGGAATATCTGATCAAGTGGAAGAACTAGTGCATTGAAGATGCAACTTGGGAAGGTGAAGATTTTTTGCAACAACATCCAAAGTTCAACATTGAGGACAACATTGGTTTGAAGGGGAAGGGCATGCTACACCCCTAACCTAGTGCATGTATGAGGATAGGATTAGCCGACCTATGTCTTACTTATCCTTCTTTGATGTTATATCACATTTCTCTATGCTTTTTTTTTGTTAGTAGGTCGGCCTATGGAGTAACCATGGCCTAGATAGACTATATATAGGAGGTAATGGGTAATTTTTTGTCATCATATTATGAATTCTGATCTTATTGAAGCTTGTGGAGTTTGCCCCACATTATCATATATTCTGATATATTACAGTCATATTTGGATCTATTTCTACCATTCTACTTTATTGTTGAATTAATTTCATTACATGTGCATAACTTGTTTTGAGTTTGTTTATGTTATTTCCATCTAATTTCCATCTAATAGATAAAGGTCTAAAAGTCATGTATATATATTGTTCTAGTGCTTGTGTGGGTCTTAAAATAGGTCTAGGATTACCCTAGGTGATTACTGTTTTGAAAAGATATCCATTGTTAATAAAAGGTGGGGAAAAGACAATTACACCCAAACTAGGATGCTAACATTATTGACACTACTGTCCAAATTATGGTTCTAGTGTCTAAGTGGTAGAACCTAAGTTACTAGGAGCTAGGATGCTAAAGTGAAGGTCTAGGACTGATTTAGGGATGTTTAAGGGTGCATGTGGCCTAAACAAAGGATATATAGGTGTCCAAATAGGCCCTAAGATAGATCTAAGGCTAAACTATGGATGGGTGGTCTCAAGTAACACTCTTATCACTCAAGTGTCATTTTTAGATGAATACATTTTCACCCCCTTTATTCTATAAATGTATAAAATAAAAATGAATAGGATAAAGGAAAAAGAAGTATACCTAAACTTACCTAAGAGGTGAAGCCTATGAATATGGATCTAAGTATGTGAAACACACTCCATTGCATTTCCTGTAAATGAAATGTGCATATATCAATCCTTACTTAAAAGATATCAAAATTAAAAGACAAATTTGAGTAAATAGATAAGAGAGAGGAAAGGAATGAATATACCTCACTAGGTACATGAACCAATGCATAAACCTGGTGACAACCTATATGTATGCATGTAGATAATGATCAATCGGTGAATAACTTGGACTCAGCTGATGGCTTTCTCAATCTCCATGTGTGGGTGGCTCAATAACTCAATTTTATTTTGAATCCATCATTTCCCACCCTTGCTTAGTGGATCATGACCTATGAATAAATTGGATTGGAATGATGGTGTCTCTAGCCTTCTCATGTAGGTGGCTCAAGAACTCAAGTAGACTATGACTCCATCATTACCTACCCATGTGTATTAGATGCATCTAAAACTAAAAATTCATGACGAAAATGAAGATGTGTAATTGTAATTGGAAATGTATATGTCATATTTGGAGCCACTCAATAAATATAGAAAGTCAAATGGCTCCAGACCACTCAGGAATATTAAGTAGCTCTAGGCTACTTGGGAATGCCAACTACTACAGATGGATTAAGGCATCAATTTGGTGTGTAACTTGGAACATGGTATCTAGTGTGTAAAATGTATAGAATGACATGGAGTTTATCATTCCATTGGAACAATTGGTGCATAAGTGATCATATAAAAATAATGTACCACACAAAATCCCCTAAATCTGACATTTGAGTATATGGATTCTAGATTAAGTAGTAATAATCTGCATCTAAGTATCTAATATTAAAACAATAATGAACATGTCATACATGATGGCCCAAATCTAAGAAAATTAGTATGGATATATGCTAAATTGAGCCAAAAATGGTAATCTATAACTGAACCTATGCAAAACTTGGACTATACCTTCTATACTTTTCTAGCTAATTTAGAATCTCTTGAAACTAAGGCTACTAGATAGTAGTGCCATATCTTGGACAATAGCACTAGTGGCACTAGTGTCCCAATTTAGGCATCAATGTCTAAATGTTCTAATTTTTATACAACTAAAATTGGTCTTTATGTCACTATTTCCCACTGTGTTTTCCTTAAACTGATTTCTATATTCTATGCCTGTGTGCTAAAAATTGTATTCTGAATGCATTCAAATACCCCGATCTCTATGACAAACCTCTATGAATGCCCCCTCTTTTGAGGGGAGTTTTGAAACTTGTACAAAAACTATCCTCAAAATAAAAATCTCTACAAAATGTGTCTTAGCTAGAGTATGTATGATATCTCTGTAATAAACTAATATAATGTGCATACATAACATCAGAATGTAAAATAGTCCGATCATAAGTTTTTAATATATGATATATGTTAGATCTAACATTCACAAGGTTGTCAAGATAGATATAATAATGTATATGAACAACATATTTGAGTAATAACTGAGTAGCTACCTAGGTGGATAAAGTCCATCATGACACGCAAAGAGGAAGGGGAGATGCATGAGGTATTGTTATGTTATGGATCCAATATCCAAATTATAATTTATTTCAAATATTGTACATTAAAATTTATTGTACACTCTTAATATAAATAATTTTTTGGACCCCCTTTTTTCAAAAGTATATATACATGGTTTATCTATACTTGTATATGTGTGGTGTCATCACCCATGATTAATAGGAAAACTTTATGGGTCGATTTGGCTCATGGTTTTGGTATCCATTGTTTTGTAAAACCACTATGTCTATTACCTATTGATGTATTATATATGGACATATAGTAGGTAATACATTGGTAGAACTAAGTTTGAGAAAGTGAATAGAGTGTGTGAATTCATGTGTGAATTTAGAAGAGTTTGTTGAGCATAGATCCAAATAATATTTGTGTATTATTATTGGTGAGAAGACTGATCTGAGAGTGGATTGTACTCTTATTGGCTTGTAATAAAATTTGAGTAAGTGTTTTTTGGTGGACATATCTCACATTGGGTGAGCCATGTTAAATTCTATCTTCTTGTTATGCATTTAAATTTATGTTTTTTATTTATCTCTATTCATATCTTTTATTATTATGATTATGTGAAATTATTCCACATTAATTTTTAATTTATTCCTAATAGTTCCCTTATGGCATCTAAAACTAGAGTATGTAACAAGCAAGAGATAAGTGTCATGACCACGACACATATAAAAAAGCATACATACAACACACATGAGGCATGCAAAGTAGACCAAGGGGACAAAATACAAGGGACATGGGCACATGCCACTAAATCAAAGAAATCAAGACATATAAAGACTTGATTAAATGTCCACATATGCAAACAACAAGCATTTTGGCATAGAGTCACATAGAAGGACATGTTCAAATGTCTACATACATAATAAAGAAAACACACACAATGACATGAGCACATGTACAAAGCATACATATAATGAAAATAAGTGGCATAGAGCCATAGATCAATGGCATATTCAAATTCCCTTGAATACAAGAAGCATAGAGACACAATCAAGTCTAAAATATGAAATATAGACATGAGAGTATGCATTAACATGTGGTATAAATCTATATAATATCTAAGATGTACATAAGTTGAGTCTAAAGTAGTAGTAGTCAGAAAAAAATATGAGTAGGTGTAGGATGATAAATATCAAGATATAATAATTCTGAATATGTGATATGGAGTTTATAAAGATGTAACCTAGCAATCAAAGTTGTGTATAAGGTCTCCCTAAATGGGTGAATATATCAAATGAAGAACCCGTGCATCTATTTATATGACCGTAGTGGGTATATAGTAGAAAATATGGATCTGTGTAGTAGACTTGGGTCTTTAAAGTATCTATTATTAGGAATATAGAACATAGAGCAATACTAATAAAATAAAGATGAAAATAAAATGCAAAAACCAAAACACAATAGAGACATAGATTTAACATGGTTCACCCAACATGGGCTATGTCCACATATAAATAACCATTTCTTCTCTTATTGACTCCAATAAATGAAGAAAAAAACCTGTAATACATCCACTATAATATCCTCTTCATTCACACACAGTGTGTCGTCATGATCATAAATCCCTCATATCAAATAAGGGTTACATATTAGGGCAAAAATACACCAACATAATTTTTATCATTAGATCTATGACCTAATAGTGAATGGTTCAGATTTACTACAAAATTAAAATATTTTACAATACATTTTTCATAAAATTTTGCTTCCCCACTAAGGTCATCACCCCTTAGACCCCCATGGAAACCTTAGTGGGGGGGGTGTTGCCTGTCCACACCCCCACTATCGAGAACTAGGCATTATAACAAGATCAAGATCCACCATCCAACAATCTCTCACTTGGAGACTGATTTCTACAAATCCACCACTACAACTCTTCCTTCAACTTTTCTTTGAACTTTGACCCTGACATGTTTCTCATCTTATTTGTTATCAATGAAGACATATTGAAGCTAAAAAAATCTCTAGCTTCTCTTTTATGACTACCTTTATTAATATATCTGTAGGATTTTGAATCATATGGATCTTTTCCAACTTCAGTTGACCATCCTCCAAAACTGAATGAATGAAGTGATACCTAAGTTGTATATGTTTGATTATTGAGTGGAATGATGAGTTATTTGCTAAATGAATCACACTATGACTATCCCTATATAACCTATAATCTTCCTAATTTTGCCTCAACTCTTCAATGAACTATTGCATCCATATCATCTCTTTTCTTACTTCTATAGCTATAACATATTCTGCCTCTATAGTTTATAGAGAAACTATCTTCTACAATTTTGAAATCTAACTAACTGCTATGTCACCAAAAGTGAATACATAACCTGTGGTATTCTTCTTTCCATCTAAATCTCCATCCATGTTTGCATCAAAATATCCTTGTAAATTAACATTTGAACCTCAATATCATAATTATTTATTAGTGGTAGCTCTCAAGTACTTGAGAATCCACTTGACTGTATCCCAATGCTCCTTTCTTGGATTATTCATAAACCTACTGACAAATCCCACTACATGAGCAATGTTTAGTATCATGTACACCACAACATACATTAGACTTCCAACTGCTAAAGCATAGGGCAATTTGGACATGTAATTGATTTATTCCTACATTTTAGACACTATTCCTTTCTTAATTTGTAGTGCCCTCCCAAAGGTGTACTCACTAGTTTTGCATCTTGCATATTGAACCTGACCCTTCTTGATGTAATCTTATTGAAAAAATGTCAATTTTCTTTTTTTACTATCTCTTGTTATTCTCATACCAAGGATTTGTTTTTCAACACCCAAATCCTTCATTGCAAATGAATTTTCTAGTTTTCTTTTGACCTCATTTATATCATGCATGTTAGACCCTATAACAAGCATGCCATCTATATACAATAACAAGATAATATAGATGCCATTATCTAATCTCTTAAAATAAACATATTGGTTAGAATGACATCTAATATAAACTTGTTCTGACATAAACATGTCAAATTTAAAATACCGTTACCTTAGATCTTAATTTAGGCCATACAAATTCTTCTTCAACTTGCACATGATTTTCTCCTTACCTTTGAATTCATATCCTTGTGGATGATCCATGTGATGAAACTGATGCACAAATTTATAAATTACAAAAAATAATGGAATAATAAAAATAACTTCAAAAGTTAACTCAGAATAGTTAAAATATATTATATTGATCACAAGCCACTTTGAGAGGACAACCTCATTTGAGAAAGCTCAATACAACAATAGTCATCCTTCATTGGGTCTCAATAATTACTTAAATACTAGTTCTATTCTAGTAACTAATACTTCCCATGCATGTGGGATAATTCAATTATGCTACTTAATCAAATACTAATTCTATTCTATCAACTAATACTTTCCATGCATGTGCGATAATTAAAATATACTAAAGGGATGACTTATAAAGCATATGCATCCAAAATGACTAATACACTAACAAATGCAAAGAGAAGGGTAGGAAGATGGGTTCTTAACATCACTTCCCCCTTAGAAAATGTTTTGTCCTCAAAGCTTCAGATGTGAGAATCTTTGTTGAATTTGGAATAATGGTTCCCATGTGGCATCTTTGGGTTACATGCCATGGCACTGGATTAAGACTTATGTGATGGAGTGGGAGTGAAGTTGGAACGTGCACATGTCTAGGATAACTTTCAATTTGAGAAAGATGGAGCCTTCATTATCAAGTTTAGGTAAAACTCTGCACTCTAATGGTAGGTCCAATAATTTTCTTCAAATAGGAGACATGGAAGATTGGGTGAATTTGGGAAGAATTTGTAAGCTCCAACTTGTAAGCAATAGACCCAATTTGTTAGAGAACCTTATATGGCCCATAAAACTTTGGGGCAAGCTTATGAGGCCCTTTAGTTTCAAGGAGGATTGCTTGTATGGAAGTAGCTGAATAAAAACCATAAAACTAGGTTGAAATGTGTGCTCAGAGTGGTGTTGATCTACTTGTTGCTTCATTTGATTTTGTGTCAGATGGAGATTATCCCATAGAATACTGATAATTTGATCCTAATGGTAGAAGGTAGTGTTGACTGCCTGAACTAGGAAACTACCAGGTCTATATGAGAGCAGTGTTGGGGGTGCTTGACCATAAGCTACTTCATATGGAGTCATTTTAGTAGAATTTTGGTATGAGGTTTTATACCACCATTTTGTGAGGGGGAGCCACTTTGCTCATTGGTGTTGTTCTGATGCAAAGAAACAAAGAAAAGTTTCCAAGAATTTGTTGATGATTTCTATGTGGCCATTAGTTTGGGGATGATACCTGGATCACATCTTTAGTTATGTGCCTATGTATTGGATTAGCTCTTTACAAAAATGTCTAGTGAAAGTTGAATCATGATCAGATACAATCAAATAAGGGATGCCGTGAAGATGGAAAATCTGATCCAAGAAAACTTGTGTGATTGTGGAGGCTACACAAGGGTGGTTGAGGGCATCAAAATGATTATATTTAGAGAGGTGATTGACCATGACCAGGATAACTATTTTGCTATCAGATGGTAACCCCTCAATGAAATCCATATAAACATCAATCTAGATCCTAGTAGGGATGGGAAAGGTTTAGATAAATCCAATAATCATTGTGGTTTTACCTTTATTGCATTGGCAAGTATCACATTCATTCACCATCTATTTAATTTCCCATTTTATCCCCTTCCAAATTTTTTTGATGTGCCCACTCATATATTTTAAGAAATAGTGAGTGCCCTGTTGATGGAGAAGCATGGAATTTATAGAATACAACTTGATGAAGTTATGTGTTATTAGGAAGCACCAAATGACCCTTGTAGTGTAGGGAATCACCATCCCATGAATAATATGGTACTACAGAGGGGTTAATGGTCAATTGTTGAAGGAGTTGGTGTAAAGAGGGATTATGTGCACACCCTTGGTGTAAAAATTATAACTAGTTTGAAATGGGCATGGAGATGGCAGAAAGGGAAGTTTGGTCTTCAAATGTGTAAGAGAGAGCATTCCCCACTACATTATCTTTACCCTTCTTATAACTGATCTCATAAACATAGCTCATGAGTTTGTTGATCCATTTCTATTGTCTTGGGGATGAGACCCATTGTTCCAAGAAGTATTTCAAACTCTAGTGATCAATTTTAATGTAAAAATGATTCCCAAGTAAGTATGGCCACCCTGTTTGTACTGTATGTAGAATGACCATCATTTCTTTTCCATATGTAGACAAAGCCAAATTTTATCTAGAAAGGGCTTTGATAGTGAAGGTAATGAGACAACCTTCTTAGAGAAGAACAACACCAAGGCCCTTGACACATGCATCACTTTCAATGGTGAAAGTTTTGGTGAAGTTTGGCATGGCCAAAACTAGTGTGATACACATAGTTTTTTTGAGTGGCACGAATGCCTAGTTAGCTGTGGTATCCCATGTGAATGCATCCTTCTTCAATAAGGAAGTTAGAGGAGCTACAATATTGCCATATTATTTGATGAACCTATGGTAGTATAATGTAAGGTTGAGGAAGCCACACAAGCTCTTAAGGGTCATTAGCTAAGGCCAATGTTGCATGGCACTAATTTTTTTTAGATCCACATGAACCCCATCGATTGAAATAATGTGCCCAAGATATTCAACTTCTTCTTGACCGAAGGAACACTTGGAATACTTGACACATAATTGATTTTTTTTAGAAGTTGTAATTCCATATCAAGATGTTGGAGATGTTTGTCCCATGTGTGATTATAGATCAAAATATCATTAGATAAAACCAAAGCAAATTAATGGAGGAAAGGTCAAAATATTTTATTCATTAGGGCCTAAAATGTTGAGGGGGAATTTTTAAGTCCAAACGACATGCCCAAGAATTCATAGTGACCCTCATGAGTGTGAAAAGTTATCTTTGGAATATCATCAATATACACATGAATATGATGATAGCTAGAATGAAGATCCAATTTGGAGAATTTTTTTACCCCATGGAGCTCATCAAGAAGCTCATCGATGACTAGAATTGGAAACTTGTCTTTGATAGTAAGTTGGTTAAGGGCACAAAAGTCAATGAAAAGGCACCTAAACCCATATTTTTTATGGACAAGAAGCACTAGGGAGGAGTATGGGATAGTTCTTAGATGAATAACTCCAAAATTTGAGGAGTTCCCATACTAGCTATTCAATCTTATTTTTTATAGATGGGGATAATAGCATGACTGGATGTTGAGTGGGATGCTTCCTATAAGGAGAGGAATGCGATGATATTCAGGACATGAAAGGGGAAAACCCAATATCTCTAGAAATATGGTTTCATGCTTGTCAAAGATGGATTAAAAATCAATAGTGTAGTGAGTAGAAGTAGAGAGTTAGAGTTGGATGGAGTGCAGCTGGCCAATGACCCCATGTGAGCCTTTCTTCAGAAGCTTTTCCATGTGATGCAAACTGATGATGTTAATAGATCTAGGAAATAACCCTTTTAAGGTGTAATTTTGAACACTATCAGTGAATTTCATCTAAATCTTAGAGAAGTCTCATAGAATAGGTATTAATATATAGAGCCACTGTGCCCTTAGGACCACATCACATCCCCCTAAAGGTAGGAAAAATATATTTGATTGAAGTGTGTAATTTCCTATCACGATATGCATATTATGAAAATTACCTTTACAAGGCAATGTTTCCCCATTAGCAATCATGACTTCAAAGTTGTAACAAGTTTGTATAAATCAATCTACATGCTTAGCAATATGGGGATCAATAAAATTATGCATGTTGCTAAATTCAATGATGATTATGAGAGGAATATTTTTAAATAACCCATTGAACTTCATATTTTGAGGGGTGATCACACCTATAAGTGCATGGAAACATATCTCAGGCTAAGTTTCCTGAGCTAGGGATTCATTGGAGTGGCTTTATTCTGCTTGAGCATCCTAGAATTTTTGGATATTAGGCTCACTGTCTTATTTGAGTAGTGAGTCCACATCTAGAAAGTAAAGATTTTATGTGATACATTGGTAACCATTAACCCATTTTTTATCACAATTATATCATAATCCTTTCTTCTTAAGAACCCACATCTTTGCCTTAGTAAGGCACTTGACTAGTGTGGCTGTGGCCAATCGCTGGTTTGTTGTGTTCTTTATGGGTGGAAAAGTGGGAAGTTGATGTTGCACTAAAATTTTATCTTTTGCTAACTTAGGTAGACCCAAGGTGACCATAAAGTTAGTGGGATAAATTTTTTTCATCTCTGAGTGGATTGGCTCTTTGAGGCCACTAATAAAACAACTCTTGAAGAAGTCATCTGATAACCCTTTAGTGTGATTAGCCAATTTCTCAACTTAAATTTGATAATCATGGACAATGCCTATTTGGTAGAGTTTGGTGAGAGTTCCTTTAAATTCCTTGAATGTTTAAGGGCCAAACCTTCTAATAATTAAGAATGTAAAGGTTTTCCAATTGGGTTCATCATTTGACTTGAGATACCAACTGTACTGTTGAAGTGTTTCTTATTCCAAGTAAAATGAAGCAATTGGGACTTTATTGACAAAATAAGTACTGTGAATGTTAAAGAATTATTCTGATTGATATAGCCATCCAATAGGATTTGTACCATTGAATTATGGAAAGTCCAACTTAGGACCACGTGATGTGTGTGGAGAAGAAAAACTATTCTCTAAAGAAGACCCCTGTAACTTATTAAGGAGAAGGATATTCTATCGATTCAGTCCATACATCCTAATGGTTAACTCAGTGGCTTGGGATTTCAATGAAGTGAGTTCTTCCTCCATGATTTTTATTCTTATAGGGTGACTACCATAACCAATGTTTTTTTACAAGGGCTAGAAAAACAAATTGTAAGATAGTCAGTAAGGCACTTTTTTATTTGGACTAAAATGAAAGGGGTAAAGGTATGTTTATAATTTTTTTGCACTATCTAGGTATGATTGATGAGGGTAAGGGAAATTTAAAAATTGAAATTTTTGTCTAAGAGGGACAAAGGAGAAGAAAAGGGAAAGAAACACTGATTTTTTTTTGAAGAGGATACAAAATGAAGAAGTTATGGTAAAACCCAAAAAATAAAAAAATGGGATTTGTGGCTAATGGAAGTGGAATTGGGAGATGGAACCTCAAGGAAGAAAAGGTGAAAAATGAAATTTCAAGTGTCCTGGTAAATTTTTAGGATCAACATAGATAGAGATGGAGAGAGATGGTGAAAAAATGAAAAAAATCTAAAATTGGTTTCTCTAGGTTTTTGTTATCAAAAGTCTATATGTAGGGTTTTCAGTTACCACTGTGTTAATCTAAAACTAGTTTTTCTACTAATAATCTATAGAAATTGATATGTTTGATATGGGCCCCAAGTTTGTTCAACTACCTATAGTTTTTAAGAAATCTATCTGGCCATCAATGCTATTTAAATGAGTACCACTCTCCAAAAAAATTTGGCCACAGATTTACCCCTAAAAAATAGCTCTTCATTTACCTCATGGGTGGGAACTAGTCAATCAGGATTGGGTCATTTCCCTTTTCACTGAAAGGTCCTCTGAATGGGCTAACTACTTTGTGGTTCCTATGGTACTCATAATGAGTTTTAGGGCTATATGCCAAAGTAGTTCCCATAGTTATGCATAGGGGTATTTTACCCTCATCCAAATCTACAAATGAATATATAAAAATAGACACAATGAAAAATAGTTTTTTTTAAAGGGCATAGCTCATGGAAAGCCCTGCTATAAAAAAATTCTCCAAAATCTAGCTACAGGTCGAGGAAAGTGTTCTGATACTAGATGTGATGAACCTATTGCATAGATTTAGAAATTATAAAAATAATGGAATAACAACAATAAATTCAAAAATTAACTTATAATAATTCAAATATATTATATTAATCACATGCCATTTTGAGGGGTCAACCTATTTTGAGCAAGCTCAATACAATAATATTCATCAATGCCTTCATTGGACCTCAATACTTACTTAAATACTAATTCTAT
Source organism: Torreya grandis (assembly GCA_037957365.1). Classification (NCBI taxonomy): domain Eukaryota; kingdom Viridiplantae; phylum Streptophyta; class Pinopsida; order Cupressales; family Taxaceae; genus Torreya; species Torreya grandis. Next base: position 1,645,727 of record JARHVA010001224.1, on the reverse strand, counting down.
TCTAGCAACTAATACTTCCCATGCATGTGGGATAATTCAATTATGCTACTTAAATACTAATTCTATTATATCAACTAATACTTCCCATGTATATGGGATAATTAAAATATACTAAAGGGATAACTTACAAATCATATGCATCCATAATGAGTAATACACTAACAAATGAAAAGAGAAGGATAAGAACACAGGTTCCTAACACTCCATATTTATTTTCTTTTTTAAGTCACCATGAAGGAAGGCAGTCTTCACATCTAACTATTGAAGGTGTAAATATTCTACTACTACCAAAATTAAAACAGTTCTTATGGAAGTCATTTTAACAATTGGAGAAAACATTTCATCAAAATTTATACCTTTATTTTGTTCAAACCCCTTTACAACAAGTCTGGACTTGTACCTATTTTTGCCTCCATCTTTTTCCTTCAATCTATAAATCCATTTATTCTATAATGCTTTTTTTCCTGTAGGTAATTGAACTAAATCTCAAGTTTGGTTATGTACTAAGGGTTCCATCTTCTCTTTCATTCTTTGCTCCCACTTCTTTTTGGTTTCTACCTACATTTCTTCTTCATATCTTTCTAGCTCACCACCATTAGTCCATAGTAAATAATAAAGTGAAGGAGAGTATCATTTAGGAAGTATACTTACTTTGGTAGATATTCTAACTACACTTTCAGGAGTTTGAGGTACTTGTTGTTGTTATAGTTTTTGCACATTATAATTTTTGATACTTTTGAAATTTCATTTCCAGTGATTTCATCAAGTACTGCATATTGTGTATTTGGCTTTTCTTGTTTCTTTCCTTGAAACTGATCTCTGTAAATGACCTTCTCATTAAAGATTACATCTCTACTCCTAATGATTTTATGATTTTCAAAATCTCATAAACGGTGACCAAAATTATTAACTCCATATCCAATAAAAGTACATTTCTTGAATTTTGCTTCAAAATTGGTTCTATTTTCTTTATCAACATGGACAAATGCTTCACAACCAAAAGTTAAAAAAAAGATTAATCTATCTTTTTACCTGTCCATTATTTCTCTAGAATGCACCATCCAAAGGACTTGAAGGCCCTCTATTTATTAAGTAAACAAAAGTATCCACAACATCTACCCAAAACTATAAGGGCAACCCTACATGCAATCTCATGCTCCTTGCATGCTCCATGATTGTCTTATTCATCTTTATGACACACCATTTTGTTGTGGTGTTCTTGGAACCATCTTCTCTCTATGAATCCCATGGGATGAACAATAATTATCAAACTCCTTACTACAATATTTAACTCCATTGTCTAATCTGACACACTTTAACTTATTTCTAGTTTCACTCTCAACCAAAGCTTTCCATTTTTTAAAAACATCAAAAACATTAAATTTTTTTGTATGCAATATACCTAAGTTTTTCTAGTTACATCATCAATAAAAGTAACATAATAAGAAGAGCCACCAAGAGATGATACCTGAGCTGGTTCTCATACATCTATATGCACAAGCTCTAACTTTTTATCCTTCTTTGTCTTTTCAGCTCTGAGAATTATAACTCTCTTATATTTTACATACACACAGTGCTCATAGAAATCCAAATCCACCTTCTTTAAATCTGACAATAAATTATTCAAGTGGAGAACTTGCTTCCCCTTCTCACTCATGTGTCCAAGTCTATGGTGCCATAATTTTGTATTATCTTTTGTATAAGCTAAAGTAATAGAAAAGTGAAAAATACCATTAGATAAATATAATGTACCTACCTTCTCTCCTTTTACTATTACTAGTGATTCTTTAGTGACCTTCCACAAATTTTATGCAAATGTAACTGTGCAGCCCTTACTACCTAACTACCCTGGTGAAATTAGATTTATTCTCAACCCAGGGACATACCTTATATCTTTCAAGAACCATTTGTTTCTATTTTGTAATTTTATATGTATCTTATCCTTTCAAATAATTTTATAGGGTTCACCATCACCCAAATAAACTTGTCCAAAATCACCTTGAATATAGTCTTGAAAATATTTCCTATGGGGTGTAGCATGAAATGAAGCCCTTGAATCTAATACCCAAGAATCATTAATATTATCTAATGAAAGGATTATAGCATCTTGAAACACATCACCTGCTATATGTGCTTCTTGGTTTTTATCTTATTATCGTTCTCCTTGTTTTCCTTTTTTAAACCAATAATCTTTCTTTAGGTGTCCTTTCTTCCCATAAATCCAACACACCAACATTCCTCTAGATTTTGATCTGCCCTTCTTATACTTCCCATGATTCTTTGGGCCCTTTCCTCTATCCTTTTATCTTCCCATATTTTCCATAGTCAAAGGATTATCTAATGTCTCTCTTGTGCTTTTTCATCACATTTCCTCACTAAGTATAACACCAATAACATCAACAAACTTTAAAGTGTTTTAACTAGAGAAAGACTTACTCCCAGCCATGACCAAGTCATTCCAACTTTCTAACAATGAACACTGAATCAAAATAGCCTTAACTTCATCATCAAAGTTTACTCCTATAGAGCTTAATTAATTTTTAACTATGTTAAATTCATTTAAATGATCAACAACAGACCCACATTCTAACATCTCCATATTAAATAAATGCTTCATAAGAAATATCTTATTTGAGGTTGAAGGTTTTTCATACACTCTATCCAATGCCTTTATCACATCCGTTATTGTCTTTTATTTTGAAAAATTGAAGGCCATCAATACGTCTAGGCACAATGATATTATTCCTAGTGCCTTTCTATGAAGAACCTTCCATTCTTCATCCTTCATAGTTTCTAGATTCTTTGCTATTTTTCCCAATGGTAAGAAAAGATCCTTTTGATATAGATAGTCCTCCATTTAATCTTCCATAGCTAGTAGTTTTGGCCATTAAACTTCTTGACCTTAAATTTTCATTTTTTCACCATTGTTCCCACTTGAAACAAGGAACCCTCTTTTCCTATAATTTTATATACCAAATAAACTTTCAAATTTGATGTAAGTTGTTAGGAATATAAAATGCAGAGAAATATTAATGAAATAAAGATGGAAATCAAGTGTAAAAAATAGAGACATAGATTTAACGTGGTTCACTCAACATGGACTATGTCCACACAGAAACAACTAGTTCTTCTCTTATTTAGTCCAACAAATGAAAGAAAAAACCTAAAATACATCCACTGTAATATCCTTTTCACTCACATATAGTGTGTCATTGTGATTACAATGCCCTCATATCAAATGAGGGTTACATATTAGGTAAAAATACACCAACATAATTTATACCATTAGATTTATGGACTAATAGTGAATGGTCTAGATTTACTATAAAATTATAATATTTTACAATGGATTTTTCACAAAATTTTGCTTCTCCATTGAGGTCACCACCCCCTAGACCCCCATGATGACCTTAGTGGGGGGACATTTACCCCCACACCCCCCTTGTCAGGAACTGGGAATTATAGTAAGATTAGGCTCCACTATCCAACATCTGTGAAAACTTAATAAAAAAAAGTGAAGTATGTATGTATGATAAAAACTGACTATACTAAGATAACTAACATATGTAGTGTCTATAAAATATAATAAGTGTAAATATGGAAATGCATACAATCTATAATTTGTATTTTATGAGTAAATATTTGAATGTTTTTATGTTTTTGGTACATTATATTGTTTTTATATTTTCTAGATATAAGCTATGTAAAAGCAACATGAAAATGAAACTATATACAAGGAACAAGAATGGATGAAACTACGTAAAATTATGGAGGAACATACTAATTGATGAGTCTCATGGGAGATTCACTATCAATGTGGCCTATGTCGAAAATAAGAATGGTAATCTCTCATGTAGTGTGATTGATATGATGTAGTTGAAATGATTTGCAGTATAAATTTGAGTATTATTCATTGTTGGTATCATAATAATCATAATAACCTAGAATGCTAGTGTTGACTTCTATTGTATCTAGATGAACATAGGGAATTACCTCATACTGTGGAATTAACCTTTCTAAACTTTTATTTGCAATATTTTATTTTACTATGACCTTTTAAATTGTGTTTATTTTAGGCATATCATGCTTTGGAGGTTCTTTTTCTATAAAGCATATTTTGAGAATTCTTGTTGGCTTAACATGATTTTGACTTTGTAACTTAAGTTCTTGATTTTTTGTAACATTTATCATGTATCTGGATATTTTGCCTTGATAAATTGTATCTATGAATGATTTACCTTAGGATGTTTAATAAATCCCAAACCTTGTAGACCAACATTGTCAACTATTAGAATAGGAGTAATGATGCCTTGGGAATGTTTTCCCAACCCTTGACCTTAATAATCAAATTGTTGTTGATATTTTTGACCAAACCCATACTATTTTTAAATTGGGACCTCATTGTGGAGAGGTATATTTGTATATTTTACTTGATTTACCTATGCTTGTTGTACTATTTTTTGCTATTATTTTACTTTGTGAACCTTTTGTTGTTCTAAGTTATGCTTTGGTAGCCACTTTTGTACTATTTTTGAATTTAAACATTTTTAAAGATGTTCAAGTATCACTATGAATTACTTAACCACTTTTTTACTATTTCTAAATTTGAACCTATTTGAAGATGTTCAGGTATCACTATGAATTGCTTAACTAATTTATCTTGTATAGGTTCATTATTAGCAATGCTATGTTGTATATGTTTTTTCAATTCCAAACATAAGTATGTGTGATGACCATGCATTCTATGATATGCACAATAATATCTAGATCTCCTCATTAGATGTAAATGAGGTAGGTTGATCAACTTAACTTTAATCATTTGCCATAAAATCTCACTTGAACTTCTATTTGATCTTTGAATAGTTTTTGAATCACTAGTTGTAGATGCACTTTGTTGTGATTTTTTATTTTGATATGCAACATTGATTTTCAAAAATTGACTAGGTGAAGATGCATATACATGATTGACATTAGTTTGCCTTAGAACCTTTTTCCTTAGAAATTGATTTTCCAATGTTTTAATATTTTCAAGTAATTTTTGACTCTGATTTTGTAATTATACAATTACCTTCCTCATAATGATAATTTGATCACATAGAGTCTCACAAGTGCAAACCCTAGTTGCTTCTAATTGAACTTGTAGGCACACACCCTATAGGGAAGAGGTGGAGGCATATAGGCTAAGTATAGACATTTGAAATAGTAGTATAAGTTACCTCACCTCTTGGAGGAGTGATAACATGGACCTGGTTAGAGGGAAAGTAGCTACCACCCTCGTGGAGACGAGGAGGAGAAGGAGAATCTTCTTTATACATAAAATTTGGTAATGTAACTTGGAAGAGGTCTGCTAGGGTAGAATATCAGGTCTAAAAACCCTAACACAACCACTTAAAATAAGAAAAAAAAGGATATCCTAATAGTATTTAGGGCTAGGGTTTGAGCAGTATTTGAAGTAAGTCAGGTTCACCAAATGATTTAATTTTTTAGGGTTATAGAGTTAAAGCCCTAGGTTCTTAAAAGGTTTGAGTATAGTAAATGAGGGTATACATATGCAATAAATAAAACCACTTATTTGTAATAGAATTGACCTAGTTTGATCCTTCTAAAAATAATAATAAATGATGTAAAAAACATACTTAGCTAGAAATTGACTAAAATGGAAGATCTAGAGACTGTAAATTAGGACAAGAGCTGATCTAAGAGTTGAAGATAGGATTCCCATGTCAAAACCCTTCTTTGATAGTATCACCCTAATTAGACAATAGTGTTAATGGTGCCATTATCTTTATTTTGGTGTTAGTGTGCTCTATGTAGAACTATAGTAATATTTTGGGTGTACTTATGTTTAAGTCTACCAAGTTTATTCCTTTGTGCATGAGTTTTGATTCCCTATAGATGACTTGTTTTGACTAATTTTGTACATACAAACCATAAACATCCATGTTTCTAAGGCATCAATTGGCACAAATAGCAATTTATGATGTTAGTGGAGTAGGTTGGACATCCTCAACACCCCACTATGAAGAGATTTGACTACATACTGATATTCTGAGGAAGGATTAAGCCTTATGTAGTTCTCCCCACCTAAGTGCTAGTGTAAGTAAAATTAAAGATAGTATGAATGCCAATTTGAGTGATTTTGAGTGGATCTTGAGACTAGAAATCTAAATATTCTGAGCTTGGGATGACTGTATACATAAGTAGGGAAAAATATTAATTGATAACCTTAATTGTGCATAAATTATTCTGAGTTTGTTTATGTTATTTGCATCTAATCTCCATCTAGTTGATAAAGGGCTAAAATTCACACACACACACACACACACACACACACACACACACACACACACACACACACACACACACACAAAATTCTAGTCCTTGTGCAGATATTAAAAGAGGTTTAGGATGAACCTAGGTGATTGTTATTTTGAAAAGATATTCATTGGTAATAAAAGGTGGAAAAAAGATAATAGTGCCAAAACTAAGACACTAACACCATTAATACTATTGTCCAAATTATGGTACTAGTGCCTAAGTGGCAGAACCTAATACACTAGGGGCTAGGAGGCTAAAGTGAAGGTTTTAGACTACTTTAGGTATGTTTAATGATGTGTGTGGCTCATACGGAGGATGGATAAGTGTCTAAATAGGCTCTAAAATAGGTCTGTGGCTAATCTAGGGATGGGTGGTCTTAATGAACACTCTTAGAACTTAAGTGTCATTTTTAGATGATTACACTAATATGTAATAGGCTATATAGTATGTCTATTTTCTCACATAAAATTTTTATTTCTTCCTTTAAAACCTCCTTGGTAACTTTATTGATATCTTCCTTGTATCTAAAATGATTGCCACCCTTATTATTGTTTAAAATATCCTCCATATTACATCTGAGAATAAAAAGGCACCCAATTTGATTATTGTTGGGGTGACATAGGGGTCCATCCTTGTTGATATTGTGGAGATGGAGGTTTCCACCTTGACTGATACTGATGTGTCTAGACTTGTTTATATTATGGTGACTATGGATTCCACCTTGTTTGGTACTAAGGATATTGAGGATTCCATCTGATTTTATATTGTGTTGTTGTGGAACCCTAGCCACCTTGTGTTACAATATCAACATCTAGGTTTGGGACACTCAATTTTGTAATTGGAGACTCTTGTGTGGTTATTGCAAAGACATTTCGAGTGATGTTGTATTTGAGCTATTAGAAAACCCTAAAATTATTCTTATAATGGTTTTGAGACTTATATAAAGTGAAAAATAAGTTGCAAGATTGTTGTACATATTAATCCAATAAGTGACAATTCAGATTTGCATGTCTTATAGTGTGAAAACTTAAAAAAAAATTATTTTGATCTATGGACATTTGTTCATGTGATGTGACTCTTATTCTCATTTAATACAACATATTGACAATCATGTCTTCCTTCCATTTTGAAGTTCCTCCATCTTTTAAAATATTGCATCTAAGTTAGCATTAGTTTTTATAACACTTGAAAGCTATTATATATAGTCTTCTATTTTCTCAACTCGGATCGTAATAGATCTCAGATCAAATTTTATGGTAAATTGAGCTTGTGCGATGGAAAACTAAATATTTCTTCATTAACCTTCTACAAACTAAGTAAATTTATCTGAGTCATGAAATTAAAAATTCACCCTATTCATAACATCTAAAAAATATGTGATTATAGTCCCATATCGATTCTCTTAGTTTATGTCTGATCTCCTTCAAATATTGAACTGTTTAACTTGCACACTTATGCATTTTAAATTTTCCTATCAATTTGTTCTTAACCTATTGAGAGTCATAGCTACAAGATTATTTTTAAATATGAACTCTAGAATTAGATCAATCAAATCTCCTATGAGTTAATTCTTTTTATCATTGTTAGTTATCACACCCATAACCACCCACTTCATCATAGGTCAATAAATAGTTTTATGGGTTAGTGGACCCATCATATGTTTCCAAAGTAACAAAATCCCCTATAATAAATGAAATATTTCTTATGATTTCACTAGATATGACTGGTTTACTTGAGGATGATTTCATTGGTGTTTGTAAACTTGTTATGGATGTGCTTGGAATACCAAGACTCTTAGATTCCAAAGCTAGGATGATGTCACATCTGATTTCCTTCTTATTCCTACCTAATTTTTATGGTTTATTCAAGCCACTTCATGGTTGTGGCTACGTCTCTAACTGCTTACGAACTATTATTATCATTTGTTAACATATACATTGGGGATGTGCCTATTGGAGTGAATGAATCATGTTTGGAGTATCTATCATACCTAATCTTGAACCTGACCTAAATCTATGTTTCATCATTAATTATCAAGAGTCTACTTTTATTATTCCCCAAACAATAGTTAGCTCCATTGTTTCTCTCTAAATATATTATTAAGTTGTTATAACTACTTTGTTGTGATGTTTTCATGATGTCTCTACTTTATTCCTTATTTTATTTTCAAGTCAATTCTTAATTCCTAGCTGGTTTCCATACTTTCTGTGGTTCCTATGTTCCCCTCTTTCTCGTTTGGTGATCTATAACCTTCATCTTTCAATTATCCTTCCAGATGTCTAGTTCCTCCTATTTTCTTCATAACTCCCTATCTATTCCTACTTGCAACTACTTGTGGTCCATCTTCTAAAATATTTTTCTTGTTTAATATTTTTGATCATCGTAGCTCTCTTAGAAGCCCAAAAATTACTTTCTCATTTTGATTCTTTGCATTATCCATTCTCTAGATTTAGGTTTAGGTTCCTCGGTTCAATTGTTCTTCTTTCAACTCCCTTTAGTTCACATTCACATCATGCCTTGAGTGACTACTCCATATCAACTAGAATTGGCACCATGGCAGTTTCCACAACTAAAATTTTAAAAATATATGAATTCTATTCAAAATTTTTATGTAGATCCCTCTAAAAAAAAGTAATAAGTATTTTCAAACACAATATACCCCTAAATAACAAGTTTTGTGATGTACCCATCAATTTTAGTCTTTACCTAATGGTCAATCATATGGGTCCATTCAGTATCTAGGGTGTGTAATCTTTCAATATTTTCTTCATTCCACATTAAATGTTCAATTTATTATGGTTTAAAGAAAAAGTATTCAAGTTTATATAGTCATGCTACTAGCAACTCAAACAGATCATACCAAAATATTTCATAAATTTCATCGTGTTTTTTTTTTAAAAATATCTCCTCTAAAAAACTCCTATTCTTATGGCTTCTTCCTTTATGAACTTATGTATTCTCATGTCTAGCTAAATTTCAAGGTCCCTTTGACCAGGTAACCATTTCAACATTTTTAAGTCCCAGTAATGGAACCATTATTAGTAGTGGTCCCTAGAATCACTTATCAAGATATGCTAGTTTTGTAGTCTGTGATGTTGCAACTAGATGTTTAATACTTACAAGAGTTTACAGATAGGCTACTAATAAATGTAGTGCATATTCATGTGCCAATATTTTTTCATGTTCACTATTAGTATATGTGCATTTATTAACATTTTATCATTCATAGAGTTCAATGATAATTACTAAACCAGGACACATTTAGTTGTAAGGAAGATGCAATCAATGCAAGTAAGATTTATACACGGACAAATTATGCTTGCCAATAGGCTAATGAATTCGTACATTGGATTCAAATTTATGCTTTGATGTCGTACATTGGATTCAAATTTATAAAAAATATATTATGTTGTACACTTGTCGCCTACTTATATTAAAAAAATATGCATCTAACTTATGCTTTGCATCTCCTTAACACATGACACAATGACTACTATTTAAGAATTTATTAATCAATGTATTGGAAATGTAGACTTGATAAAAGAGGACTTAAATATGCTCATGTCAAGAACATAGTCTTCATGCCTCTAGAAGAACAACAAGCATTGAAAGTCTTAACACATTTGTATGTAACTAAGAACTTGGTTAAATTGCATAACAATAAAATGCTAAAATTGTTAAACATTCGAATTATAATATGTAGAGAAAATTAGAGTAAACAACATGACACTCCTAACCACAATGACACTTGATTGTAAATTGTTCACATTGTCTAAAATCTAGATTCAAGGCCACTTACCTTACCCATGTATGTAGTTGTTGCCTTCAAAAAATACTTTAGCCCTCGTAAGATATCATCAATCCAAAACATTTATCGGTTCTTCTTATGTCATGAGGCAATCATTGCTAGATGCCTCTCAAAATGGTATGGGCTGTAACCATATTTAAACTACAGGGTATGACTCTCAATAGGGCAACAATTGATATTAAAAACACTGACCATCAAGGCTTGACCTTCATAACAATATTACAAGTATGTTCAATGTACAACATGTATATCTTCCCTGCATTTACCTTCGACCACTACGCAAGAATGAATGATAAAACAATATGTAAACCTCAAAAAACAAGAGAAATCAAAACTTAATACAAAACCTCTTCCACAATATTCATAACTGTAAATATTCTTTATAAACTATTATATAAATATTTTACACATTTTATTTCATTCTTTCAAACTGATCCATTGCTTCACATTTACAAACATTAACAGAATATCACTTTTCTAAAAGATATAATGATGTCCCTCTCAACGTAATTTGAACCTCAAGGGCAACTGTTAGAAATATAAATGAAATGGAGAAGAAACTTGCACGAACTATGATAAAAATATTTTTAAAGATGCCAGAGGTGATAGGCCTGACTTATTACATAAAAAATCAAATAAAAAACATCTCTAATGGGGATGGAGAACATTAAGATATTTTAAATCAATCAAATGGCACATTGAAGAAAACGCTTTTGAATAGCTTTGTACAAGGGTGGATAACATATATATTTTTTTCATTGGTATTGATGTTTTTGGCTGAGATCATCGTTGCAAAGGTCTTTGAGGGAGTTTACACAGAAATATCTTGGCTTTGCATGGGTGTTTTCGTGTCAGATTAGGGTTTTTCTGTAACTGTACCAGCTTTATTTGATGTTTGAGTTCCATCAAATTTCAGACAAATGCCACGGATCGTGATGGATTCCCCACGTTTAACTTTTTTTGCGGTGACAACATTCATTGGATTATTGATTTCTACAACATTCTCAGAGGCCCAGCCACAAGGTAAGTGTCGCCCATACTCAGACGAAATCTCTGTGATTGAAAATAAGGTTCGTCGATTTTACATGCTGATTTTGAAAACTTACACGATAGATAAGCTCTTCCTTAATTCTGTGCAGGCTTTCTAAATATCAACTGTGGCGCTTCTCAAAATAAAGAAAACGCTAGTCTTTTCTGGATTTCAGATTCTCCTTTCATCAAAAGCCGGCAATCAGCGGAATTGCCAGAATTCGGTTCCATAAGCTCCATTCAAGTTCAGTACAAGTCCATAGCTTATTTTACGAACAAGGAAGCAGACAAATATTGCTATCAAATCCCTGTAAAGGCTGCTAGTCATTACCTAGTAAGAGCTACGTTTTCTTATTATAAGTTTGACAATCTTAATCTGGCTGATAAATTTGATATAGTGGTAGATGGAATCGAGTGGACGAATGTTAATCTGACGATTTTAGGAGAGAATAAAGTCCGTCGTCATTAAATAATGTTGGCCCCAAAAAGAGAGAATGTGAGTATATGCCTAGCCCCAAACTCAGAAACAGGAGGCAAGTATGTTTTCATTTCGACCATTGAGCTGCGGGAGCTGTCATCTTCTGTGTATATTTCAACAGATTTCAACACCAAAGCTTTAATGAAGATCGCTCGTCTATATTATGGTTCACAAAAGGATATAGGGTAAACTTTGCTGGTTTTTTTTTCTTTTTGGAAAGTGTATTTTCATTAATAATATATATAGTACATTTTGATCCTAACAAAAATTCTTGAATCATTTTACATAGTATAATTTAAGTCAATTTTTTTTTAAATAATATTTTCAATTTTATAATTTTAAATTTTTTTAGATCGAGTTCTTATAAACGACAAACGTCAAAAGTCTAGAATTTTTTTATCAAAAAATTTAAACAATGATAGTATCTATTTACAAACCTTTTATTTGTATTAATTTTTTTTAATAATATAAAACATTCTCATAAAATAAAATCTTTTAACTTAGTTTACCTGTTTTGATTTTATATTTTAGAAATCAAATGTGTGTAAATCACTCAAATATTACTTTATCCTAAGTTACATCAACAACCATAGAGACATGGTTGTCTGGTTATTTCTTTTGTCCATAAACATGTTCAATAAAATAAATTTAAAAGTTACTGTGTTGTTCAATAGAAATCTATTTTTAATAAAATAAAATTAAAAATTACTTTGTTGAAAATCAAAAATTACTTTGTTGAAAAATTATTGTGTTGCTTTAAAAAAAATCTTATCAATGTTTTTTTTAAAGATTTATTTGTTTAAATTGGAGTTAATTTATATTGATCTATATTTAGAACACAACACACATTTCTTATTAGTATGAAGGATCTAAAACCTGCATTTCTCTTAGGAATATGAATTTTCATGAACATGAATAGTTTAATTAGCATTTATTATATTTAAGTAATATTTCTTAAAAATTTAATATATATATTTATTTGTTAAAATCTATTCAATAATAAAGTTTTTGATATAAAATAAGAAAAATATATTATAATAAGAAAAAATGTCTTATTAATTACATCTTGCTTATGAGTAATCTTGCATAAAAGATCGGTGTGTTCATATTGAATAGTTAAAACATAAAATGTTAAAAATATTGGTACATTTAAAATGTTAAAACACTAGTACATTAATGTACGTAACGTATCAGTTTTATTATGTACTCTTTTATAGGTCCATGTTTATTTATTGGATATTTTAATTTAGTTTACAAATTATGTGAGTTGTGGTTTAATGATGAGAATGATGATGTAAACGGTGTTGCCTAGCTATTCATTAGTACAAATTTTAAGAGATATCAAAAAAAGGATAAGGCCGGAATCATGTCCCTACAAATTTGATAGAATAGATACCCTCAATCCTTGACACTAAATCAAAAAAACATTCTATACACCTAATTCATGTAAAAAGCAAAATTTTAATCAAAAAATTCTTAATCATATAACGACCATTTCAATAACTTCATAACATATTTTTTTGTTGTTTTTAATTAATATTATAATCTATTTTAGTTTTCTTTTTCCTCATCTTCATAATTTTTATATTAATTACAATTTTTTTATAAATATAATTAATCAAGATAAATATTTTTCATTTCAAAATCTGTGGTACTGCTCAAATAAAATACACTTAATCCCTACATCTTACAATTATTTTTACCACTCTAAAATCCTTCTATTATATGGTTCCATTTTTTGATAAAATTTGATATTTTAATTCTAGGTACCATGTGGATCCCTTTGATCGCATATGGTCGGGATCAAAAAATTTGCCTTCTGGAATGTCAGTTATTAGCATGCAGGCATATTTGGAAACGGTGTGTCAAACCAACAACCTAATGAAATATTACAGATTGCCATTACAACAAATGTGGTTGGCATCGTAACAATTCCAGTGGATCGTAGTCTATTTATCATACTCTATGTACTGGTTCCTATTTTGTTGTACTTTATTTCTGTGAGATCAATCAGACAAACATTTCAAGGAGTGACATATTCAAAGTCCTTATGAACAATGTTCTTGTGTCAGACTAGTTGCAATTTGATTCAAATCTACAATGCCAAGTTGTACAGGGGGACTTACAACTTGACACAACTGACAACTTAAACTTAAGTTTCATTCCTTAGGCTGGATCAAACATGGGACCATTCATAAATGGATTAGAAACATATAAGATATTGGACATGCCCAATATGACACATCCTCAAGATGGTATGTCTTTCTGTCTTTGTTAGAACTTTACTTAAATAATTCAGGGCATAGTGTATTCCTAACATGATAGGATCCATTGTATATAAATGATATCCCAGTCTTACATTCTCTGGAATTAAATGGAAATAGTGGATGCTATTGGAAAAATAGCAGAGGCAATGAATGTTTCAGATGACTGGGTTGGAGGAGATCCATGTTTGCCAGTGGGTTGTTTGTCCACTGGTATAAATTGCAGCCAAGACAACCCTCCTGTTAGAAACTGAAGTTGACTGGAGATAATTTCTCCACTCCTCATGCATTCAAGCAGTTAGCTGTAGTTAAGCAATCAGTTAGTTTAAGTAGTTAACATTCAGTTAGTTAACTGACAGTTAGGAATCAGTTAGTTAACAATCACAAGTAGTTGAAGTTAGTTTTAGATGAGTTAAACAATTAGTTTATTTTCAGTTTAATTTGATAAGAAAATCTATTTAAAGACCCTAAGGGCGCAGCATTGTAATAGCAGATCAAGAAGATCAAGATTTTCAAAAAAATCAATAAAGTTCTCATTTTTTGGCATTGTTGTAGCAATCCAGTGGTTTGAGTTATTGTTTTTTTTGTTATTTGCTCTATTTTATGTTATCAAATTGGTATTAGAGCAAGCAAGAGATCATGGGAAAGGATCCAGGTTGGAGCGCCAAGGAGAAGCGCCTGATTGGGTGAGCCAGACAAGAAGAGAGCACATAACAGTGAAGGAGGCGCTCAGGCAGGGCGCAGTCAAAGAAGAAGCCAAAGTAGGTTGTGAAGGTGGAGAGGTGTCCAGCAAGGAAGTGCACAGGTTTGAAATGCATAGCTATTCAAGAAAGAAGCAACAGTTTGGCACAGTCAAAGCGCAGATTAAGAAGGGCGCACGACCAAAGAAGAAAAGTAGGTCGACATGGTAGAAGCAGTTCGACAACCCCGATCGACATCGGCAACACAATCGACGTCGGCAATATTTACCTGACCGACCTCGGTAGATCCACCGACGTCAGCGACTGTGTTCTAAAACAACAAACCAGAAAGCCATCCAAACAGCCTATCTAGACCAGAAGGAGAATTTAGTCACTTCAGCAATTGACATGGCAGCGAACAATAGTATCTCTCAGCCTCAAATTCTCATTTTTAATGGTAAGAATTATGATTTTTAGGCAATTAAGATGAAAAAATTATTTTTCTCACAAGAAGTTTGGGATTTGGTAGAAAGTGGTTTTGTAGAACCGCAGGACGAGGCAACCCATCTGGCATTAACTCAAGCACAAAAGGATGAGCTTAAGGAGAATAGGAAAAAAGATGCAAAAGCTTTATTTATAATCCAACAGGGATTGGATGAATTAATTTTTTCTAGAGTAGCAGCAGCAACGAGATCCAGAGAGGCATGGAAAATCTTGGAGAATACCTATAATGGTAATACAAAGGTAAAAATTGCTAAATTGCAATCTCTTAGGTGAAGTTTTGAAAATTTACAAATGAATGATTTAGAGTCAATAGACCAGTTTATGGGTCAAGTGTTGAATATAGTGAATCAAATTAGATCTAATGGAGAAACAATCACAGATTAGAAGATTATAGAGAAAATACTCAGGAGTTTACCTAGTAAATTTGATGCAATAGTTGTAGCTATTGAGGAAACCAAGGATTTGGAATAGTTATCTGTAGATGAATTAATGGGTTCTTTGTTAACACATGAATCCAGAATGAATAGGAATAACAACACTTCTCTTGAGAATGCTTTCAAGTCACATGTATCATTTGGAAAAGGAAGAGGAAGGTCAAACTTCAGAGGAAGAGGTAGAGGTAGAATTGGAAGGAACAATCCAGATCAAAGTAAAAATAGTAATCAAAACTATAGCAGTAGAGGACATGGCAACAATCACTTCCAGCAAAGTTCACAGAGGTTTGATAAATCTAATATTCAATGTTATTATTGCAAAATTTTTGGACATTATGCAAGTGACTATAGAAGGAAACAAGGATATGTGGACAAGCTAAATGCTAATTACACAGGTGAATCTAGTTCTAATCCAGGTGAAACTAGCTTATTTCTTACTTGTAATGTTACTCAAGAAAAAGCTAGAGATATTTGGTTCTTAGATAGTGGATGCAGTAATCATATGACAAGAAATAAAGAATTTTTTGCTAGTCTTGATGATTCTGTAAAATCAGAAGTTAAATTAGGAAATGATATCAAAGTAGATGTAATGGGTAAAGGTGTAATAAATATTTTAGCAAAAAATGGTGAAAGAAGGTTTATACCTGATGTTTATTTTGTTCCTAGACTAAAGCATAATCTTATGAGTATTGGATAGTTAGTACAGAAAGATTACAGAGTATCTTTTATGGATAATATTTGCACAATACTGGACAAGTTTCCAAGTGATAGGTTGATAGGAAAAGTGGAGATGACCAAGAATCGGATGTTCCCTCTTCAAATTCAGTGCATCCAAGGGAAAGAGGAAGCCCACTACAAATCCATGTAGCTAGACCAATCATGGCTATGACACTTAAGGTATGGACATTTATATTTTAGAGGTTTGAATTTGTTACAGAATAAAAATATGGTGAAGGGTTTACCACCAATAGAAAAGCAGGAAGTTCATGTGACAGTTGTATTCTGACAAAACAACATAGAGAGAGCTTTCCAGTAGGAGCCTCATATAGAGCAAAGGTAATATTGGAGCTAGTCCATAGTGATTTATGTGGACCAATGCAAACTCCATCACTTGGAGGTAGTACTTATTTTCTAACCTTCATTGATGACTTTAGCAGAAAGACGTGGATATATTTTCTCAAAAATAAGTCTGAAGCCTTTAGAAATTTTAAAGAATTCAAGGCAATTGTTGAAAAGCAGAGTGGCCATTACATCAAGGTACTTAGATCAAATAGAGGAGGTGAATATATGTCTAATCAATTTCAAGATTTTTGCAGATATCATGGCATCAAAAGGCAATTGACTACAAGGTACACACCACACCAGAATGGTGTAGTAGAAAGAAAGAATAGAACAATCATGGAGATGGCTAGAAGCTATTGAAGGCCAAACACTTGTCAAATGAATATTGGGTAGAAGCAGTAGCAAGTGCAGTGTATATTCTGAATAGAAGCCCAACAAAGAGTGTCAGAGATCGAATTCCATAAGAAGCGTGGAGTGGTAAGAAGCATAGTGTAAATCATTTCAAAATTTTTGGTTGTATTGCATATTCTCTTATACCATCTAAATTGAGAAGAAAACTTGATGATAGAGGTGAGAAATGCATTTTTATTGGCTATAGTGAAGAATCAAAGGCTTATAAATTGTATAACCCTATTTCAAAGCAAGTGATTATTAGCAGAGATGTTGAATTTAAGGAAGAAGAAGCATGGGATGGTAGTACCATCATAATTGGAGCACCAATTCCACAGAATGAAGAAGAATCTAAAAAACAAAATTTGCAAGGAGATCAATCCTCTCCACAAGCATGAACAAACACTCCAATAAGAACACCTAGGAGGTTTGAACAAGGTGAATCATTTGGACATGCATGTCACCCTACTCCAAATTCACAAGTAAGTGATGAATCAGATCCAACTCTTGCTACTTTAAGATCAAGATTAAAAGGTAAGAAAATGAGAAATTTGAATGAGATTTATAATCAAGAAGAAGAGAAATTAGATTTGGTTTCAAATTTTGCTCTTTTCACTCATGATCCTATGTATTATGAAGAAGCAGTTAATAAGGAACATTGGATAAAAGCAATGGATGAAGAGATGAATGCCATTGAAAGAAATCAAACATGGGATCTAACTAATCTACCTGAAGGTAAGGATTGTATAAGAGTCAAATGCATTTATAAGACTAAATTTGATGTCGATGGAAGTGTTGAAAAGCACAAGGCAAGGTTAGTAGCAAAAGGTTTTGCACAAGAACATGGAATTGACTATAATGAAACATTTGCTCCAATTGCTAGACTTGATACTGTTAGAATGGTTTTATCAATAGCTGCTCAAAATAATTGGTATGTATATCAAAAGGATGTAAAATTAGCTTTCTTGAATGGTTTTCTAGATGAAGTGTATGTGAAACAGCCCACAGGTTATGAAGTGCAAGGACATGAATAAAAAGTCTACAGATTGAAGAAGGCTTTTTATGGTCTCAAGCAAGCACTAAGAGCTTGGTATAGCAGGATTGATTCATATATGACAAACAATGGATTCAGCAGAAGCAATAGTGAGCCTACACTGTATACAAAAATCAACAAAGAAGGCCAGATTTTGATTGTGTGTTTATATGTTGATGATTTGATTTTTACTGGAAATTTGTCTATAGACACTTTTAAATCAACAATGAAGAAATAATTTGAAATGATAGATTTGGGATTAACGAAGTATTTTTTGGGCATAGAAGTTGTACATTCAGAGCAGGAAATATTTATTTGTCAAACTAAATATGCAAAGGATGTGTTAAGGAGATTTAAGATGCTGAATTGTAAACTAACACCTACACCAGTTGCTACAGGGACCCAACTTAGTAAAGAAGACAAAGGGTCTAATGTTGATTCTACAACATTCAAAAGACTAGTTGGTAGTTTGATGTATCTTACAGCTACTAGCCCAGACATCATGTATGGGGTTAGTTTAATCTCTAGATTCATGGAGTCACCAAAAGACTCACATTGGCAAGTTGGAAAAAATGATATTGAGATATGTGGCAGGAACAATAGAATATAGAATTTTATATTCCACAACTAACGATTTTAGTTTGATTGGTTTTACTGATAGTGATTTTGCAGGTAGCATTGATGACAAGAAGAGTACTTCTGGACATGCCTTTCTTTTAGGCATAGGTGTGGTCACATGGGAATCCAAAAAGCAACCTATAGTGACACTTTCATCAGCTGAAATAGAGTATGTAGCAGCCACATCAGCAGCATGTCAAGCAACTTGGATGAGAAGAATATTGAAATATTTATTACAAGCACAGAAGGAGTCAACACCAATCTTTTGTGACAACAAATCAGCAATTGCATTATAAAAAAATCATGTGTTTCACAAGAGGAGAAAGTACATTGATACAAGATTTCACTTTATCAGAGAGTTAGTGAACAATGGAGAAATTCATCTGGAATTTTGTAGATCTGAAGATCAACTGGTAGATATATTCACAAAGGCATTAGCAAAGGAGACCTTTGATTATTTAAGGCAAAATTTAGGCATTGTAAATGCTGAAGTTGTTAGTGGTAGAAATTAAGGGGGAGTGTTAGAAACTGAAGTTGACTAGAGATAATTTCTCCACTCCTCATGCATGCAAGTAGTTAGCTGCAGTTAAGCAATTAGTTAGTTTAAGTAGTTAACATTCAGTTAGTTAACTGACAGTTAGGAATCAGTTAGTTAACAATCAGTTATTTCAAGCAATTGAAGTTAGTTTTAGATGATTTAAACAATTAGTTTAATTTGATAATAAAATCCATTTAAAGACCCTAAGGGCACAACATTGTAATAGTAGATCAAGAAGATCAAGATTTTCAAGAAAATCAATAAAGTTCTTATTTTTTGGCATTGCTGTAGCAATCCAGTGGTTTGAGTTATTGTTTTTTTTGTTATTTGCTCTGTTTTATGTTATCACCTCCACAGGTGATTATGCTGTAAATTTCTTTTTGTTAGTAGTCATTTTATGCAAGAACTGAGAGTGTATTAGTCTTCTCAAAGTGTGTGTGTAATGTTTTATGTTGTAGCAAAATAAATTGTAAACTCTACACTACTACCTTTGATTTGTATGTTAAAACCCAACAATTTATAGTTATGTTTTTAAGTTGAATGTTTAACTACTTTCAGTCATATATATATATATATATATATATATAATTGAATTAATTTTTAATAAGTAAAACCATAAAGTAATTTGCTTAGATAATATTTCACTATTGAAAAAACTGATATGTATAATATTGACTTTTTTGTGGCTAGAAATCTAACAAACATGAGTCTCACTAGCACCATATCTGCAGACATAGCCAACCTAACAGCATTAACCCAATTGGTAAGAATAAGCATCCCATTCTTATCCTCATTAGATCTTGATGCGTAAAAGAAGAGTTATAGAGTTCATTTATTCCATATAGGCTTGAAACATGAAAACTAGCCCCAAGGGCCAATAATATGTGACTAAGTTTATCCTGTCTCTGTTAGCTACTAGGAAACAATATTTTGTCAGGTTCTATTCCAGATCTCAGTTCACTGAAGAATCTTACTATACTGTAAGACATCTCTGACTTTATTAAATCTTCTCTATACATATAAACCTTGACAAAGGTGGTATTATATCTTGGCTAATCTTAAGTTGTTTTGGGGCCTGTTGAAGGCAATTGCAAAATAATCAACTTACAGGAGGTGTTCCAACATCACTAGAGAAACTTCCCACGTTAAAGTAGCTGTAAGTTCAGTAATTGTTTAATCTTGTGTTTTATATATATTCTTGAATGCTTATTTTCTAAAAATTCGGACACAATAGTCGAAACTTGAACAAAATACTCCATTACACATATTAAATATGGTTTCTCTTAGTAGAGATCCATTACTAATCAACGAATTTTGCATTAAAAAAGATTTTTGTAGAACAATACATTGAGTGGAGATGTGCCACCAGGTTTAATTAGGCCTGGCTTAGAACTTCGGTATCAGGATTTCCTTTCTCTTTTCCTGTGATTACATAAATCAAATTGAATCTCCATCAATACAATAATAGATACATAGGATACTTCGTGCTTAATATAATCTGAACAGATATGGTTTTCCTTCCTTAATATATTAATCTTATTGAACAACAAATATGATTTTTTTACATCTTTAATATTGTACATTGTTCTTTACAGGTTTAAGCCTCCAAGAATATCTCCAGCAGATAAAAAAGGCCATAGACCGAAACTTTGGATTATGGGACCTGTATTTGGTGGTTTCATTTTTGTTATTTTTGCAATATGAATATACAAATATATAAGAAAAACTCCGAGCACAGGTGGTCCTATTCCACCACCTGATCAACAATCATGTGCAGGTGTTTCTAAAACCTTAAACTTTATAATGATAAAGTGATCATTTATATCCAATGGCTATATGTTATTTCTTGTCTAATTCTTTTCTATAATTTGTTTTAACAGATGAACAAGAAAGAAATGAGCATCATAATGGTGGTCCTATTCTAAAGCTTCCCCAATCATCTTCAGGGGTTTCCAAAAAATTTAAAATGCAAAAGTGATCATTTATATCTAATAATTTTATATTATCTCTATTATAACATTGTTCTATAATTTAATATTTATTAACTGGTAAAGTGGAGGTACTGAGATTGGAACCTCAGTTTTGTGGGCCATCAATCCCACAATTAACATGTATAAGAAAAAACATTGTTAAAAAACATTGTTTTATAATTTGTTTTGATAAATGGAACAGAGAAAAAAATCAAGACAACTATAAATAACTATTCCACATTCATTGGTAAGGGTGCATTTGGATCAGTATGTTCTGGCAGACTTTCCCGATATGATGTTACAGTTAAAGTACTCTCAATCAATTCAAACCAAGGGCAAGGAGAATTAAAAAATTGAGGTTTGTGTGTTTTCACAAATATTGAATGGAACCTTTGAGTCTTTTAGTTTTTATAAACTTCTCTTCAATATTAGTCTTAACTTTGGTTTCTTTACAGAAATAATGAATATTATTTTTCTGGATTTGAATTTAGAAAATATTTTTCTCTTCAATTTTTGTCTCTGGGCTGAAGGAAAGCAAAAAAAAAAAAAAATAACAAAAATAATATATGTGCAGACTCAGATTGCTATAGCAATAATAAAAAAGATTTTTTGAATTTCATTCATTCTCTATTTTAAAATCTGCGATCAAGGTCTACATTAATAAAATTAAGGAACAAACAAAACTTGAAATACACTAAAGTTTAACTGACAGTTGTTCATGCAAACTGAGCTGTGACTGAACCAGTTGATCATGCAAACTGCGTGCATGATGAAGGCTAAACAAGGAGTGAATAAATTAACTGCAGTTTCTAACACTCCCCTTTAATTTCTACCACTAACTACTTCAACATTTACAATGCCTAAATTTTGTCTTAGATAGTCAAAACTTTCTTTTGCTAATGCCTTTGTGAATATATCTGCCAATTGGTCTTCAGTTCTGCAAAACTCCAAATAGATTTCTCCATTGTTCACTAACTCTCTGATAAAATGAAATCTTGTATCAATGTGCTTGCTCTTCTTGTGAAAAACATGATTTTTTGACAATGCAATTGCTAATTTGTTGTCACAAAATATTGGTGTTGACTCCTATGCTTGTAATAAATCTGTCAATACTCTCCTCATCTAAGTTGCTTGACATGTTGCTGATGTGGTTGCTACATACTCTGCTTTAGTTGATGAAAGTGTCACTATAGGTTGCTTTTTGGATGCCCATGTGAGCACACCTATTCCAAAAAGAAAGGCATGTCCAGAAGTACTCTTTCTATCAACAATGCTACCTGCAAAATCACTATCAGTATAACCAATCAAACCAAAATCATTAGTTGTAGAATATAAAATTCCATATTTTGTTGTTCCTACCACATATCTCAATATCCTCTTTCCAACTTGGCAATGTGAGTCTTTTGGTGACTCCATGAATCTAAAGATTAAGCTGACCCCATACACGATATTTGGGCTTGTAGCTGTAAGATACATCAAACTACAAATTAGTCTTTTGAATGTTGTAGAATCAACATTAGACCCTTTGTCTTCTTTGCTAATTTTGGTCCATGTAGTAATTGGTGTAGGTGATGATTTACAATTCAACATCTTAAACCTCCTTAACACATCCTTTGCATATTTAGTTTGACAAATAAAAATTCCCTTCTTAGATTGTACAACTTCAATGCCCAAAAAATAATTCATTAATCTCAAATCTGTAATCTCAAATTATTTATTCATTGCTGATTTAAATGTATCTATAGATAAATTTCTAGTGAAAATCAAATCATCAATATACAAACACACAATCAAAATCTGACCTTCTTTGTTGATTTTTGTGTACAATGTAGGCTCACTATTGCTTCTGCTAAATCCATTGTTTGTCATGTATGAATCAATCCTGTTATACCATGCTCTTGGTGCTTGTTTGAGAACATAGAGGGCCTTCTTCAATCTGTAGACTTTTTCTTCATATCCATGCACTTCATAACCTGGTGGTTGTTTCACATACATTTCTTCATCTAAAAAACCATTCAAAAATGCTGATTTGACATCCATTTGATATACTTTCCAATTATTTTGTGTAGCTATTGCTAAAACCATTCTAATAGTATCAAGTCTAGCAACTGGAGCAAATGTTTCATTATAATCAATTCCATGTTCTTGTGCAAAACCTTTTGCTACTAACCTTGCCTTGTGCTCAACCTTTCTTTCTGCATCAAATTTGGTCTTATAAACCCATTTGACTCCTATGCAATCCTTACCTTCAGGTAGATTAATTAGATCCCATGTTTGGTTTCTCTCAATGGCATTCATCTCTTCATCCATTGATTTTATCCAATGTTCCTCATTAACTGCTTCTTCATAATACACAACATCTTGAGAGAAAAAGGCAAAATTTGAACATAAATCTAACTTCTCTTCTTCTTGATCATAAATCTCATTCAAGTTTCTCATTTTCTTACCTTTAAATTATGATCTTAAAGTGGCAAGAGTTGGATCTGATTCATCACTTACTTGTGAATTGGGAGTAGGATGACATGCATGACCAAATGATTCACCTTGTGCTAAGCTCCTAGGTGATCTTATTGGAGTGCTTGTTCTTGCTTGTAGAGAGAATTGATCACCTTGCAAATTTTGTTCTTCAGATTCTTCTTTATTTTGGGGAATTGGTGCTCCAATTGTGATGGTTTTATCAATGCTTCCATCCCATGCTTTTTCTTCCTTAAATTCCACATCTTTGCTAATAATCACTTTCTTTGAAATGGGGTTATACAACTTATAAGCCTTTGATTCTTCACTATAGCCAATAAAAATGCATTTCTCACCTCTATCATCAAGTTTTCTTCTCAATTTAGATGGTATAAGAGAATATGCAATACAACCAAATTTTTTGAAATGATGTACACTATGCTTCTTACCACTCCAAGCTTCTTGTGGAATTCGATCCTTGACACTCTTTATTGGGCTTCTATTCAGAATATATACTGCACATGCTACTACTTCTGCCCAACATTTATTTGACAATGTTTGGCCTTCATCATGCTTTTAGCCATCTCCATGATTGTTCTATTCTTCCTTTTTGCTACACCATTTTGATGTGGTGTGTACCTTGTAGTTAGTTGCCTTTTAATGCCATAATATCTACAAAAATCTTAAAATTCATTAGACATAATCTCACCTCCTCTATCTAATCTAAGTACCTTGATGTAAAGGCCACTTTGCGTTTCAACCATAGCCTTGAATTCTTTAAATTTTTCAAATGCTTCAGACTTTTTTTTGAGAAAATATATGCAAGTTTTTCTGCTAAAATCATCAATGAAGGTTAGAAAATAAGAACTACCTCTAAATGATGGAGTTTGCATTAGTCCACATAAATCACTATGGACTAGCTCCAATATTACCCTTGCTCTATATGAAGCTCCTACTGGAAAGCTCTCTCTATGCTGTTTTGCTAGAATGCAACTCTCACATGAACTTCCTGGCTGTTCTATTGGTGGTAATCCCTTCACCATATTTTTATTTTGTAACAAATTCAAACTCCAAAATGTAAATGTTCATACCTTAAATGCCATAGCCATGATTGGTCTAGATGCATGGTTTTGAAGTGGGCTTCCTCTTCTCCTTGGATGCACTGAATTCGAAGAGGGAACATCTGATTCTTGATCATCTCCACTTTTTCTATCAACCTGTCATTTAGAAATTTGTCTAGTGTTGTGCAAACATTATCCATAAAAGATACTCTGTAACCTTTCTGTACTAACTGTCCAACACTCATAAGATTATGCTTTAGTTTAGGTATAGAATAGACATCAGGAATAAATCTTCTTTCACCATTTTTTGCCAAAACATTTATTACTCCTTTACCCATTACATCCACTTTATTATCATTTCCTAATTTCACTTTAGATTTTAGGGAATCATCAAGACTAGCAAACAATTCTTTATTCCCTATCATATGGTTACTGCATCCACTATCTAAAAACCAAATATCTCTAGCATTTTCTTGAGCAACATGACAAGTGATGAATAAGCTTCCAGAATTAGAATTAAATTCATTTGTGTAATTAGCATTCTGCTTGTCCACATCTCCTTGTTTCTTTCTGCATTCACTTGCATAATGTCCATATTTTTTGTAGTAATAACATTAAATTTTAGATTTATCAAACCTCTATGAATTTTGCTAGAAGTGATTGTTGCCACGTCCTCTATTGTTGTAGTTTTGATTATTGTTTTCACCTTGATCTGGATTGTTCCTTCTATTTCTGCCTCTGCCTCTTCCTCTGAAATTTGACCTTCCTCTTCCTCTTCCTCTGCCAAATGATACCTGAGACTTGAAAGCATTCTCAAAAGAAGTATTGTTATTCCTATTCATTTTGAATTCATGTGTTAACAAAGATCCCATTAATTCATCTACTGATAACTGTTCCAAATCCTTGGTTTCCTCAATAGCTACAACTATTGCATCAAATTTATTGGGTAAACTCCTAAGTATTTTTTCTATGATCCTCTAATCTGTTATTGTTTCTCCATTAGATCTAATTTGATTTACAATATTCAATACTTGACCCATAAACTGGTCTATAGACTTTGAATCATTCATTTGCAAATTTTCAAAATTTCTCTTAAGAGATTGCAATTTAGCTACTTATACCTTTGTATTACCTTTATAGGTGGTCTCTAAGATTTTCCATGCCGATTTGGATTTCATTGCTGTTGTAACTCTAGAAAAAATGGATTCATCCATTGCTTGTTGGATTAGGAATAGAGCTTTTGCATCATTTTTCTTGTTTTCTTTAAGCTCTTCCTTTTGTGCTCGAGTTAATTCCTGATGGGCAGCGTCATCCTGTAATTCTACAAAGCCATTTTCTACCAAATCCCAAACATCTTGTGAGCAAAACAATGTTCTCATTTTAATTGTCCAAAAATCATAATTCTTACCATTTAAAATGGGAATCTGGGGCTGGAAAATGCTGTTGTTTGTTGCCATGTCTCAAGCTGAAATACCACACCTGAAAAAAAATAGTAAATGCTACAACATTCAATCTCTCATCAGAGATCTACACTTGCAGGATTCTGCTATTGCTGTAGCCTTTCTCCTCCCTGGATCTTGTCTCCAGCACTCTGGGTCTGCTCTTTAGCTAGCTGCGCTATTCTTAGATGAAGACAAACACAGGCTATACAGAGGCAACATTTGTAGCTGGTTTGAATGCTACGATCTCCTTCAGCTGGCAGCGCTTCTGGCTGGCTCTATTGACTGCAATGATCTCCCTTGCTGACTGTAGTGACCTCCTCTAGTCTGGCTCTGCCATTAAATGAAGATATTGTTTGCCAACGGCTGGTCAGAACTGCAACACTTCCTCCAGGTTGTGCTCTCCAACACTAGACATTACGCTGGCTCTGATACCAATTTTGAAGGAAAAAAAAAAAAAAAAAAAAAAATAACAAAAATAATATATGCGCAGACTCAAATTGCTACAACAATAATAAAAAGATTTTTTGAATCTTATTCATTCTCTATTTTAAAATCTGCGATCAGGATCTACATTAATAGAATTAAGGAACAAACAAAACTGGAAATACACTAAAATTTAACTGACAGTTGTTCATGCAAACTGAGCTGTGACTAAACTAGTTGATCATGCAAACTGCGTGCATGATGGAGGCTAAACAGGGACTGAAGAAATTAACTGCAGTTTCTAACATGGGCTAGAATTCTCCATTGGGTCAGGTAAAACTCCTTTTAAGAATATGTCATAAGAATCTTGTCAATCTTATTGGCTACTGTAGACAACTTATAGTAGCCGTGGTATAGGAATTTATGCATGGAGCAACGCTGAAAAATCATTTACATGGTATTATTTATTGATTGTTTTGTAAATAAAATTTTGGGATTTTGTTTTATAAACCTTGCTACTCTATCTGTAGGAATAGCAAAACTGGAGAAACCATTTGATTGGAAAACCAGACTCAACATTGCTTTAGAAGCAGGGTAATGGTTAAAATTAAAGTCACGTCATGATTATTTAGATTACATGTAGGATTTTGGGAAACAATTGTGAACTTTTTTAAACAATGTTTTTGGATCATGGGAATACTCGGATCAAGAGTTGTGTACAGTTACTGTAAAAAAATATATATAAAAATGAAAATAATAAAAATAAATATATATATTTTTTATTATTATAAACTGCGAAAGTTTTTAATTTTTAATTATTTAGATGGTTTACTTATAAGTTTGTATTACTTGCATCAAGGTTGTAACCCTCCAATCATACATAGAGACGTAAAGTCTGACAATATACTCTTGGACGGCAAAATGTCTGCAAAAGTAGCTGACTTTGGATTATCCAAAATATTAGAACATATTGACAGTTGTTAAGGGAACACCCGGCTATCTTGACCCTGAGTAATTTATGCTTCACCATGGCTAAAATCTTCTTTTTTTCATTTTGGGTAAATAACCAATCAACTAGTGTAACAAAATATTTCGTTCATTCACTAATATTGATAAAATCATTCAGATATCTTGGAACATCATTATTAAATGAAAAAAGCCATGTCTATAGTTTTGGAGTAGATCTGTTGGAGATCATTTCTGGATTAGCACCCACTGAGGAATTAGTTGAATGGGTAATT
This sequence comes from Torreya grandis, assembly GCA_037957365.1. Taxonomy (NCBI): domain Eukaryota; kingdom Viridiplantae; phylum Streptophyta; class Pinopsida; order Cupressales; family Taxaceae; genus Torreya; species Torreya grandis. The sequence goes on along the minus strand of JARHVA010001224.1, from coordinate 1,617,980 downwards.
CATAGTTTATTTATTTTAGTTATTTCACTTTTCATAGCCTTTGTATGCTCATTAACCCAAAAAATACATACTTTTATTCATGTTGGCTTGACAGGCACGAAAGCATCTTGCATGCAATACATTAGTGGACCTTATGGATTCTTCCTTGGGTGGTCAATATAGTTTAGCATCATCTCGGAAAGTTGTAAAAATTACAGAAAGATGCACATAACAGTTATCATTAAATAGACCCAAAATGAATACTATTGTGATGGAACTAGAAGCAGCAAAGGTGCTTGAATTTGAACATAACAATTCATATGATTGCAATTCAAACACATGATCCAATGTATCTGACAGAAGTTAGGACTGGTTCAATGTAATTGAAATCGCCCAATGTTATGTAACCATAAAGTATGGAAATGAATAAAAAATACCGCAAGGATAAGCTTCAATTGTGGAAACATGGATACACTTAGGCGTATATTTTTGCAAGTTTCTATGCACCCCTCTCTCCCTATCTATGTTTGAGGAAACACATCATCATAGCTAGTAATTAAAAAAAAGAGTACAACTGACAAGTGTACGATAAAAAGGTGGCCGTTTGGTATATATGGCCCAAAAGCAACAAAGCACTTTTAATAAAATGCTATAGCAAAAACTACCAAGGCATAATATTAGAGCCACAGTAGGTACAAGCAGTGCCACTAGAAGGAGGAGACAAATCATCCCTAGAAAGAGGATTGGCTCAAGAAGAGGTCAATCCTGAGGGTGGATCAAGTGCCATTGATCTATCTTGACCATCTTGTTTAGTTAAAGGAACAATCAATCCCCAGTTGGGAAGCAAAGGGATGATTACACCTATGTCCACTAGCTCCTACAATAGATTCACCTACCTCGAAGGCCCAAAAATGGTCTCACCATGAGAAATTAGGCTCCAAACCCTCTAAAGTAAGGGAGGGTTAGAGAAGTAACTCCACAATTGTCACATTGTTGGTGAAGGAGAACCATGAGGTAGGATGTCTAAAGGAATTATGCTCATGGTGTAAGGAACTTTATGTCAAAGGCCCAAAAATGGTCTTACCATGAGAAAATAGGCTCCAAACCCTCTATAGGAAGGGAGGGTTAGAGAAGCAACTATGAGAGTAATTCTACATCTATCCCATTATCGATGGAAGAGAGCTACATGGTAGGATGTTTGGAGGGATTGTGCTCATGGTACATGCAGTACTCCCCTAGTGATTGAGAAACTCATGGAGGTGTTGAAACTCAAAATCCTCATTCTCTGTTTGCACCTAGATATGAGAGAATACAAAGGTGAGAACATTAACTATCTCATTATTTGAAAACTACTTAGAAACATCCACATAATTAAAAATAATAGATTATATAGACTTATATAGATGAAAACAAATAACATCTCTAAATAAATTTTGAGTAAAATAAATATAGTTCAACCAATGAGCAAAATCCCTAAATAGACCAATTTTCTAGGCAATGGGCTCAAGAAGGCGAGGCACAAAAGGCTATGAATATATTTCCAAGCACTTTGGGCATGAAGGAAAGTCGAGAATAAGTGCTTGAATATCTTTGGTCTATTACAAGTAACATACATAGTGAGGGATCCTGATATGAAATCTTTTGCCCTAGGGAAATACATGATAATCTAAACACAATAAAAATGTAGAAGATTGGGCTCTAGCTTAGCCTTCCATATCCATTTAAAATGAAAGAACCAAATTTGGGGTGAATAATTCAATCAATACTAACTATTTAACTTAGAGAGAGCCGAGGAAAATAGAATAATAATTTTGTAAATAATCCCAAGAGTGTAATTATTAAAAGGTGTACTATACTTCCTATAGTGCCCTCATTAACACACAAACCTAAGAGGGCTTAAATTTTAAATTTAAATTTTATTTTAACAACACTTAACATTAATACAATTTATGGCTCTTCATGGGTCAATACATTAATCTGTCAAGTGCATATCCTATTTTCTTCCTTTCAATATTTTGAATTGGTATAAGACAATAAAAGTATTCCTTTCATACATCAATCTCTCAATTACATATTATAAAGATTGTTCCTAATATTTCAATACAACAAATATTTTTATCTTCCTATCAATAATTTAAGCATAAGCTTTTCAATAATAATTAAAACATAACCTTCAATATTTTTAGTAATAATTCAATTACAACATTCAATTTTTAAACATAGCTTATACATTTTTTTCTCTTTTTAATCATAAACATAGTTAATAATAAATGAAATTTATTTGATCTGCAAATCACACTTCAACAAGTTCCTTTCTCATAATTTTTATAAGATTCTACATCAATTGTAACTCAACAGGCAGAAAAAAGAGTGCTCATCCCCTAGCCATATGATGATATCAGGCATCCATGGCCCTCATCAGTCCTGAATTCCAAGGATGTTTTTCAATGACCCAAACAAATTGAAGGATTTTTAATGATCCAAAACACCGGTTTAAAGATAATTGGTTGTAGGCATGTTTACCTAAAGTATATTAAACACTATTTCATAACAGATAAATAAGCACAATCTATAGCTAGTCTAAATACTTTGGATGGAGGGTAAGAAAAGAATAAGAAGTAATTTTTAGTATTTACCCCATGCACTCGATGATTCAAATTTAACAGGCATTAACTTATGTAACACAAAATCTTAGGGAAACCAACATTCATCCCCACTTAGACCCTAAGATTCACCTAATCCCCTTCCAAATCCTCTAAGTATATACCTACCTGAATAGGAGCTTAGAAACTGAACTTCCAATTCCTTCACACATTTTCTACATAATAATTCACATATTTTCAAAAACAACATTTCACATATTTATGCACACGTTTTCAACACAAGAACACAAATTTTGCACAAATTTATTTAAAAGGACATTATAGATCCTACTTGAAACACTTATGCAAGGTCTTTCTCTTTCTTTTTCTATACTATTATAATTCCAATGTATAATTCC